>JAIEZT010000021.1:24294516-24424516 GCA_019594935.1 Periophthalmus modestus | reverse complement strand
TTCTCTGGAAAGATAAAGGAAGGTAAAGATAGAGCAAGATAAAGGAAGATGTATTGGGATTCTGTCCAAAAATAAATAGAGACTTGAACATTTTATTTTAGTTTTTATAGCATATAGTTACTCTGTGAGATAGGACTGGCAACCATCATTTTAATGTGGTTGTACTTGAACTTAAAGGGCACATTTATTACAGCGTGAGACCGACGTTACCTTCTCAAATGAAATTAAACGAAATGACTAATTGTATCCTTCACTGCTGAAAATCTCAGTAACCACAAACTAATCCCAGAAAAACACACAGGCTGAAGATGAGTGACGTGTGTGTGAGGTGTGTATGAGACGTGTGTGTGAGGTGTGTGTGTGACGTGTGTGAGGTGTGTGTGAGGTGCGTATGAGACGTGTGTATGAGACGTGTGTGTGAGGTGTGTATGAGACATGTGTGTATGAGACGTGTGTGTGAGGTGTGTGTGAGGTGTGTATGAGACGTGTGTATGAGGTGTGTGTGAGGTGTGTATGAGACGTGTGTATGAGACATGTGTGTGAGGTGTGTGTGAGGTGTGTATGAGACGTGTGTGTGATGTGTGTATGAGACGTGTGTGTGTGAGGTGTGTGTGACGTGTGTATGAGACGTGTGTGTGAGATGTGTGTGAGGTGTGTGTGTGACGTGTGTGAGGTGTGTGTGAGGTGTGTATGATGAGACATGTGTGTATGAGACGTGTGTGTGAGGTATGTGTGAGGTGTGTATGAGACGTCCGTGTGTATGAGACATGTGTGTATGAGACGTGTGTGTGAGGTGTGTATGAGACGTGTGTATGAGACGTGTGTGTGAGGTGTGTGTGAGGTGTGTATGAGACGTGTGTATGAGACGTGTGTGTGAGGTGTGTATGAGACGTGTGTGTGAGGTGTGTATGAGACGTGTGTGTGAAGTGTGTGTGAGACGTGTGTGTGATGTGTGTATGAGACGTGTGTGTGAGGTGTGTGTGACGTGTGTATGAGACGTGTGTGTGTGAGGTGTGTGGAGGTGTGTGTGTGACGTGTGAGGTGTGTGTGAGGTGTGTATGAGACATGTGTGTATGAGACGTGTGTGTGAGGTGTGTATGAGATGTGTGTATGAGACGTGTGTGTGAGGTGTGTATGAGACGTGTGTGTGAGGTGTGTGTGAGGTGTGTATGACGTGTGTGTGAGGTGTGTGTGACGTGTGTATGAGACGTGTGTGTGAGGTGTGTGAGGTGTGTGTGTGAGGTGTGTGTGAGGTGTGTGTGAGGTGTGTATGACGTGTGTATGAGACGTGTGTGTGAGGTGTGTGTGAAGTGTGTGAGGTGTGTGAGGTGTGTGTGAAGTGTGTGAGGTGTGTGTGAGGTGTGTGTGATGTGTGTGATGTGTGTGAGATGTGTGTGATGTGTTTGTGTGAGGTGTGTGTGTGTGTGACATGTGTGTGTAAGGTGTGTGTCACATGTGTGTGTGAGGTGTGCCAGAGTCAGGACTAAACATGGAGAATCAGCGTTTCAGTTTTATGCAGCTAAAACCTGGAACAGTCTTTCTGAAGATGTGAGACAGGCCTCTACTTTGACAATGTTTAAATCCAGGCTCAAAACGGTTCTGTTTATCTGTGCATGTGACTGAAAGGTTTTTATTTTTATTCTGCACTCTTTTGTTTTAATGTCAATTTTATGATGATTATTTGTGATTATTCATGTTTGATTTGTGTGATTTTAATGTCTTTCTTATTCTGTAAAGCACTTTGAATTACCTTGTGTACGAATTGTGCTATACAAATAAACTTGCCTTGCCTTGTGTGTGTGACGTGTGTGAGGTGTGTGTGAGGTATGTGAGGTGTGTGTGATGTGTTTGTGTGAGGTGTGTGTGTGACATGTGTGTGTAAGGTGTGTGTGTCGTGTGTGTGTGACGTGTGCGTGTGAGGTGTGTGTGTGAGGTGTGTGTCACGCGTGTGTGTGAGGTGTGTGTGACGTGTATGTGACGTGTTTGTGAGGTGTGTGTGTGACGTGTTTGTGAGGTGTGTGTGTGATGTGTTTGTGAGGTGTGTGTGAGGTGTGTGTGATGTATGTGTGAGGTGTGTGTGAGGTGTGTGTGAGGTGTGTGTGACGTGTGTGTGACGTGTGTGAGGTGTGTGAGGTGTGTGTGATTTCTGCGAGGTGTGTGTGACGTGTGTGTGACGTGTGTGAGGTGTGTGTGAGGTGTGTGTGATTTCTGCGAGGTGTGTGTGACGTGTGTGAGGTGTGTGTGATTTCTGTGAGGTGTGTGTGAGGTGTGTGACGCGTGTGTGATGTGTGTGTGAGGTGTGTGTGATGTGTGTGTTCTCACCTGGTCAATGGTGGCGCTGTAGTTCACCTGTAGAACTGTGCGTTTCTCTCGGCTGGAGCCTGTCACTGAGGTTCTGGGAGGCAGGCTGTTCATGACTGTTGTCCACACATTTTCTTCTACAAAACAAGGGAAAAAATATATATATATAAAACTATTATTACTTGAAATGGAAGTATGTGCTGCTATAAAAGTCCAGTTAATGCTGCACAGAGGAGGATTGACCTTGATATGTGACAGGTCCCTTTGTATTATAATAGGCATCTATTAAAATGACAGTCAGGTTAGATCAGGCATGCCCAAACTGTGGCCCGGGGGCCAAATGCGGCCCTCAGACCAGTTTTTCTTGGCCCTCAAGCTTTCAAGCGAATTCGCCCATGTTACCTTACTTACCTTGCTTAACAAGCCCATATCAAATATTTAATGTGTCCCGTTGAGGACGTAAGCATGAATAAAGGTCTAGTGGTTCAGACTAACTTGTAATAATAACACAGATTTGAAGTATTCACTGTATTGGCGACCAGTCTATGGCCCTCAATCGGCCCTCAGCTTTGTCTGTGTTTTTGTATGTGGCCCTTAATGAGAAAAGTTTAGACAGCCCTGGGTTAGAGACAATTAACTTTTAATGATTAGGACTAGAGATGGACCGATATGAGATTTTTTTCATGGCCGCTGCCGATACCGATTGGTTAGAACACAGAGCAACTGATGCCTGATAAGCTCTGACGATTTTGATCATTTTCCCCCCAATTATGTAATTTTAAATTACTAAAACAAACAACAAAATATCGCTCTATGTTGGAGATTTAAGGGCGATAACATATAAGCTGTAAAAGCCCAAATATCGGCCCGATATATCATTTTTTACATCTCTAATTTGAACTGAATTTTGTATAAACCAGGCCAGGTACCAGTCCACCAGAAAAGATACAGGCCGCCATTGTATTTTCCATTGGGTTATATTAAAGGACTTCTATATATGTTATGTTATTTCCTCATCAAAAACACACCTGGAGTTGTGTTTTGTTTCATTCACACATGTTTAACACCATGCTCCATTGTGTTTTTAAACTCCATACATCTTCACAAAAAACATTTGGATTATTTCATCCCTGGAACTAAAGGTAAAAAGAGCTGTTAAATTTAAATCTTCCACTTCATGACATCACAAAGTGGAACAGAGCATTTTGAGCTTTGGAGATGCAGACAGACTAATAAAAAAGGGTCACTCAAACATGTGTGAATGAAACAAAACACAACATGTAACAACATTATAACATGGCTTAAGTCTCACAAGAGCCTACACTAGAATCATTTCACCTTTAACCACTAAAACCATGCAATGTCCTCAATGTTAGCAACAAAATAGACGATAGTACAGGTCCATATGATATCATAGCACAAATACAACGTGTGTGTGTGTGTGTTTGCGTGTGTCTGTGTGTGTGTGTGTTTGAGTGTGAGTGTGTTTGAGTGTGTGTTCCAGTGTGTCTGTGTGTGTGTGTGTCTGAGTGTGTTTGCCTGTCACACTGTAGAATCTCTGTGTAATGTGACTTTCATCTTGCAGACTCCAGGGCTTAATAGACACTTTGGGATGTTAAAACATGCAGAAGTCATTCACGAGGAGAAACAGGAGTGTGTGTGGTGACCTCTGAGGTGCAGACAGGAGAGAACACACAACTCCCTCTGTCTCACACACACACACAGCTCCTCCTCTTCCTCTCGCTCATAGTTCGTCTTCCTCGCACAGACACGGCTCCTCTGCCTCTCACACACGGCTCCTCTTCCTCACACAGACATGGCTCCATTTCCTCACACACAGCTCCTCTTCCTCACACACGGCTCCTCTTCCTCACACAGACACAGCTCCTCTTCCTTACACACACATGGCTCCTCTTCCTCACACACAGCTCCTCTTCCTCTCTCAGGTGAGTGAGAGAGTCCCATTCAGCGTGACTAAAGGGGCCAGCCAACGGAGTGCACTGACATTTCATTAAAGGTGTCGCCTTTGCTATGCCTGCGTGCTCCCCTGTTCCAACCCACTTACTCCAGTCACGTGCGTGTGCGTGTGTGTGTGTGTGTGCGCGCGCATGCGTGCGTGCGTGTGCATGTGTGCTGCTTTACAACCGGATGATAACAAATGGGTGTGACGATGTTTATGCAGTTTGGATTCTGGGGTGTTATTATTGGGTGTTAGCCTCAGGTCTGCCTAGTTAGAAAAATATGTGAATGCAGTAAACAAAAACTAAAAGCAGTTTTTCTACTGGGTCATTTATTTGTGATTTTATTTTTGAACTGATGTTAATTTAAACAGGTGTATTTAGACACGACCCATCCAAGTGGTTCCAGGAAGGACAATGAGGTACAATGCATCTATATTATAATCTTACCATTACTTATTTAGGGGAAGCATGTTTGGAAACGTGATAGTATTTGTAGCAGTAGTGTTAGTGCTAGTCATTGGTGGAATGTTACAAAATAAAGTAGTAAAGTGCTATAGTAAAGTACAAATTTCATGTATCTGTACTTTACTTAAGTTCATTTTAAAGTGGATACTTTTTACTTTTACTTCACTATGTTTCAGAGCACATGTCTGTACCTTCTTCTCCATTACATATTTGAACTGAACCGAAAAGTAAAAGTATTTTTTATTACAGTTTGAGACCTGCTGAGGGTTTATTTTTAACATGTTCATAATTTGAGCAAACAAATTCTGTCAAAATTCAACACAAATCTTTATTAAAAGTCACATTTGAAGCTTTATAAGGCCTCAATATAACTGCAAAATACTTTTACTTTTCACTCTTTAAGTACATTTTTAAACACTTTAAAACTTTTACTTAAGATACTGTGATACTTTTACTTTTATTTGAGCATTTTTCACACCAATATCTGTATCTTACTATAGTCACAAAACTGAGTACTTCTTCCACCACTGCTGGTAGTATTATATGGAGTACTTTTTCTACTTTTCCTCCTCTGCCTGTATTATACAACTTAAATTCCATTCTGTCAAAAGTCAGCACAAATCATTTTTAACAATCACAACATTTGAAGCTTTATAAGACCTCAAAATAACTGCAAAATACTTTTACTTTTCACTCTTTATGTACTTTTTTAAACACTTTAAAACTTTTACATAACTCGATGTTTTTCATGTGATACTTTTGCTTTTTTCACACCAACATCTGGACTTTTACTTCACAAAAATGAATACTTCTTCCACCACTGCTGGTAGTATTATGTGGAGTACTTTTTCTACCTTTCCACCTCTGCCTGTAGTATAGAACTTAAATTCCTAGTTCAAAGGCAGCCACCCATCATAAAAGTCTGTTCCTACACTTGGATGATGTATTGTAAAGGCCATGACTGACCTTACTGAAGCAAAGAAATACTCCATATTGTGCTGCGTATTGTGCCTGTGAAGCAGCTTTTAATAGAAATCTCAGCCCTGTGACCACGTTGTCATAGAAACCACAGGTATAGCGGGTTAAAATCGGTGCCGTGTGAGGTTAAGAGAGAGGAGGACAGCTGCGTCGGGTCAGTAATCCGTGAACCCCCCTACGAGACTGGCACATACCTGTCATGTTACAGTTGACTTTGAAGGGGCTGAGGGGGCCACTGCCATCAGGGTCGATCCAGTACGTATCCGAGGACCTGCCCAGGTGTTTATAGGCTTCACATGACGGCTCGTAGATAGCTGCAAGTGTAAAATAAGTGCACTATGTTAAAGCCTATATATGAGGTTTATATAGACAAAAAACAACTGATAAAACAGAAAATGAGTGTTATATCATTATCACCTGAAGCTCTTAAAGAAGCACGAAAATATGTAACTTTTAAGAATGTCTGCGACTTGCTCATCTCCATGGAAATGTCATCGCTTTGCTTGGAATGTTTCATAGTTAAATTTAGACCTGTCACGTTAACAAATTTTGAAGCACGAACTATTGCTACAGAGATATACTGCGATAAATGATAATATTGAAACTACTTAACACGACTGACACAATAACAATGATGCAAGATGATCGGTAAAATTGTGTTTAGTAATAGCTTGCAGAATGTCTAGAAGTACGTTTTATATTCTTTTTGGGTAAATTCAGTTAGCCCAATGGGTCAAATTTGGCCCTGATACTAAATTAGGGAATAAAGGGTTAAACTTGAAAAAGTGGACATTTCAGTGTTCAGTGAACTTTTAACAGTAATTTAATGCAATGTTCATAATTTTCCACAGAAAAAAAGGGTTCTTGGGTTCTCCAGGGTCAAAATGTTGAGAAGACAATTTTGTTTGGGTAGTTTTCCAGCTCAACAGGTCGGCCATCTTGTCACTACCACTCGGACTCATTTTAGTTTAATTCATCCACTAGGTGTCTCAAAAAACTGATTCTCTTTATGTCTCTATATAGAGACATAAAGAGAATCAGTTTTTTGAATTGAAATTTGACTTTTTCTTTTTTTTTCATTTTGGGTAGCAGCAATTAACTGCGGCCAAATTTGACCCCATGGGTTCTCCAGGGTTAAATATCATTAAAAGGCCTGAGCTGCAACAAATAACAGAATTGGTCAATAATTAGCCATAGAAGTCACTTATCCAACCTTTTATAGATCAAATTATATTTTGATAACCACAAAAATATCCCAAGTCTCCCCATTTTTACAAAAAAATATACTCCTGACAAATGTTGAGACCCAAAATATATTGTTCCAGCTTTGATGCAATGAACGATAAGTCGATATAGTGGTTATCATCACAAGCCGAATTAAATATTCATGTGTTTATTCTGTTACATCATTTATATTGCTAAAGTGTGCATTCAAATTAAGTGGGACTAACCTGCTTGTGTGCATAGATTAATGGATTAATGCCCTTCTGCGGAACATTCCAGGCAAACCCATATCTCCATGGAGACAAGCAGCCTCCACCACAAAGGTTACATAGTGCATTTTTAACTAGCGTGTTGTGGGATGAATACAGCAGGTATATTGTGCTAAAACATTTGTAACACAGTGCATGGTTTTCTTTCTCCAAATTATATTAAACCAGCCTTAACTGTTCCAAAATTGGTTCTTAAGTACTGCAGCTTTTTAGCCATTAAGTCAGTTTAATTTGATTATTCCTTATTTCTGTTATTATTAGTGTTCGGTCTCCCTTAGTCTAATCTGCACATCAGTCAGGTACAGAGCAGCCACGGTTTCCTTTTGCACAAGGGTCAAAAGCACAAAATATGAAGTGGTTTTGAAATGTTAGCTCCATTTTAGGTCAAGTCTTTCTCTGAACTATAGCAAAAAATACATATGTAAAAGCACTCCCACACCAATGTAAAGCCAATGTGTTATAAAATACTGGGATTTTTATGTTGGCTGAGTCCGCCCTGAACAGAAGTGAATGGATTGCACACGGCTGATGTAAACCTCTGACCTTAAGAGCGTGCAGACAGAAAGAAGAGGTACTTGAAAAGAGAAATGTGTGCGACTGTTTTGATCAAGAAGAAATCGATGAAGCTTTAAACTGGGCTAAAAAAATCTCCTCTTCCCCTCTGGCAGCCATCTTGCTTTGTTTCCATCCCACCCTTTGATTTGGTGCTTTTTATTGTCTTCCTTTAAACTTTACTATTCTTTTTCATTGTATCTGGGGACGGCTTGATTACAGGGCTTTTTCAGTTTTGTGTTGCGCGGCTCATTCGATTTTAGTGATGGAGTTACTCGCTGTGAAAGCACGTTCTTCAAGGAAACTGTGTTTGGTGGGAGTGACCCTGCACTGCTACTTTCACAAGAGCTGCACTAAACTCCAGGAAATTGGGAGATTTGTCTGGGTTCAAATGTATGGGTCAGGATTGTACTGAGACACTGGGTCAGGAAAATGTGTCTGTAAATACAAAACAGGTTGCAACATGGGGGTCTTTTTAAAGATTGATCCGAGTTCTACCCAAACTTTTATTTTCTATCTTTATAATGCTGTTTACTTAAAGCCCCAGGTTGTAACTTTCTGGCAAAAAAAACAGACATAGTATAGTTTTTATCGCACTGAAAAACATGCGTCCTTACTCTGAGTGGGCTTGCCTCTCCACAAACCTGACTCTCATTTGGCCTAGAGGTGGGTCTCCTCCTGCTCATTTCCATGGAAATGTTGTTCCTGTAACTATAATATTCCACAGTGTGACATAAAAAGTATCTATGGTTTTAACTTTCTATTTCCATGGAATCCCAGTTAGATTTCCGCTTCCAGAAAGTTACATACTATCACTTTAAATAGGTACTGTGTTTTGTATTGTTTTATTGTATAGCTTGAATCTATAATCAGGGCCGGTCCTAGCTTTCTGGGGGCCCCAAGCTGAATTTGTCTCTGGGGTCCCCAACAGCAGATCCCTCCTGGCTCAGCTATTGGTGATTCGCATTTGACACATTCTGACTCTGCTCTCATCACTTTGACCAGTTGTATTTGTGTTTATATGACCAACAGGAACAGTAGATAAACATATAAGGGACGGTCAAGAATTCTAGACAAATTTCTGGTGTAAATGTATAGGCTCTTGGGGGTCCTCTGCTGGCCTCGGGGCCCTAAGTGGCTGCTTAGTCTGCTTATAGGCTGGGCCGGCCCTGTCTATAATACAAAGATGTGTTGAGTAACCTCCTTCCTCAAGTAGCATTTAGGCCTGTCATGATAATCACTATATCGACTTATCATTTAATATATGTTTGACGGAACAATATTTTTCGGGATCATCATGTGTACATTTTCTTTGCACTACTGGGACATTTTTGGTTATTTTTTGGTTTATGGTAAGATTTGAGCTGTAGAAGGTTGAATAAATAACTTCTATGGCTCATTACAGATGCAAACTAAGTACAAAAGTGTTTCATTCTGCTGTTTATTTATTGAAGCTCATAATTTTTAACAATATTGTGGATTTTGAATAGTATGTGCGGTTTAAACCTGCTCTTGGATTGTTGTGTCAGTGGTATAAATTAGTTTCAGTATTATCATTTATCGACTATATCTACTTTACCATATATCGCACTGTTATCATGATAATGTGGATCAATATCTAGAAAAAGCAGTGGTTCAGAAATTTTGGCTTATTTGGATTTTTCGTAAAACCAGTTTAATATCACCATGTCTATAAAAGGAGCAAATCAGGTCTAACATTTGATTAACCCATGAATAATACGAGGACTAGGGTTGAGCTGTGTTTGCTTGACTTTTAATGGCAGAAAAATGAACCAAACCCGAACCACTCACCACTGCTACAGGGCTAAAAGCTCATGTGCTATGGCTTGTTGGTTGTTCCTGCACCCCAGTTTGAGAACCACCAAACGAGCGACAAGACTTTTCCTTTGACAACTTCAGGGGTTAAGGGAAAATAAGTTTTAGGAACCAAAGAATTTCTACAGAGAAACTTTTTTTTTTTTAAATCAGGATCCAAACAAAAGATACAAAACTGATAAAAGTCTGCCTCAGAGTTTATTCTAAGCACTGGCCCTGAAAAGTGTTTTCCTTGCACACTTGTAGCGGAGCCTCTTTATTGCTCCATTGGGAGGTTATAGTGTTATGTTTTGGCCCACTTTGAAACTTGTGGCATTGAGAATTTCTATAAACTATAAAACTTCTCTCTAGCTTGCATTTTACTTTAAGCTATTCATATTTCACTTGGCATTATGTGCATATAGTTTAAAAGTAGCCGCTATTTTGGACATATGGGAGTGTATAGTGACCATCTAAAGTCAAAATATGCTTCCCTCTTGCCTTCTGACACTGTGTACCGCAGCTTTGTACTGCCTCTTTTTCAAACCAAACACACAAAGCAGATGGAGCGGCCCCGGGTTCCCAAGCACTTCTAAAGTTCATCTGTCCCTCCGCTGAGGATTGTGACTGAGGCAGAAACAGTGTAATAACTCAAACGTGATGGGAGGAAGCCAAAGGGAAAAATACAGTGAAATGTGTTATGGAGAGAGCAGTGTTTTTGGACATGATACTTACAAGTGTGGCAGGTGGCGCCGGTGTACCCTGTCCCGTCACAAGTACAACTGAAGCTGTCCCACGTCTGCCTGCACCCGCCACCGTGCTCACAGTGATTCGGCATACATCTATAAAACAGGAAAGGACAGGATTAAAGATAAACTGGTGAAGAAAGAAGAAGACGGGGTATGAAATATGAATGTTCTCCCCTCAGAGCCGCAAAATGATGGATTAAAGGCACACTATGTAACTTTTCTAGGTGTCACATGGAAGCGAGGGGAAGGGAAAGGCAAGGCAAGTTTATATTTATAGCACATTTCATACACAAGTACATACATAAGTAATTCAAAGTGCTTTATAGAATAAGAAGGACATTAAAATCACAGTACAGTTGTCCTTCTCTATATCGCGGTTTACCTTTTGCGGTTTTGCGGGGTACAATTTTACATGCTTTTTTACAGCGTATGAGCATACATTGTGTTCTGTGTCCTGATTGGCTGAGGGACTGTAGACCATTGTCCATCAGTCTCCTCCGTGTCTCCTGTACAGTACAGAATGTGTTCAGCCAAATTTACATAAAATGTCGGATCGCAGTGTGACTCTGAAGTGCTGTATGTTTGCAAGTTTTCTCCCCGACAAACTTTGAAAGTGTTTATAGAGAGAAATGTGAGAAAATGTTAATGCGTGCGTGTGGTGAGGGGTTTTACAGCCTTAAAACATGTATAATAATTGTTAAAAATAAAGCCAATACTTCGTGGATTTCGCCTATTGTGGGTTATTTTTAGAACATAACCACCGCGATAAACGAGGGACCACTGTACAACAAATCAAAACATAATAAATCATGAATAAGTGCCGAATGAAAACCTGGAGGAGGTGTTGCTTGCTTTGCCTGGAATGTTCCACAGTATGGCATTAAACTTTCTCAACAATAGACAAGAAGATTTGTTCAGTTTCTATTGTATTCTGAACAGGGAACAGCCAGAAAAAAAAAGAGTCCAAGTGATCTCATTTTGTTCCCCTGTATAAAGAAAGATAAATAAAGAAATCAAAGACAACACCAGGCCAGATCTGTGGAGAGGAGAGCCCGTTCTATATCTGTTTTTTTGTTAACAATGAAACTCCTATAATCAAATACTGTATTTTCCGGAGTATAAGTCGCACCAGCTCAAAAAAATGTGTAACAATGAAGAAAAATAACCCCATATATTTCACATATAAATTGCATCTGAGTATAAGTCGCACCCCCAGCCAAACTATGAAAAAAAGTGTGACTTGTCTGAAAAATACGGTAAATGCAAGATAAAATATTTAATGACATACTGTGGAACTTTCTAGGAAAAGCGAACCCTCAACCAGATGGTGCAGCACTTATAAAAAAAAAACAGAAAAAGCACTTTTCTGTACAACTGCCAATACCAATGTTTGCTTTCCTTATCATTCTGCCAAAATATAAGCTTTGTTGTTTTATTTGTCTGGAAGTCCACTGGGAACTAATCCTAAGACTCTACTTCTACCGTCGTTCTTGTATGTATCAAATAATTGTTATTGGCTAAAACACGAGTGTCACACGGGTAACTGCGGGGGTCCTTTAAACGCTGAAATACACATTAAGTCCTGTAGAGCTGTTGGGAATCTAAAGATGGTTCATGTCTGGAGGGGCGGTGGAGCTGTCTGTTTACAGAAAGTGGTGCGCCGCAGAAATCTGGATTTGACACTGAACGTATCCGAGGCTTCTCTGGCTCGCCCTGGTACTACACGTGCTCGATGTCAACGCTCCTGTATCATCTCTGCATCCTGTGGCGTCTTTAGATTTTGTCACTGTTGCTCTGTTGTACCACTGTAAAGGTTATGACAGTACAGATGTTACAAAAACATTTCAGTCCACAGCTGTTATTTTACATACATGATCAGTTCAGTTGTCAAAAGTACCAATACCTCGTTACTAACTGCTACTAAAACTAGTATTAATACAAAAAAAAACAACAACCAGGATAATAATGAACTAAATTAGACTTTTCTGAATAGAGTTCCAAAGGTCTTACATAATCTATACCAGAAGTTTTGGTGTACAGTTGTCCCTCGCTATATCGTGGTTCACCTTTAGCGGCCTCGCTGTTTCGCGGATTTTTAAAGTACAATTTTGCATACTTTTTTTTTTACAGTATATTAAGGTGCATTGTGTTCTGCGTCCTGATTGGCTAAGGGACTGTAGACCATTGTCCATCAGTATCCTCCATGTCTCCTGTACAGTACAGAATGTGTTCAGCCAAATTGACATAAACGTTCGATTGTAGTGTGACTCTTAAGTGCTGTATGTTTGCAAGTTTTCTCCCCGACAAAACCCACAATGTCGATGAAACGTTCTGCACCGACAAAGGCACCTACGAAGGTTTGAACTTTGAGAGTGTTTAAACGAGAGAAATGTGAGAAAATGTTAATGCCTGTGTGAGAAAAGTGTATAAAGTGTGTGGTGAGGGGGTTTTACAGCTGCAAAACATATAGAATAATTGTAAAAAATAAAGCTGCTGCTTCGCAGATTTCACCTATTGCGGTTTATTTCTAGAACGTAGCCCCCACGATAAACGAGGGACCACTTTAAATGAAACCATGTACACATGTTTGTCCTCTGATGCGAAGGTGGGTGGTTCGAATCCCACTTTCGACGTAAACATCATTGGTTGAGTGGTCAGACTGTCGGTGCAGTTCAAGCTCCCACAGATGAATGCTGTTGTGTTGTCCTTTGGCAAGACGCTTAACGTACCTCGCCCCAGTGCCTGCGTACACTGAGGGTGAGTGGTTCCTCCATGTAAAGCTTTGAACGACTTAAAGGTGGAAAAAGCTATATATGGTGGTATCAAGAGCGTTGAGCATTTTCCTTAGCTCTGAAATTGAGGTGGAATGTTAGTATTGTGACATCCGGATATTCCAGATACAAGATCTCACAGGCCAGTGTGCTTTTTGTATCAGTCTCAAGTGGCTGTGTCAGGAAAGAGATCTGACTGCTGCAAAATCAATGAGCAAATCAATGCGTTCTCTGCGACAGTTGATTTTGAATGATAGCATAGGTTGCAAGGTGAAGAAATTTACATTAGCTCTTGTTGGATGGTTCATAACAACTATAAAAAAAAAACCCAAAAAACAATGATGCTCTCAAGTTACGTTTCACCATTTCCAAAATAGAAAATCAATTCAATTAAAGAACTGTATTGTATTGAAATGTCAAAATGTCCCTGGCTTCAGTAAGGTAACAAGGGCCAGATAAAACGTATTGTATTTTAACAATAGCCAGCAATTGATGAGCACCCACAATCACACCGGGAGCGCTAAAGGACACCGACTTCTTGCTCTTCCTTTTGTGCTTAAAAGAAAGAAAAATCAATTACTGGAGTGGAGCGTATTTAAATTTGGTTTCATGTATCATTGTGATCAGCTGGATACCCTTAAGAAGTGACAGTTCTGATGCTATTTGAAAGCAAGTGGGAAGTTGGAGCCGGTGTTTTTTAGCCTCCTCCACCTTCTTAGCGCCGTAGCATCCCACTGTGCAGCCGCATTGATCAAAAGTGGGTCAGACAGGGATATCGAACGGCCTTCAAAGACTTTCTGATTAGTTGGACGGTAACAGTGCGCACATTCGTCTTCCCATGGCAGTCCAGGCCACAGCCCCCCCTCCCCCACAGCCACTGCACCGCGGATACACAACATTTAAAAGTAATTGAGATTGGCAATAACGGAACAATGGGAAAGTGCTATACAGGCAGCGGCGGACCTTGACAAAAGCTTCCAACTGGAGTCGTTAGCGTGCAAAGCTAATGCATGCAATCTACAATAATAATAATTTCATACTACATTACCTCACACTAGCAAAGCAACACAAATGATAACAGAAGGCTGCAGGCAATTCCATTAATTACAAAAAAGCCATGAAAACTAATGTAGCTTTGAAATTTTTGGGTATAGCTTCGGAAGCCGACCAGGTTCAAAAACTCTCCAAAAATTCAATTCATTTTTCACAGCTGTGCTCAACAGACAGGATTCTTTCTCGTACTTTCACATTTGAGAGCTACACTTCAAATATGTATCTAGATTTATTTAAAGCAGACCTGTTATGCAAAATTGACTTTTTAGAACTTTTAACCATGTTGTTTTTAACCATGTTTGTTTCCCTTCACCATTTACTCACCTGATTTTGTGATTTAAAGCAGATCTATTCTGTAAAATTGACTTTTCAGAGCTTTTAACCATGTTATAGTTGTTTCCCATTCTCACTCTCTCGAAGTTGTTTTTGGAGTGATTTCGTGCATTTTGTGCAATCTTTAATTGCTTATTTTCAAGATGCCATGTTGCCAACAACTCCGTTTTCACTACCGTTTTCAGTGCCACCTCCAAACGTCCACTGCTCTGTACTTACTTCCTTCTGTGGTGATACGCATAAGATTCAGCAGTGTTGCTTGGCAATTTTGGTACAAATGAAAAAAGTTCTGCTGCTCGTTAGCTTGATCTGCAGCTATCCATAGGAGCTGTTGACTCTTTGTTGTTAATAACAAGTTTATTCGGATATTTGATTAATGATAAATGACATCATGTTCACACAATAATCAACAAATACAAGACGCCAAATATTTGAAATTTCCACTCAAGAATATATTCTTCAAATCAAAAATTCCAAAAAGTAGTGGGGATTTTTTGGTGACGACTTTTAGAGTGACGTCAGCTCCCATTGGGCACCGCAGTTGTAGTTGTTTTAGATGAATATTGCAATTTAAAATGGTGCAAATTAACATAATGATCCACGAGTGTCGTAGATTATAGCTACAGAGCAGAGACAATCACAATACATCTGCTTTAAAATGAATCATTTAAACATGCTATGAAAAAAAAAAAAAACAACATAAAAGCATCTTGTAATTATGGAAATGGCTGCAATTGTGTCCTTATCAGATTTGTATAAGGTTAAACGGAGCTGACAGTTCTGACCAGAAAAGCAATTGTTCGATTTGAGGAAGCTGTAATGAGTGCAAGGTCACATCTTAATTATGGCTTTTGGTTATGCTTACCACGAGATGTTTACAGATAACCATTTATACTTGTCTGGGGTATCGATCGGGCATAGGAGCTTAGGAGGACGTCTCACTACCACCTGAAACATCTCAATACTCGCAACAAGATCTGATTTTATCTTTCAGACTTGGACGTGTAAGAAAAGCGAGTAAACCTGACAATTTTAGTGAGTTTTACGAGTTAATTAAATAACATAATTGAGCAAATTGAGTAAATTTTCTTAATTACGTCCAAACCTCAAATTTTGTTTTGCGTATTCATGAGGCGTGAATATAATTTCCATTAACCAGCCAAAGAGCGGATTAGGTTAAGCTGCAGCTGCAATTTTTGTGAACCAGATTTGCGTTTTGATTTAAGTGCAATATTTTTGTACATAAACCGCTCATAACTAATACAGTTTTACACCATCTCCAGGCTCTGAACTTCCCCTTATAGTTACGATCATTTATCAGTACGACATAAACGTAGCCCATTTGCTCTTGAGAATTTTGTGCCGAAATATACCGCATCATAGTATCATAAATCTTTAGCTAAGGATTCGAATGTTGTTGCAAATGTAAAGACTTTGATTTACGATGTTCATTTATTCACTAGAGCAAATACATTCTGGCTTATTGTTGCTGAAGATGAGAAAGATCCATGCTTGTTACCTTGAAACATGTGCAGGCTTGTTTTGAATTGATTTTACCTGTCGATGATCGCGCACATATCCAGACTGACATTCTCAAAAGCCCCCACGAGTGCCTCTCTCCACTGCATGCAGATCAGCCGGCTGGTCGTCCACTAAGATGGCCTGCATGCAGCCCTGGAAGAACTTCTGAGTGGGCGGGAACAGGGTCTGGAGGAAGTATCCTGAAAGAAAGAAAGAAAAAGTGTGAAAATGAAGTGTGAAAAAAGTAGACTTTAAAGGTCCTATATTACACAAAATGAACTCTTGTGAGCTTTAAGTCATTTTATAATGTTGTTACTTCATCAAAAACATACCTGGAGTTGTGTTTCGTTTGGTCTGTCTACATCTCCAAAACTCAAAACGCTCTGTTTCACCTTGTGATGTCATGAACCAGTAGTTTTCAACTTAACAGCTCCTTTTACCTTTAGTTCAGTAGAGATTGGCAATTTCAGGGCTAAAATTATCCAAATGATTCTAGTGAAGGTGTATGGAGTTTAAAAACACAGTGGAGCAGTTCCTGTTTTACCACATGACATCACAAGGTGGAACAGAGTGTTTTGAGTTTTGGAGATGCAGACAGACTAAACAAAACACTGTCTGAGAGAAGAACTAAACCTGTTAAACATGAGTGAATGAAACAAAACACAACTCCAGATCTGTTTGATAAGATGTAATCGCTTTGCCTGAAATGTTCCCCAGTGCGGCATTAAACTTTTTTTTTTTTTTTCCTCATGGAGACAAGCAGGAGACGCCACCAGGCCAAATGACAGGTCAGATCTAAAAGAAACCCCAGCCACAGTAAGAAATGAGCAATAAAAACACCAGTCATTTAATTAAAGCAAGTTTAATGCTGCACTGTGGAGCATTCCAGGCAAAGCAAAACATCTCTATGGAAATAAGCTTGTGGCGGATGCTGCACACAAGAAGTTAGTTTATAAAAAGCACAAATAGCTTTAAAATAGTAAGTTAAAAGAGTAATCAATGATTTGACCCTCTGAAAATACGCAGTGGTTTGATCCTCCACTTGAAAAGAGCACCATCAGCAGAAGCAGAAATCAAAGTTAACTACGACATCATCCTTGATAAGGCCGAGCAGAGCAGAGAGCTGCTGCGTCAAAGGCTCTTTACAGCCCATCCACGAGCCCATTAGCCTTCAGCTGAGACTAAGGCCACAACAACGCACAGAGGACATAGGCTTTACTATACGCACCTTTATGAGATACAAGAGGCAATGGGCCGTCCACAGCCAGCGCAGGCCTTGGCTGAACAGGGACAAGGCAAGGACAAAACCAGCCTTAAGAAGTCAGTGTCTACTTTATGAAAATGTGTTAGCACTTCAACAACTGTAGGTCCAACTGCACGATTTATCTATTCCAGAAGGTCAGACACTTCCTTTGCTCAATGTTCCTGTTGAGTTTAGTAGTCTTTACTTTGATCAAATACTAATTACCAGCACCACATATGCAATACAGTTTATAATAATTACAGAAGCATTTGGACAGGAACTATAAGCCATTTTTTGTGTATGTATATTTCTACAATTGCATGATACTATGATGCCCCAGGGGAGGTCGGTGCTTCCAAAGAGCTTTTGCATAACACTAGTTATGAATGCACGGCTGGTAGACTTTTAAAAGGTCACACTAGATTGCTTTTATGCTGCATATATTGGACAATAGTAAACAAAGAGGGAATACTGATGAGATAAATTGCTGCTAATATTCTCAAAGGAACATGTATGTGCCTACACTAGACCTTTACCGCTGCATGGACAAGAACAGCTGAAACGATACACAAATACTGCAAGTGACATATACGGTCATACATACGCTATAAGATGTAGGATACAGGTGTTTTCAATTCAATCTTTGCCTGAAGCGAGCAGCTATAAAACACTACAGCTCAATGACATCTCCATCATGCGGATGTTATAAGCCATCACAAGCTGCCGCGCGGCCATCCACCCCAAGGCCAAACCATCAAAAAGGCTTATTACACAGGGCATATGTGGACCCTCTCTGTGTGTATGGAGGACATAATTGTAGTTTATGCCTGAGTGACTCGCCAGCCAAAAGGAGGAGAACACATCACTAAAAATGCGCTTGTGCTTTAGCTGCTCTGATTTCCATTTGCTCCCGAGAAGTTGCTCCTGTCACCGGTGCCATCTGCCTGTTGTGCTGTACACCTGTCTGCTGTCTGCACTCAGAGCGAGCTGCAGAGGAGACGAATGAAACACGAGAACAGTCTGCGCGCTGCGGAGACGGCAACGGAGGAGTCACAGAAGATACAGCAGCCTTCTCTGTGAATGTGATGAGCAGGGGGAGTGAGGGACCATGTACAGCTTTGGAGGGTATAGATTCAAGGCAAAGTGCAGCAAACAACACTCTACTGGTGTTTGCGGTGTTTTGGTACAGGACGCTAATGGAGGCCACTTTACTTTATTTACAAGTTTGGAACAAGATGGAGTCATAGTCATCAACAACCGAAACTTTTTCTCATTTATATTATGTTCAAGAAGTATAATTGTTTTTTTCTTTCTTGTTAAAAAGCTTTGATTTGTCTAAAATGTGACAAACTTTAAATACAGCAGTTTTAAGAGAAGTTACAAAAGACATTTTAATGAAAACAACTTTACAATGCCATGACTTCAGAATCATGGCATTTGACAACTTTCTCTTACTTTTTTCCGATTTCTCATAGAGTCCTTTTATTAATGGACCATATAGCTAAATAATAATGAGTTTCAAATCCCTACTCTTGGTCCTGGCTCAGTCTCTCAGCTCTCCCTCCTCCGTTCAGGGATGATGGGCAGAGCTCTCCTTTCGCAGTATCACAGAGCATGATGAGAGGCACACATCTGCTGCTCTGGTGCCACGTCTGGACAGCAGCCAAAAGTGCTCAAAGGTACAAAATTAAACCAATACAAAAGGAACCTAATATGTAAATTAGAAAATGGTTGCCAATGACAACACCCATTTTAGAGATGTTTAGCATTTTCTTTTTATCAAGAAGAACACAGTTTGATTGGTGGGTCTTAAAATGAAATACAGTGTTCCCTCATTTATCGCGGGGGTCATGTTTCAAAAAATAGGTGAAATCCGTGAAATAGTCAGCTTTATTTTTTACAATGTTTTGCGGCTGTAAAACCCCTCACCACACACTTTATACACATTTCACAGACAAGCATTAACATTTTCTCACATTTCTCTCTTGTTTAAACACTCTCAAAGTTCAAACCTTCGTCGGTGCCTTTGTCGGTGCAGAACGTTTCATCGACTGGGTTTTGTCGAGGACAAAACTTGCACACATACAGCACTTCAGAGTCACACTGTGATCCAACATATATGTAAATTTGTCTGAACACATTCTGCACTGTACAGGAGACACGGAGGAGACTGATGGACAATGGTCTACAGTCCCTCAACCAATCAGGACGCAGAACACAAAGCACGTTCATACACCACGAAAGCTAAACAGCGATATAGCGAGGGACAACTGTATATCTTTATATTGAGTGACAGAAGCTCGGTTGTGTTTCTCCGCTGACCTGAAGGTCGCCAGTTCTAATCCCACTATGGAGATAAACATCATTGGTCGAGCGGTCAGATCCACTGACCCACAGGTTGACGGTGCTATTCCAGCTCCCACAGACAAATGCTGTTGTTGTGGCCTGTCACGAAGCATGACATATCGCCACAGAGAAATATTGAGATAAACGATAATATTGAAACTACTTTATGCCATTAATTAAGATAATCCAAGTAAATCATGTTTAAATAGACTGAGCTGCACCAATTAAATAGCAGAATGTACCAATAATTAACCATAAAAGGGACTTCTTTACCTGTTTACAGCTCAAATCTTATCATATTACAACAAAAATACCCCAAATCTCTCCTTTTGCAAAGAAAAGGTATTCACTGCAAATACTGAGGCGCTATATATGTATGATTCACTGTATTTTTATAACTTTCAAACATAACATTACACAAGAAGCCACCAACTGATAACCCGCTGCCAAAACCAGCACAACATTTTTCAGTATTTGGATGCTAATGCCAATGCCAAAAATCCATCAAACTCTTAAAGGGAATGACATCTCCGGTCTTTATCTTGTGTCCTCCACGTCTGTACCGTAACCATGAAAAGAACGCCTCTTTAAAAAGCCATGACGACACGGCGCACAGTCACAGACACCTTGAAGCGCTGACGGCTCAAGTACACGCATCAAATCCACACAGAAACGCCCCGCTCTTTTCAAGGGAAACAGGCTGTGTGATAAATGTGTCTCTCAAAGTCTCATGTCTAACTCATCACAACCTTTAAGAGGAAGAAGGGCCCGTATGTATCATCAGGCCTGTGTGTTATAAAGCCACGTGGGTGTTCATCTCAGACTATATAATCCAGATGTATTCTTATTCCATTATTGCATAAAAAGAGCACGGTGACATTTGAATGAGAAAAATGCATTACATGGAAAATATATAGGTCTGAGACAGTTATGATCTCTTTATTTGTTGTGAATTATCTGTCTGCACCAACTCCTTCCCTCTATCCATAACTCTCCCCTTTGGTCTTGGACAAACAAATATATTCTCAGGTACCTGGGCAATGAATCAAATTTTAATTTTTTGCAGTCGTGTCTCATCGTTAATTATAAGGTTTTTCATTTAGAGGTTCACAGTCAGGAAAAGTTTTGGAGCATATTTCAGATTTTGGAGGGAAAAAAAAGTGATTATTTTTGTGTTAAATGGCAGTGATGATGTTGTATCGTTTTGGTCATGAAATGATTACTGAAGCCGAGTGCAGCCGAAACTGTCAGGGTATGAAATAAATAGAGGTGTGTACATAATAATCTGAAGTGTAATTATAACAGAAGACCTAATGAACCTAATCAGACTAATACTGAAAGCCATTTTTAATCTGTTTTTGGAAAAATTAAAAACTAAACATTGAATCAAATAGAGATGGGCTGATATTACGGAAAAAAACCCTATTCTCAAGTCCACTATTATTACTTTTTATTAAGTACAAACTGATCTAAAAGCCCCACCCACCACCTATGAGCCCTGTCCATACACTGTATATATAACATGCTAGCCGCTGTGTTCCAAACAGGAAGTGAACATGGGGGCACTTCCGGTTCCATCGACTCTTTACATAAAAAACTGTCACCTGTCTCTCTGTAATTTTCTCATTTTTGCTCAAAATGTTCGTATTAACCCGGTTTGTGTGATCCTGGTGTTTTATTTTGCTATTTTGCCAGTGATTCACGATATGAACATTAATAACAAATCAGGCGTCTTCTTTCACCAAGGTTGTTCCCGTTAGCGTTAGCGACAGGTTTGATTGACAGCGTTGCTTGGCACCCGCTCCCTGCAAGCGGTAAGGGGGCGTTACCTTCAACAGCCTCGCTCTGGATTGGCTCTTTGGTTGTCGTGGTTAATGATACTCATGGTCAGAATTCCAAATGTAGAACTCGGCTCTAAACTTCGATAATCTGCTAATTTATGCGAACATCTGTTTACTATTTAAAATAATTCATGGTATTGCTAGTCCTCCCCTAAGAAAGTTTGTCTCACTGAGCTCAGAAAAAAACAACTCGAGTCACGAGGGCAACCTCTAGAGGAGAGTGCAGCGCTCCAAAATGTAGGACCTCTTTCGCTAAATCGGCTTTTTCTATTGTTGCCATGAGTCAGTGGAATAGTTTGTAGTTTGGCCAATGAGATTATAACACTGAATTGTACTGAATGTTTTTAGAAATGTCGTATTTGAGGGGCGAATTGTGTTGTATTTGATGTATGTACCATATGTTTATTCATTTGTTCATCCACCTACACCAAACTGTTCTTCTGTACTTAACATCAGCCTGTCCAGGGATTACGGCTGGAAATGAGTATTTATGCTATAACCCGGCACCGTACATCTTTCCTGTTATTTAAGGTCAATGTAATGTCGCGCACTGTCCCCGTCTAAATAAAAGCAGACCATACCGTACCAAATTAGCCCCTACAACTACTACCCTCGATGAACTTCATTTGACTGGAGCCGACGTTATGGGCGAAGTCACACTCACTCAGTCCGCTTCTTTACTCAGTCTATGTTCCCGTCTAATTTCTACAGCCAACATAAAGCTTACTCTTGATAACTTGAGCACGGTCCTATAAAATCAAACAAAAATAATTTAATTTAGAAGAAAAACAACAAATATAAAAAAAAAACGAAAGCAGAACATCCAATTAAAAACGTAACTCTTGAATCGTCAAATCGAGTTAGAATAGCTAACGAGGCCAGAGAACCAAAATAAACGATTACATTTGAACATGCTTTATTGTAACTAATTAATTCCTGCTGCTCGTTAGGAGAACTTTTGTTTATCTGTACAAGAGCAGCGTGACTCCATGGCCTGTTTGCGCGAATGAAGAATCCAATCTGTGTCAGTCATGTGTCAGTCACTTATTAATTTCTTTAAGCTCAGGGTTAGGTTTTAGGAAGCGCTCTCCGTTAAATGGGTTTTGGGTTCTGCAGGCTGCTCCCAAAACCAAACACAGAGGGGTGGAGATGAGACGAAAATAAGACCGCGGCAGGGAAGGAATAATAAAACAAATTGGAAACATAAAGATAAGGTGACAGGCACTGGGAAAATATAGGACCTCCAATTTCAGTAAGTAAAAGTAAAAGTGTTTGGGTTTTGCAAATGGGAGCAGATGAAGTTGAGGAATCTTATATAGTAACCATAGACTGTATATTTAAACGGACATAGCTAAGACGCTAGCCGCTGCGTTTCAAATAGAAAGTGATGGTGGGCGCGTTTCCGGCTCCATTAACTCTGGCACCAGTTCATTTTACATTGAAAACTTGTTGCCATTTTCTCTGTAACTGCTGCAGTGAGCCTCGTCATTTCGGTCTTAAAATGTTTATATTAACCCGCTCTACATGATCCTGGCGTTTTTATTGTGCAATTTTGTCCATAAATCAAGATATGAACGTTAATAATAGACAAATTGGGTGCGTTCTTTCCCCAAGGTCACTTCTGCTAGTGTTAGCAACAGGTTTGGTTGACAGTGTTGCTAAGCGAAGGGAAGGGGTGTTAACTTCAACAGCCTCGCTCCGGATTGGCTCTTTGGTTACTATGATACTCGCGGTTGGAATTCCAAACATGGAACTCGGCTCCGAAGTCGCCTCTGTAACCGCTAGCCTCGATGAGCCTCATTTGACTGGAGCCGACGCTGTGGGTGACGTCACACTCACTTAGTCCACTTCTTTATACAGTCTAAGATAGCAAAGGAGATCCGACATAAAGTTAAGAAGTTCTTTCCGGCAGGACATCAGGCATAAAACAATGGTGCAACTCGGATGTTATTCTAGAGCAGGGGTGTCCAAACTATGGCCCGGAGGCTAAATGCGGCCCTCAGACAAATTTTATTCAGTTAATTCAGCTGAACTTTTTTTTCTGGCAAATTTGAGTAATTGTACCAATATAACATAAATAACATCGCATTGCATTGTCCTGTAGACCTAATATTAATATTTCCAGTCTTATTTAAAGTATGAAGTCAAAACTATGTTAAATGCACAACCTGAATTATCCACTGTATTGACCACTGGCCCTCCGTGTCGAATATTTTTTAAGATATGGCCCTCGGTGAAAAGAGTTTGGGCTCCCCAGATCTAGAGGATACAGAGGAATTGCTGTACCAAGGCCACTAAATGTAAATATGCCCGGCTGGTTACACTATTTCAACTTTAAAAGGGCATTCAAACCCCCCACTGTCCCATAACACTGTCCATTCTGTTGGATCATGACACATAATGGCCTGAGCAAAATCACCCGTTTGATTCACGCTGACTGCTTTTAATTCTGCTCATTATAAACATGCCAGCAGAAGCCGTGAGTCACATCTCCATGGCCTTTGTGTTTATACAACACTCAAAACTGGGTTGGTTGAATAATAAAATCTTCACGCAACAAAGAGCCAGTTAAAATACATTCAAAGAAACAATACACAGCTTATTTAATATCAAAAATCTTATAATGGGGCACCTGCTCGTCTCCATGGAGATGAGAGGTTTCCTGCAAAGCTCCACAGTGAAGCTTTTAAATGATCTTACGTTTAATTCAGTTACTTCAGGTGCTTATATTTCTTTAAAAAAACAACAACAAAAAACTACAAATCTGGCCTGTAATTGCGCTTGATGGTAACACCTGCTTGTCTCCATGGAGATCGATACACATTTAATGCCATACTGTGGGACATTCTTCAGCTCCAATTGATATTGATTTTAAGGAAAAGCTGATTCGCCACTTTATTTACACCACTTCATCCAAACACAGAAGGCTCACTGTGCAAAGTCTCCAAGCAACAATCTGTATAATAAAACACAAAAACACATAAACCATTTGAATATTCACTAATTGCGTCCAACACTGGGCAGTTTTACTTACATAGGAAAGCTGCTGATGGAGCAGAGTGGAGCTTAATGCGCTTGGCCCCTCTGACTCATCAGACTGAGCCATCACACAGAGTAATTGAGGCCAAGCTAAAGGCTAAACTAGCTTTTGTACACTCACTATAGTATTCTGTTACCTCCTACATGGATGGAATTAGCTCGTCAGTTTGACAAAGCTGAAGAAATATGGAAAAGTGCTGGATGCAATGAGGACTAATGGAAAGCACGTATTGTTAAAAGCCTACACGTTTAGATGGAAAATAATGATGTCAAGGTCAACCACCGAACTGTTGCTCTAGGAATGCACGGAATAATTATGAACAAGTAGAAAATATATTAAAAAGACCCCACGGCAGGATGGTAAAAAGTGACTCCATATTTAAGGATTTTACATTACAAAAACCCACAAATGCTCACTATTCACACACATACTCATGCACCAGTGTACACAGACACTGAGCACGCGGTGGGTTAGTGTCTTTTCCAAGGACAAAATGACAGCATTGGTCTTTGGAAGCTGGAATCGCACCGCCAACCTGTATGTTGATGGATCTGACCACTCAACCAGTGATGTTTATCGAGAGGATTCGAACCACCAACCCTGGGAACAATAGACAAACGCTCTACCAACTGAGCTACTGTCGCCCTATAACCATGTTTTCTTCTTTTATATTTTAGGATCACTCAGATTTATATAACATTTGTATTAGGCTGAATATTTATAGATGTAAACTATTTAAAACATTTAAAATACCCGCTGTTCTATAACACACAAAATATATATTTTTTAAAATGTTGTGCATACTTTCAAAAGTCTTGCATCGCCTGTAGCCTTTACACTTATGTTTACCACAGAGTGACCTGTTCCATGTATCTTGGCATTTTTAAGTCGAGCTACTTTTACATGAACAACAGCAGCACAGAGTAAAGCCATACACTCAAACATGTAATCCAAATGAGAACAATACACACAGCATTATACTATAGACCAGACATGGGAAAACTGCGGCTCAGGGCCTTATTAATCTGGCCCGCCAAACATGACCAAATTATATAAAAATAGATAAGGGTAAACCTTGTTCAACGTTTTTCTGCTGTGTTTATTTAACTGAAATTGAATTATTAATTTAATGAATGCATTTGGAAAACAATTTGTATAATGAGCCTTGCATATGCATGCTTTACTACATGTTACAGGCTAAATCTCTAATGTAATTTCTAATTCTAATGTAATTTCTTCAGTAGCTCCTATAATTCTTAAGTTATACTCACCAAATTTTAGCAGTAGATAAACTGAACCTTCTGAGATTTTTGTCAATATATACGGTTATAATTGTTCACTTACACTTGAACTTATCACTACTTAAACTAAGGAAAGTAAAAATGACCTAATTTAAAAAAAATATTTTTTAAGGTGTCCACCAATCCAACACACTTTGCATAACATTTGAAAGCATTTCCGGGCTTATATTTCAGGACTCTTATTTGATCCTGGATATTACATTTTAAGTCGTTTATTGTCTGAGGTTTATTCACAAACACCTTTTCTTTAAGATAGCCCCCCCCCCCTCTGTGGAGATCACATACTGCCCCCTGTCTTTGAAAAACACGTATTATTCATTTAATGACATTTACACTTGGGGCATCTCTGGTATTAAAATGTCGATGGTAACACTGCTGGGTTTCTGAATTTGTCCCATGTGACTAAAAGTACCACTGTACAATGAAGGTTGGTTCCTTGGTGCTGCATTTGGTCATATTAATGTCAGAAGGGTCGTTCTAAATGCTCGCACTGAAAGGTTTTTATTCTGCACTCTTTTGTTTTAATGTCAATTTAATGATGATTATTTTTGATTATTTATGTTTTGATTTGTGTGATTTTAATGTCTTTCTTATTCTATAAAGCACTTTGAATTACCTTGTGTACAGATTGTGCTATACAAATAAACTTTCCTTGGAAAAAAATAAAATAAAAATATTTAAACACAAAAGAGTTATGCATTTTTTTCAACTGTCAGTGATTTTTGGGCTACGCTGCATATCCTGGACCGGCTCCTCTGTCAAATTTTACAGCCCACTGTGGCCCCCATGTCAAACAGTTTGCCCACCCTTGCTATTTTCCGGAGTATAAGTCGCACCAGCCATAATGAAGAAAAAAAAAACCCATATATTTCACATATAAATCACATCTGAGTATAAGTCGCACCCCTGACCAAACTACGAAAAAAGTGCGACTTATAGTCAGGAAAACTCATATATCTTGTGCCTATTATTCTGTACACACATTTATACTGTGTTTGTATAATTGTTGATCCTGTCTTTGTGAAATGTAACTAGTGCAAACAGACCTCTCTTTAAATACGCTCGTCTCTCTCTAACATGTATCAGAGGTAAACACTTTGCTCAAATCATTTCCTACCTGCCACTACAGATTCCACACTCAGCTTACCCAGATCAATAAATCATCAATCAGATCAAAATGAAGAAGAGGAGAGAAGAGAAGAGGAGAGGAGGGAAGTGCAGAAAACCAATATGGCAGATTGGAAAGTTGAAGAAAGTTTTTGAAAGAAGCGATTCTTTAAGATTTAATGACTCCTGTACTATGCATTTACTTATTGACTTGCCGTTTTGCACAGTAATGAAAACACTCCTAAAATATCCAAGTCTGAAACGCTGGAGATTCTTTGTCATTCTCAAAAAGCAGTTTTGTGTAATCGTTTCATTCCACAACAAGCTCTTTATTCAAATGCATTTGGCACATTAAGAGCAGGCAAACTTGGCACAGATTAAGATGGACAACAGGGTGAAGAAGTCTGCATGTGTCTGCCGTGCTCTCATCCTCATTCACTCGCCCGAGGAAATGGTTTCATGTTTAAGAAGGAGGTTCAGTTTAGACAGAGAGAGAAATGGAGAGAGACAGAGAGAAAAAGGGGGTGTGACAGAGAGGAGGCAGGTGCGAGAGAGATACAGAGATACAGAAAGGGAGCGAGAGAGAGACAAATAGATAGAGACAAAGAGATAGAGAGAGTGTCAAGGGGGATGTGAGAGAGAGAGACAGAGAGAGGGGGATAGAAAAGAGGGAGAGACAGAGAGAGGGAGAGAGAGGGAGAGAAAAGAGGGAATGAGACAGAGAGAGAGGTATAGGGTGAGAGAGATAGAGAGAGAGAGGGAGAGAAAAGAGGGAATGAGACTGAGAGAGGGAGAGTTTCAGAGAGATAGAGATAGAGAGAGAGAGAGAGAGAGAGAGAGAGAGAGAGAGAGAGAGAGAGGGACAGAGGGAGTAGAGGGAGTGAGCCAGATAGAGGTAGAGGGTGAGAGAGAGTGAGACAAAGAGAGAGGGTTTCAAATCAGGTTCATTTCAATCCTGGGTTTGAGAGAAAGAGAGTGGGAGAGACAGAGCAAAAGAGAGAGTGGGTGTAGAGGGGTATGAGAGAGAGTAGAGAGGGAGAGACATAGAGTGAGAGTAAAGGGATATGAGCGAGAGTGGGGGGTGAGAGATAGAGTAGAGGGGATGAGAGAGAGTAGAGGGGGGTGAGAGAGACAATAGAGGAGTATGAGAGACAGTAGAGGGGAAGAGAGTAGAGGAGTATGAGAGTCAGTAGAGGGGTATGAGAGACAGTAGAGGGGGATGAGACAGTAGAGGAGTATGAGAGACAGAGGAGTATGAGAGACAGTAGAGAGTAGAGAGAGACAGTAGAGGAGGGAGTAGAGGGGGATGAGAGAGTAGAGGAGTATGAGAGACAGTAGTAGAGGGGATGAGAGACAGTAGAGGGGTATGAGAGACAGTAGAGGGGGATGAGAGACAGTATGAGAGACAGTAGTGTAGGGGGATGAGAGACAGTAGAGGAGTATGAGAGACAGTAGAGGGGGATGAGAGACAGAGAGACAGTGAGAGAGTATAGAGGGGATGAGAGACAGTAGAGGGGGATGAGAGACAGTAGAGGGGGATGAGAGACAGTAGAGGGGGATGAGAGACAGTAGAGGGGGATGAGAGACAGTAGAGGGGGATGAGAGACAGTAGAGGGGGGAGAGACAGTGAGAGACAGTAGAGGAGGATGAGAGACAGTAGAGGGGTATGAGAGACAGTAGGGGGATGAGAGACAGTAGAGGGGAGAGAGACAGTAGAGGGGATGAGAGACAGAGAGGGTAGAGAGACAGTAGAGGGGAGAGAGACAGTAGAGGGGGTAGAGACAGTAGAGGGGGATGAGAGACAGTAGAGGGGGATGAGAGACAGTAGAGGGGGAGAGAGACAGTAGAGGGGGGAGAGAGACAGTAGAGGGGGGAGAGAGACAGTAGAGGGGGAGAGAGACAGTAGAGGAGTATGAGAGACAGTAGAGGGGGATGAGAGACAGTAGAGGGGGATGAGAGACATGTAGACAGTAGGAGTAGAGACAGTGAGAGAGAGAGACAGTAGGGGGAGAGAGACAGTAGAGGAGTATGAGAGACAGTAGAGGGGGATGAGAGACAGTAGAGGGGGGAGAGAGACAGTAGAGGGGGAGAGAGACAGTAGAGGAGTATGAGAGACATAGAGGGGGATGAGAGAGACAGAGAGACAGGGGGAGAGAGACAGTAGAGGGGGATGAGAGACAGTAGAGGAGTATGAGAGACAGGAGGAGTAGAGAGACAGTATGATGAGAGACAGTAGAGGGGGATGAGAGAGAGACAGTAGAGAGTATGAGAGACAGTAGGGGTATGAGAGACAGTAGAGGGGGATGAGAGACAGTAGAGGGGGGAAAGACAGTAGAGGGGAGAGAGAGACAGTAGAGGAGTGAGAGAGAGGAGTAGAGAGACAGAGGGAGACAGAGAGACAGTAGAGGGGGATGAAAGACAGTAGAGGGGGGTGAGAGACAGTAGAAGAGATGAGAGAGAGCAGAGGGGGAGAGAGGAGGCGGGTGCTGCAGTGATCCGTCTCACTCAGCTACTGTTATGTCATCCAGGTGCCAGCTCACATCCAGACACTGTCTTCCATCATTAACCTCGCGTCGCCCCGTTTCAGACAGACCAGGCGTCCAACTGTATGAACCAGTGATGTAATACTGCGATGCAACTCTGCTCACGCGTTCATCTAAAACGGATAGCTCACTAACAACTAAGTTTGCATCGAACAATATCCATTTCATATTCACACTTTTATTTATTTATTTAAAAACAACTTCTCTCTGCATTTGTTTGATTGTAGAGGGAAATTGTAACGCCATTCATTCAGAAAGCAATAACCCAAGACGCTGACTCAATCTTACACTGGAAACATCTGTTAAATGGCTGAATTTATTTAAGAGTTTTGCACCATCGCTGCCTCCCAAACTGCTTTGCATCAAGTATCCATTTCACCCATCTGTTTGCTGAAACTATCACTCACGGAACAGAGTCAGTGTCTTAGAAGATACTGATCAGAGTCTTGCACAAGGGCACTTTGGCAATAAGAATCTAACCCGTGACAATTTATTTAAGCGTATGATATACTTTCTCCACCCACTCAACAATCTGAATACATACACTTGTGTTATACTAAACCAGATTGCCCCTATAGCTCATCTGCGCTAATTTCAAGCTAGCTCCTGCAAATATCTTTACAGTTTTGCTCAAGGGCACTTTGGCAATCTAACCACTGATGATTCCTGTAAGCTGTGAAATACTGAATACATACATACAGGGGTGTTGGACTGAGGGGGGGGAAGAGTACAGTTTACCTGGGGCCCAGTGCGCGGGGAGGGGCCTCTCACAAACTCTGTAAAATTGATTTTTGTGAGACAATATGTAGCGCAGGATCCTCCCTAGGGCCCAGAATTTGGTGCTACACCTCTGTACATTTGTGTTACACCTATAACTCGCCTGTGCTAATTTCAAGCTAGCTCCTGCCTTTTGAACTTAACAAAACTAGACTGTAAACTTGAGGCCACTGGATCCAACAACAAACATAAAAGGTATCATGACTTATTCATAGCAGAAACAGTTATGCAAGAACGCAGCAGTTTGGGACACAGTTTGGGGAATAGCTGATTAAAAGAATTTTATGTTTGTGCCAGTTCAGTTTTGGGAGCCCCTTACCTCCGAGGTGATAGGTCCCTCCCGTGGTGATGCTGAGGGGTGAGGAAGAGCGCACCGCCGAAGCCTCCTCTCCGTTTACGGTCAACATGGCGAAGTTCTCCTTGGCAACCAGGCGAATGCTGTGCCACTGGCCGTCGTTGAGGCCTGACCCTGCACAGAGCAAAAATAACACAAAAGCGTTGTCAGCCGAGCAAGTATCAAAGTACCTCATGAAGTTAACCGGGGTTACAATGGGACTAATGCATTTTCAATCAGAGAGGAGGATAAAGTGGGCGGTGATGAGAGCAAATAAACTGCCTGACTAAATTGCATTCTACTGTACATGTTTACATTACCGACACAGTGCTGTTTTCATGGAAATGATGCTCCCCGGCTGTGCCTCTGTGTCACTTCAGTATTTATGTTCTGCCATTGCCTTCAGGGTGAGTTTAGAAACACTCAATACTGAATGTAAATGTGTTCAGGTTCCTTTTGCATGCGTTTTCATCTGTATGCCCCCTACCTCTCTTTCATTTTTTAGTAAAGAGTGTTTTTGCCAGTCTCTTCGCCCTCATGTCCTAACTTCATTACCCCTGAGAGCACCCAGACACAGACAGCTGATAGAAAGAATCTAAAAGTGTGGACCATGTAACTACCTTCCAATAGTCCAGGGAGTACATTGGCCCTTAGTTCTACATACATTGTTAGTTCTTTGTATAATGTCCTGGTTTTGTCCTGTTAAGTCCTGTTTTGGTCATGTTTAAGACTACGGGTGGGTAATATTAACAATATTAAAACTCTCATATTTTCTGCGTTATGTGGATGACAATATGCAAACAATATTTTTATTATCATCACACATGCTCTAAATGTCTCTTTTGTTAATGTTAAAGAATTACATAACGCGCGTAATGAGCAGTCAAATTAACCAAAAAAGGAGCAATTTATACATATAGTTTAAAGATTACATGGAAGTGTGTCATATTTTTATTAAGATGTTTCTTTGGCAGCTTAGTTATGTTATAGACAATATACTCAACCAAATATATCAAGCAATATACATTTTTTTCGATACATCTCCCACTTCTAGTTCCAACCTGATCATAGACTGTATAAAGAAGTGGACTAAGGGAGTGTGACGTCACCCATAGCTTCAGTCAAATGAAGTTCATCGAGGCTAGCAGCTATAAGGATATATCACAGCAGTATCATAGCATCATAGGAACCTAAGAGCCACTGAATGTTGGTATGCTCCTTCCCGCCTGTGCCACTGGTTTGGCAGGGAGCTTAAACCTGTTGCTCAAACTTGCTGCTAACACTAGTGGGAGTGATCTCAGGGATAGAAGGCGTCTGATTTGTCTGTTATTAATGTTCATATCTTGAGTTAAGCACAGGATCATGTAGAGTGGGTTATTACGAACATTAAAAGACCAAAATAATAAGTCTGACGGCAGTATTTATGGAGAGAGGGGCGACAGTTTTCTAATGTAAGGTGAATTGGAGCCTGAGTCGATGGAGCCAGAAGCCCACCCATGATCGATTCCTATTTGGAAAGCGGCAGCTACTAGGTTAGCTATATCCATTTACACGTATATATAACATCAATGGACCTGATTCACACCTAGTTTAGTCCTGGTTACGATCTAGTTTAGTCCTTGTTTAGACCCTGTTTGTTCCTGGTTTCCTCCTGCTTTAGTTATATTTTCATATGCACTCCTCTCTGTTTCTCTGCCTCTCATTCAGAGCTCTGAGTGCAGTCGGCAGTCTCCAGACCCCTCTGTCTCAACTCCATTAACTCTGAGAGAACCCTGTTTGCATCTGTGTAGCGGAGAAGCGTGGCTGTACGTACCGTCTTCAAGTGTCTGGGACCGTCTATGGCATCTCGCTCTTGTCATTGCTCATGCACTCCTTGAGCTCCCTTGCTTTTTCCTTCTCTCCTTTCCTCTCTCTTCTCCATTAAATATGAGTGATGTTTTGGAAAGGGACATTACTACTGGAGCCGAGAGAGAAGCCCGCTCAGTCTCATCACCCACAACGCCATACATCACCTCCACACTGACACCAATCTCTGCTCACTGCTCCTTCCCTGGCTTCCTTATAGTTCTCCTTGATTCCGCTCTTCTATTTCTGTATCCTCCTCCCGCAATGGCCGTCTTTTCCAATTCTGTTCATTGCTTCCCTCACTTACGCATCAATAGGGAGGACAGTGTGTCAAAGTTCAAGGTATGGGCAAATCACTCTCAGTGGTCTATAGCTGATGAATGTACTCAATCAATACACATGTACTATAATATACAGCACTATACACAGGTTGCCATAGTGTTTAACAGCTCAAAACAAATTTCTGTGTAATCCTTCAGTCGTCCAGGTATGATCCATCTTCAGTTCGAACTGAAGACGCGGCTTAGATGAGCAGCCAAACGTCTTCACTATAATTAAAAACAAAATGATATCTTTTCAATCGTCTACTGTGGAAATTCTACAAGCAAACAACTAAAGAATAAAATGAACTGAAAAGTTGTCTTGTATCAAAGAGTCTGATTTATTAAAGCAATTGTGCCACTATTGTACAGATCCACGTCAGAGCGTCGTCTTACCCTAAGCCAAGGGAGGGCAAACTACCCCCCCCGTTCCTTTCCTAAGCTGTGTCAGTGTTAGGACATACAGCACATTTATATCACACAGATGAAAATTACATGAAGAAGAAAACCAGTTTGGACCCGTTAAAGGAGCACAAAGTCAGAACACTTCTTCTTGGAACATGCGTACGGCAAGCAGTTCGGCTAGAGTTCGTCTAGAGTTCGTCTATGTATCAGACAGTGGACAACAGAGCACGGTGTACTGGATCTCGATCTTAAATGGAAAATATAGTTGAAATTAGAGTGAAGAAACTGGGACTAAGAGGTCTCCATACTAGTACACAGTCTATATGACAAAGTACAAATTAGGTAAAACACTGTGAGTAAAGATTTCCATAACAGTACAATGGTGTACGTGTGAATGTGTGAGTGGTTCCTTGATGTAAAGCTCTTGTAAAGTGCCTTGAGTAGAGACCACTTACCATTTAACTGTCCTCAAAATGGCGCCATATTCACCTTATTCTTGAATAAGGTGCTGCCATTGCCATTCGGGTTGTATTATTTTGCATGGGGCTGCCGATCTTGACAGTAAATAAGTTCTATAGGGACTACTAAGCCGTTTTAAAGCCTCCAGAGAATCGGTGCAGTGTTGACTTGATGGTGTTACAGCCCTAGGCCTTAAGTTCTTTTCGTTGTTGTATTTGTCCATTATGTTTTGTCTGTGTGTCCCCGAGTCGTCTTCTTTCCCTATAATGATGGCTGTTGGATCCCTTGACTGTGATTGGAGGACAGTTTTCCAGCCTGGCCCACCTTCAGCCTCCTCCGACCCTACTTAAGAAGATTCAGGACTCTTGTTCAGGGCTGCTGGCCTGAGCGTGGCCAGTATGCCAATGTGTGTGTCTCGTTTGGTCAAGTCACTTCAGGGGTAGTGACTATGTTTCTGAGTTGTTTCTATGTTGTTCTATGTTCTACTATGTTTCATTGTTTCTTCGTAAGATTTTGTTAATTTGTGTTTTAGTTAACTTTACCTTTGTTTTTGTTTTAAACCTTGCAGGGTACCATTTGTTTCGGTATTTTTAGTCCCTTTTGTTCAGTTTACCATTACATCCCTGTTAATTAAGTTACTTCTTAATTTACCATTTTCCATCTTGGTTTTCTTTTGTTACTTCCCTGTCCCCACACAAGCTGAGACGTAAAAATTGGTCACATGAACACTGAACTTTTTACACAAATCAACCTACTTTATATCAGATTTTAGCAGCAAACCTTTTCCCAAATTCTCCTTTAAAATGAATGGGATCCCACCACAAATAAAAGTAAGTTTAATTGCAGTTAACTGGGCAGGGCTGAATAAGGTCGATAACATTAAGCTGAAATGTAGAGATCATACAGAGTGTACATAGCAGACTAGTACTTTCCCTTCTAATATGAGACTTTATTTATTGTGTATTTTGTCCCCAAATGCACTCAGAGGCGGTGATTTGGATCTCAGTGGGAGGGCGACACTAATTAAACTCTATCAGCAGGGTGACTGTGTTCGTGGAATGGGGATGGCCACCTGCTGAAGCTGCGCTGGCGACTGCAGTGTCCAGGGGCCTGATGGGGAGAGCTGGACTGAAAACCCAATGGCATATTAGTTTTTATTAATCAAATCTTCAATCATTAATTTAGGCTGTTCTTACCCGGGGCGGCCACAACAAACCACACACGCAGCATATGAACTTCTGTGCAGTGATTCAAGTCCTGACTGGACAAGAGTTTCTTTCATTTATCCATGGTTTTGGAGTAAGGGTGAGGGATACGTCCAAAAATATACATCACAATGTTATTTTTTTTCCAAATTCATGTATCCCAAGCAGATTTATGTTGTATTGAAGAAACTGAAACCATTTGCTGCTTTTGAATGTTCATACTTAAAAGGCACTATGTAACTTTTCTGATATGCTACATGCTTGTTTCTATGGTGATATTATATATTATTGTCTGGCATTATTCACACTCGTCTTGTATTTATTCAATTGTAGCTTTTATTGCTCAAAAATACCTTGGAAAACATGGGAACAGGGTCTCCTCTCCACAGATCTGACCTGGTTAAACTGGTGGCATCAGCTGCTTGTTGCCATGGAGATGGATATGCTAAATGCCATACTGCAAAGCATTCAAGGCAAAGCAATAACATCATTTAGGGTTTTTTTTTGTTTGTTTTTATATACCATATTTTCCGGAGTATAAGTCGCACCCCCGGCCAAAATATGAAAAAAAGTGTATAGTCTGGAAAATATGTGTAGTAGGTAAATTATACATATTTTTTCTCTTGGCACAAACTCTAAATAAAAACAAATCCATCAATCAATCACCATGGAGACAAGCAGGGAGTGGACCGTCCATGAGAAAAGTTGCATAGTGCACCTTTACCGACTCTTACTCACTCACTCACTGGCCAATTCGAGCGGATTAAGGGTCCTATATTACACAAAACTGACTCTTTTGAGTTTTAAGCCATGTTATAATGTTGTTACGTCATTAAAAACTGACCTGGAGTTGTGTTTTGTTTCATTCATACATGTTTGAGTAACACTTTATTATTAGTCTGTTCACATCTCCAAAACTCAAAATGCTCTGTTCCACCTTGTGATGTCATGAAGTGGTAGTTTTCAAGTTAACAGCTCCTTTTACCTTTAGTTCTGCACTTCCAAACCTGAAATCATCCAAATGATTCAAATGAAGGTGTATGGACTTTAAAAAACACAGTGGAGCACTTCCTGTATTACCACATAATGACATCACAAGGTTGAATAGAGTGTTTTCAGCCTAAATATACGTTTTTTTTGGTGTTAAACGTGTGTGAATGAAACAAAACACAACTCCAGGTCTGTTTGTGATGAGAAAACAACATTACAGTATAACACAGATCAGAAAATAGCGTAATATGTGCCTTTTAAGTTATATTTTTCCGTGTGCGCTCTTTACATATTACATTTCAAACCATTTTCCGACCTCCATTCTGCCCGCTCAGTAACATGCCATCAGGTCTGAGCGTGTGTGCCGGTATATGCAGTCTTCTCTCGTAAGTGACCTTGATGCGCTCCTTAACTGGCTGCATATTGGCTTGATGTAATCGCCACTCCAGCCCCTCCCCGGTCCCCCCTCCATAACCTCTTCAATGTAATGGAAAATAGATACGGCATAAGCTGGTGTCCTCTCATCTGTTTTACATCGTATGCAATAGCTCTGAACGATGGGCTTATCTGGGATGCTGCTGTCAGTGAATCCTTACGCCAACACAAGCACAAAAACCCCAACTGCAGAAAAAAGCCTCTCAAATTTTGCACCCAGGCGCCACACACGCCCGGCCGCAGATAAAAAGAGGACAGATAATGAAGAAGGAGGATAAGGCAGATTGAAAAAGACGAGACCATTTCATCTCCTGCTGAGTTGTGATTTGTCCTCACGTGCTTCAGAACAAGCCTGGCTACTTCCGTCCACTGTCTGGGCAGAATAGAAATATAAGACCTCTCTATGAATCTTTGCAGAGTTCATATAAAGTAGTTTGCAAAAAGGATTCAAACATGTTTATATTACACAAAATTGATTCTTGTGAGCTTTAAACCATGTTATAATGCTGTTACCTCGTCAAAAACAGACCTGGAGTTGTGTTTTGTTTCATTTACACATGTTTGAGGAATACTTTATCATTCATCTGTCTACATCTCCAAAGCTCAAAATGCTCTGTTCCACTTTGTGATGTCATGAAGTGGTAGTTTTCATGTTAACTTTTACCTTTAGTTCAGTAGAGACTGGTAATTCCAAGTCTGAAATCATCTAAATCAGGGGTGTCCAAACTATGGCCCCTCAGACCAATTTTTATTGGCTTTCAGGCCTTCGGGTGAACCGGCCCAATAGATCATATCAGTACTTTATACGGCACATTTGAATAATCCTACCAATATAACCTAAATCACATCACATCACTGCAGACCTAATGTGAATATTTAAAGGCTTATTTAAAGTATGAAGTCAAAACTATGTTAAATGCACTATCTGAATTATCCACTGTATTGACCACTGGCCCTCCGTGTCGAATATTTTTCAAGATCTGGCCCTCGGTGAAAAGAGTTTGGGTTCCCCTGATCTAAATGATTCTAGTGAAGGTGTACAAAGTTTAAAAACAGCACTTCCTGTATTACTGCATGGAATCACAAGGTGGAACAGAGTATTTTATGTTTGCTAGAAGAGCACAGTCTAAATACGCAGGGTTTGTGTGTTAAACGTGTTAAAACAGCATTATAACATATCTTAGAAAATAGTGTAATATGGGCCCTTTAATTTCAAAACACATTCAAAATACTTAATAGGACCTAGCAAGTCAAAACAATGATATTGCGAAACTGTTTTTGTTCTTTTTTCCTTTTTATCAGGGCTGTACTCTTTTGTAGTTAATGAAACGCAATAGATCTGTCTTTTATACAATAGTTAAGCACACAGTGGGAGTTTGTTGTGTATGTAATGCAGCACCACATGCACACGACAAACATTAAAAGTCCTATATTACGCAAAACTTACTCCATGTTATGTTTTTACCTCATCAAAAACTCCCCTAGAGTTGCGTTTTCTTTCATTGACACATGTTTGAGTAGCACTTTTAATCCTGTCTTCATCTCTCAAGCTCAAAATGCTCTGTTCCACCTTGTGATGTCATGAAGCAGTACTTTTCACGTTTACAGCTCCTTTTATCTTTTGTTTAGTAGTGACCTGAAATTCCAGGGTCTAAATCAGAAGTGCCCAGACTTTTTTTTTATTTTTTATCGAGGGCCACATCTCAAAACAAATTTGAAGTGTAGGGCCACAGACTGTGATAAATGCAGTGCGGTGCTTTATACACACCTTTGACAGAGCCACTGTGGATTAGTAAGGCTTGAAACATTCATTTTAGGTCTGTATCACACTGCGGTGTGATGTTTTTAATGTTATAATGGTAGAAATAGTTTAATTTTCTGTTAAAAATACTGCTAATGATCAATTGGGCCAGTTCAGCAGGAGACCTGAGGACCAATAAAGACTGTTCTGAGGGCCAGATTTGGCCCCCAGGCCATAGTTTGGACACCCCTGGTCTAAATTATCCAATGATTCTAGTGAAAGTGCACGGAGGTAAAAACACTGGAGCACTTCCTGTATTACCACATGACATCACAAGGTGGAACAGAGTGTTTTATATTTGAGAGAAGTACGCAGTCAAAATATGAAGGATTCCTGAGTTAAATATGTGTGAATGAAAAAAAACAAAGCTCCAGGTCTATTTTTGATGAGGAAACAACATAGATCAGAAAGTCGCGTGACACTTTAAAGTACACCTCATCTTACAGTTACTTTAATACCACTGCGCTGTAATAATATCAGACGACTGCTGACGCTGGCTCATTATATCTGTCACTGCCTGAATTGATTTAGCAGAAGAGCAGGTGAAAAGTGCTACATAATGATAATAGTCTATGAATGGAGCCAGAGCCAAAGGTCCTGGTCAAACCTCACACTCTTTCAAATGTTTCATAATGCACGACCTGATGAAAGTCTAAGAGGTCTGTAATAAGAAAAACTGAAAAACTGCATTTTTGTTTTTGCTTTCTGTAAATGTGTGTTTTAGTCATTTCTCTCTAATATAAATGAGATTATTGTTAAAATCAATAGAGATACATTTCAGATTTCTCCACTCACATTACTGAGTGTGTGGTCTTATCCCAGACATCCCCACGGCCGCTCAAAGGCTCACATGTAAACCCGTCTGATACTGATCGAGCCAGGAAGAACCGGGAAGAGCCGGGAAGAGCTGGGAAACACGGAGCTCGGTGAACGAGGGATGGACGGCTAACGCTGAGGTGATCTGGGACATGTACTCAAGGAGAAAGAGACCGAGAGAGTGAGAGAAAGAGACAGAGAGATAGAGAGAAAGGGAGAAACAGAGAGAACGCGACAGAGAGAGAGAGAGAGAAAGAGACAGAGAGCAACAGAGAGAGAGAGACAGAATGAGAGAAAGGGAGAAACAGAGAGAACGAGACAGAGAGAGAGAGAGAGAAAGAGACAGAGAGAGAGCAACAGAGAGAGAGACAGAATGAGAGAAAGAGACAGACAGAGTGACAGTGAGACAGAGAGAGAGAGAGAGAGATGGAGAGAGAGAGAGAGAGAGAGCCAGACAGACAGAGTGGGAGAGACAGAGAGTGACAGAGAGAGAGAGACAGAGATAAAGGGAAAGCGAGAGAGACAGAGTGAGCAACAGAGAGCGAAAAAAAGGGAGAGAAAGAGAGAGGGACAGAGAGAGAGAAAAAGAGACAGAAAGAGAGAGAGGGAGACAGAGAGGGAGACCAAGAGACAGCGAGAGACACAGAGAAAGAGACACACAGAGAGAAAGACAGAGAGAGACAAAGAGAGAGACAGAGAGAGAGACAGAGAGAAAGAGAGAGACAAATAGAGAAAGAGAGAGACAGTGAGAGAAAGAGAAAGAGAGAGAGAGAGACAGAAAGACACAGAGAGAGAGAGACAGAAAGAGGGAGAGAAAAAGAGAGACAGAGAGAAAAAAGAGAGGGAGAAAGAGGCAGAGACACAGAGAGAGTGAGAGAGAGACAGTCGGGGAGAGAGAGAGAGAGAGAGAGAGAGAGCACAAGTGAGAGAGAGAGAGCGAGACAGACAGGAGCAGATGACGGTTGCGGGTGAGCGAGGAGATCTGGACTGAGTGGACAGCTCCAGAGACAGTGAGGTGAGTGCAGAGTGAGGGAGGAATACCAAAGATAAAGAGCAAGTCCACGGTGGAGCGGAGAGGGGGACAGGCAGAGGAGAGTCAGGGTACTGTGTCATGAGGATAAATCGGCTAAGATATTCATAAAATAAAGTATTAGAATAGGATTAAACCTTCACAAACAGGTGACTTGTCTGTGTGAAGTAATGTTCCACTGCGGGTACAAGCTCTTACATATGCCATGATAACCACACAGTCACACAAGATAATCGCTTTGCCCCTCAAAGTATTTTGTAAAAGAAAAATAAGCATTACCTGTAAGAATAACCGTCAGTCACTTCCCATATTATATTCTAATATCAAAATGTTTACAACAGGACATCAAATAAACTCAGTCAAATATAGCAGCAAATCCAGCAGCAGCGTGCTCATATATTTATACAAAGACGTCATGTTTCTAGTGGAGGCAGGCGGACTTAAAAGAGCTCCTTCCTCCAGATATTCTACTGATAAACCCAGACTGACAGGCCCTGAAAACAAAATGACAGCAATTACACACAATACACCGCAACTCGGACTGAGCAGTGAATTCATATGGACAAGTGGCAGATGTGGAAGAACCCCAGCTTCTCTGTGTAATTATCCAAAATCAAAATCTGGTGAATTGAGAAAGTGCTGAAAAGAGAAGAGAGGACCAAATGACTGGCTTTCATGTTTTTGGAGAACAAGTGAATCTGCTCTCAGCGCTCGGTTCCCGGAGTGACGGCCAGCGAGAGAGAGCAAGAGGGAGATGACAGCTCTTACCCGGGCTTCCCAAGACAAAACTGAAGCAAACCAGCCACAAATTGGACCAGATGGGCAGAAAGAAGTACTTTAATGTACAGCTATACTCCGGCTGCTGGAAAGTGGAAGTGATAGACAAACCCCTAACAACATGTCTCCTTAAATGATGGTAAAAATATAAGAAGGCCACCTAAACTAACACAACTGTCAAGGTAAGGCAGGTTTATTTGTACAGGACCGTTTGTGCCATAGACTGTATATATAAATGGACATAGCTAACCTGCTTGCACGGGCAAGCTTCTTTCTCCATCTACTCTGGCTCCAAGTCACTTTTTATTGGAAAACTGCCGTCACTCTCTCTGTAACTGCTGCTGTCAGGCTCATCATTTTGGTCTTATAATGCTCATATGAGCGTTACCATATTTACAAGATCCTGTTGTTTTTATTTCAGTATTTTGTCAGTAAATCAAGATATGAACACTTATAATATACAAATAAGGTGCATTCTTCCCCTGAGGTCGCTCCTGCTAGTGTTAGCAAACAGGTTTGACTGATAGCGTTGCTAAGAGCCCGCTCCTTGCCAAACCAGCAGTGCGGGAGGGAAGAGGCGTCAGAATTTCAAAGGTGAAACATGTCTCAAATTGGCCCCTGTAACTGCTCTAACCTCGATGAGCTTCATTTGACTGGAGCTTATGGCCGGCTCTAGCTTTCAGGGGGCCCTAAGCTGAATTTGTCTCTGGGGCCCATGACAGTGGATCCCTCCTGGCTCAGCTATTGGTCATTTACATTAGACAACATTATGACTCTGCTCTCGTCACTTTGACCGACTGTATTTGTATTTATGACCAACTTCAGACTGAAAACATCCAGAATGTCACAACTACCATAGTCCCAAGAACAGAACACAAACATATTAGGGATGGTCAAGATTTTTAAAATTAGACATTTTTTCTTCATTTCTGGTGGATTTTAATGTGTTCCAGTTGGCGACAGTGGGCTTAAATTTACATAATAAAGGGTCCTTGCACCGGTGTAAACACATAGCTGCCCTCACCTCTGCCCGACTCAAAATCAAATGTAGCAGCAGCGATATATTGTGCTACTATACATATAAAACAAAATGTTTTAAGAGGGATATTTAGGCTGCTGTAAACACATAAGCCCTGTGCCCAATAAAACTTGATATATTATTTTCAATATAAATGTATGGGCTCTTGGAGGCCCTCTGGTGGCCTCAAGGCCTTAAGCAGCTGCTTCGTCTGCTTACAGGCTGGACCGGCCCTGCTGGAGCTGAACGCTATGAATGACGCAATACTCCTTTAGTCCACTTCTTCATACAGTCTGTGGCTTGTACAAAGTGATTTAAAGTGCTTTACAGAATAAAAAGACATTTGAATCATGGTACAAACTAATAAAAACATGAATAATCATCATAAAAAGTTTTCAATAAAGAGAAATAAGCAGAATAAAATCATTGCACAGCTAAACAGAACTCTCCCATTTTAAACAGAAACAAGTTTCAACAGAAGTTATTTTATTTATTCTATTATTGTTATATTAATTTAATTATTACATACATGAATATTAATATTTGTAATATTAATAGCTTTTAACATCCTTCAGTGGAGCCATACTGAAAGAGCTTAGTATAAATCCTGGACTTGAAGCCTATTTTAATTGACATATTAGTCCTACTGACAGTGATTAAACCCTGGGCAGTTTCATTTTTCACTGTGGGACACTAATTACTTTTGCCAAAAGCATCAAATTATCCATAAGGCTGAATACAGAGTAAATTTTTTGATACTTACCTCAATAAGTTAAATAAATCATGAGCCATGTTTTGTGACAGCTGCAGCCGCAAAAGTAAAACTGAGTAACCATGGTAACGCTCATATGACATCCAAGTCCCTCGCACCCCTCACCATATGCCAGAGCCATGTTTAACAGGCCCTATCACGTCAGAAAACACACTTAGACTGAGATATTTCTGCAGTGCCAGTCAGCGACAGCACTGGGTTATGGGAACAGAGTGAGTGTCAAACAAAGTCTCCTAAGACAAAGACTTGAGATTTAGCAGAGAAGAGAAACACAGCAGAGACTAAAGCTGACATCTGGACCTATCCCGACGAGAGGGGGGCGGGGCTCTGTGTCAACACCACTCTGTGTCATTGGTTACATATCCACACAACAAGTGCTGCGTGTGATAATAGAGCCTGCTTTACACTTTTATCTTCCCTCGGCTCATATATACATAGTGTCAGGCTGCAGAAGAGTGCCAGCAGGTTTAAACATAGCATGGCATATACAGTACTTCTAATATAGAAATCCCATGCAGTATACTGTCAAAACATAGCCTGGCTGGTTAGCATTCAACTTCTATTTCTATCAGGAAATGGCTAACAGGCTAGCTTGATTTGTAAGAATATGTTATTTATGGTAAAGGTTAGATTTTTATACAGCTCTTTTCACCTTCAAGGCACTCAGACGCCATGCATCAAGGAACCTCTCACCCATTCACACACACACACACACACACACTCACCAGTGTACACAGACACTGGGTTAACTGTCTTGCCCAAGGACACAACAACAGCATTTACTTATACAGGGAGAGCGCAATGAGAGCGCTCAGACTCTCCTTTTCATGCCCCGTTTAACCCTTTAAGGACTGCGCACATTATAGACCATTTCAGCTCACCCAGAGGTTTTTTTTTCTTCTTTTTTTAGCCATAAAAATCATGTTAAAGGAAGTATCAGCATGTACTTATTCCTTTTTTCACACAACTACCTTTATTTTACATATCCATCCTTATTTTTCCTTGGACGCAGCAAATAAGTGACTGGGAGAATCCCGGCGGCTCCTGCGCTCTGATTGGTCGTCTTTGAGGGCGACATAAGCACATTACCGTAATGACAGTAACATATTTAAAGAGCCACATGCTTCTGCTTTGAGACGACGTTTGAATTTACATCAAGCATGATCACGGTAATGGAAAGTCTGCAACCGCAAGTTTATCAGCGGCGATAGCATCCGACACTATAGGGTTAAGACAGGGATGGGGCAATATTTAAAAAAATGACTCATGATTATTTTGACCAAAATAATCGTGATTAAACCAAGGTTTACAGTTCACTAAAGTCACTAAAACATCAGTTACCATACATTTTTTGCTGCAAGTGAAATTAACAATGAATGAATAAAAAAGGTGTCAATTATATAACTCTTGACTATACAAAAAACAAAACAAAGAGACATATGAACCAACCCGAGAAAGCTCCAGAAAAAGAACATGATAAAGGACGAGCTGTGCTAAATGCTATTCAGCTAGCGCTAACCTAGCAATAACTAAAGTCAACACAAACACGTACCATTATTCACACAAATCCAAACTAACACAAACCACATTCAGGAGTTTATTTCACATGTTATGTTACTTACAGTAGATATTCACCTTCTTGAGTGGAGGTGGATAAATGTGTGACCTCATCCAGATCCACGGCCCACGAGCCACAGCCATAGGTACGTGTCCCTGCTGATGTGAACTAAAATCTAAACATTGTACTGAAACCGGAAACATGAGGCAGTCTGGTGCTGTAAAGACGATTGGAATCATGTGCGCTCATCACGAGTATTAAAAAATGCCACGAAGGATTAATTGTGGACCTTTTGATCGCGATTAGCAATATTTTCGTATATCATGTGACTAAAATACCCATCACCAGATTATTAAGTTACATTTGCAGCACCAATCTCGAAAATCACCGATCTCATGGACTTCAGGCTTCAGGATTCCTTGTGACTTGAATGATTTGACATGGCAGTGGTCCTCGGTTGATATAATTATAATAAAAATATGATATACTTTAGGGAGTTTAAATAAATACTTGAATGTTGAAAGGTCCTCACAAAATCCTATGAATGAGAGAAATGTGCCTGAAACACGTGAATAGTAAAAACATAATCCATAAAAGGTGCAGCAGATCTAAAAGAGAAAAAACTTTAAAAGAGGAATAGATAAAAGACTGACGAAAAATATGTCTTTTTGTGTGTTTTTGCGATATTTCTTTGTTAGCCATGTGCTTACGGAGGAGGCAGTGCTTCATTCAGGACCGGTCTGAGTCAGCTGAGAGAAACTAGGACAGATGCACTCACATTTTTCTGAACCTGCAAGATCTATTTTTATTTCTGTTTACATTTGGAACATTTTACTCAACACTAAAAAGAGTTTTGTCCCTGCCACGTTCAGAAAAGACATGAGCATTCAGCCGTCGTGTTGTGCTTCATGACACCCCTTTGAAAGTGACTCTTCAGAAATCTAAAGGTGATATTTTGTGGTCCAGATAGGGCAGTTCTTGAGCGTTTCAAAACTTGCCTGGTGTATTTGTGTTGATCTACTTCTCAGGAGGCTATTGTATATTATTGATTTTGGCCATTTGCCACAGAGACCAAAAATAAACAGCAAATGATGGGAATGGGATAGTGTCTAGACAACAGAGACCAGGAGTGAGCTTTGACTGTTTGTTTTAATATATATGCTATAATGACTATTTAAAAGCTAAGAAACTGATTTATTTTTACATTTTTATACAGCGCTTTTCCACCTTCAAGTCACTCAAAGCGCTTTACATCAAGGAACCACTCACATTCACACACCGGTGCGCTCAAACACTCACACCAACAGAGCTGCTGTCACCTGTCGGCCTTATTTCAAGAATGTACAGTAAGCTATATATAAAAAACAAAGTGAATCCTAACACTGTTCCAGATTTCTTCCCAGTACATTTGTGATTTTTTTAAAGGTCCTATATTACATGATGTCGCCTCTCGGGAGGTTTAAGCCACATTATAACGCTGTTACTTCATCAAAAACAGACCTGGAGTTGTGTTTTTGTTTCATTCACACTTGTTTGAGCAAAACTTTATTATTAGTGTGTCTTCATCTCTAAAGCTCAAAATGCTCTGTTCCACCTTGTGATGTCATAAAGTGGTAGTTTTCATGTTAACAGCTACCATTTACCTTCTATTCAGTAGAGATTGTCAATTCCAGAGCTGAAATTATCCAAATTATTCTAGTGAAGGTGTGTGGAGTTTTAAAAAGACAGGGGAGCACTTGCTGTATCACCTCATGACATCACAAGGTGGAACAGTGTTTTTCAGTTTGAGAGAAGAACTCAGCTTAAATATGCAGGGTTGTGTGTTAAACATCTCCAGGTCCATTTGTGATGAAACAAAACACATCTCCAGTCTGTTTTGATGAGGAAACAACATTATAACATAGATACTTTCTTTATTTTTTTTTTTTTGACTTTATGTCAAAACTTTTACTGGTGCTAAAGTTGAAATCATTGTCATTGATCTGATTTTTTGCTGAGACTTCAAGCCACTTCTCCAACTGGGTTCTGCACAAATACTCCCCATTATGAAGACATTGTTTATATATTAATGTTCTTTTCCCCATAGTCCTAACCAAGCATGTTTGTTAAGAGGTTGTGTGCTGCAGATGACTTTAGGGACCGTGAGGCCAATCACTGATCACTGGAGTGTGGTGATGGGAGAAATAGCCTTCTGACAATACACAGGCACTACTTCATCAACAACACTTAAATACTTTTACACCCTAAATACTACTGAAACAAAGAGAACCACAGCTGCCTGGACAGAATACTAATTACACTCCATGAGGTAAAGGTCAAAACATAAACCTGAGAGATGATGAAGCTAACCCAAAACATCCAAAATAGGTCAAATGCTCCAGCTAAGGTAGTCCTGGTCAAGCCTAGCAACAAGATCACAGAGATGGTCCTCGAGCTCTGAGGGGGATGAGCTGCGCCAGTGGCATTGAAGGATGGGTCATAAAATTTCCTACGAGGCACAGACTATACATATAAATGGACATAGCTAACACGCTAGCTGCCACGTTCCAAATAGGAAGTGATCATGGGTGGGGGCTTCCATCTCCTGGCTCGACTTTACATTAGAAAAAAAAACTGTTGCCCCTCTCGTCATTTTGATTTTTTGTTTGATTTAACCCGCTCGACATGATCCTGGTGTTTTTATTTCGCTATTGTGTCCGTAACTCCAGATATGAACATTAATAACATATATATCAATACATGATAAAGGTGCATAAACAACCAAACCGGTTATAGCTGATTCAAGTGACTATATACAAGGTTTTTTAAAGTAAAGTGAAATGTTTCTCTTCAGGTTTGAAAAGGTTTGCTTTGGATCAACATAAAATATAAAAAAAACTGAAAGAGATAAGACAGGACAATATACAGTGTCATTTTCCATGCCTAATCTTACTACACATTGAAATTCTACACCAGTCTCCAGGTCTATTTCTTTGGTTCGAACAGCATGAATAACACATATAAATAAATAATCATGAAAACGGTATTCAGTATAAAAGCCCTAAGACTGAGCTCAGAGACAGATGCTTCATAATAGATCAGAGGACGGTAACTCGCTGGGTGTTTGGATCTTTAGGGAGGCAGAGCTGAGTTAATAGACAGTGGGTGGGAGCAGCTGGTCAGGTGAAAACCAATTACACCCATATCAGAAAATAAAGAAAAGCCACAAATACATATTTCAAGCAATTTTAGGGAACATTTGTTTTCATTAGTTTTGTCCATGAGGATAATATGCAAGCAAACATCCTTTATAACCTCTGTAATGAGAATTCAACTCTTTTGCATAAAACATTTCAAACCTTGAGGAGCTGTGAAATTATTTACACAGATAAATTCAGTGAAATATTTACATATATTTTCTGTAATAAGGGCAGTTATGTAAGTTGTATGTGTGTTATATATACCGTTATCATTTACTGTTATTCTAATGTTACTCTCATGCTCCAGTTTTCCTCTTTCCACTATAACTTTCTATGTACATATAAATGAATTCTAAGTGCCATTTCAAATTTATGGGATCTTTTGGCATTCATGAGTCCACTCTCAGCTCCGACTCCCTCAAATTCAGTTCCTTGTTGGCTTTTGCGGCATCTCACATCGTCGCAAATGTCACACAAACACAACCATATGGCGTGTTAAGCCTGGACAGAACACACATAACAACAGTGTGTGCACAGACCCACACACTATCAAAACACTAGAACATTACAACTGGGCCGGCTAGTGTGTTTTCAGCCTCAAATCAGCACCTCAGGCTTTTGCATTATTATAATTCTATATACTTCTTATATGGACTGTTCAAATAACCTTACTGTGTGTGGATGTGAATGCCAGAGAGGGATCTGCAGGGATGATGCAGTTGCTTTAGGCTGAAAACATTATGAGCATGTATACGAAATGTGGGGAGCTGTGGTTTAAAGATAACATGTATTTCTGATGGTGTCTTGTAATGGACCTGAGAGGGGAAACATATAGGGATGCATAATGTTGTAGAAAAATGCAATAGGCAAAATGCTCAGTTAGTATTAAGAAAACTCCTGTGAATTTTATATCCCAGTTGCAAATGTGTCTGAACAGTGAATCTCTCATCATTTCCAAAAGCGTTTAAACAATTACAGGGATTAGAAGACCAAAAACAGTTGCTGAGTTTGCAAATTATATCAGAGGAATTTCAGCTAATGCTCACAACAGACGGAGGCAGGTCAGAAATGCACAACAGTAGTTCTATAAATGTGGACAGATAAGATGCAAAAAGTTCATTTAGTCCCTCCTTAAGTTACATTACAGGGCTGCTGCAGAGGAAGCGAGAGCGGAAAAGCCTGGCAACACGTGAGACTGATGTTACTACATAGTTTCATAAATAAATAAAAACACTCCCCACTGGGAACAGTACGTTCTCCTCTCTCTCTGTCTGGTTGTGTTGTTCTGAATACTAGCCACCTTCCAAGACTAAGAATTACATTACCGAAGGTGACAGATTCACATAATTCTAGTTTTGTTTTTCAGAAAAGAGGAGTTGCCTTAAACAAGTGTTTTGTGTGTTGTGGTCTTTGTATTCTAACTGCAGGTGCAAGCCCAATTAGCCTTCAGGGTAAGTCTGTAATAATCTCTACCCCAGGGCATAATGGCCTATTAAAGCAGCAGTGGCCAGAAAAACAGAGCGCATCCTTTGAAAGATCTGGAGAGAGAGCACACACGACTGAAGGAGCCATTCAAATTATCCATATTCAAGTTTATGTCACTGGGAATCAGCATTAACATCTGAAAAGCCTGCTGTTGCACTCTTGTTATTGTTTGTAGACTTTAAGCCGTGTTATAATGCTGTCACCTTCTCAAAAACATAATAATACATTTCATTTATAATGCACTCTTCATTCAACAGAATCCCAGAGTGCTACAATAAAAATGTCATGATCCCTGCCTGCTCCTTCCTCATGTGTGTGCTCTGCCCCTCCCTCACCTGTCTGAGCCTGGAGCTGGGAGGAGTCCTGGCTCCTCCTGCGCTCACCTGGACTCTATCTGCATTATCAACACCACCTGCAGTGGATAAGAGGAGCCAGGACCCAGCACTCTGGGCCAGATCATCTGCTTGTCACTGTTCGCCTCACTGCACGTCGACCTGCTTGTTTCCCTGTTCATCTGCCTGTTGTCCTGCTCGTGTCATGCTCGTGTCCTGTTCGTGTTCCTGCACGTGTTCCTGTTCAGCACCCTGCCTTCCTGCACTGCTCTGGACTCCCGTCTCCGACCCTGTCTCCCGGTACCGGCTTTGTTCCTGCCATGTTTGTTCCCTGCACCTCTGGACCCTGACCTGCACCCCGGCACCCAGCTCCTCGTATGTTCTCCCGTCACCTGTTTTTGTCTGTCCATTAACACTGTAAAACTTGCCCCGAGTCCCGCATCTTTTGGTCTGCCTCACACCCTCATCACGACAAAAAAAAGACCTTGAAAATACTAATTGCTAAAAGCTAAAAACATCGGCAATTAGCTTTTCTAAATAAACAGGTCTTTAAATTAGCTTTAAAAAAGTCCAGGCTGTGTGTCTCTGGACAGGGAGGCAGTTCCACAGTCGTGCAGCTGAAGAGAAGGCTCGGTCCCCCGTTGTGCAGAGCCTAGTGGGGTCGACCTGGAGGAGCATACTGCCTGAAGATCTGAGGGTGCGGTTTGAAGATTGTTGAAAGCATGTTTTTTGTTTTATTATGTTACCCTTAAACTTTGTATTGACTACTGTGTGAGGTGAACTTGCAACTTTGTAGGAATGCGACACATGCTTATTTTGAGAAGTCTACACTGGTGCCTGTTTCTTCGGAGACATGATATAGCTCTTCATTTTCAGGTTGACATGAGGCCTCGTCATACATCTTTACAGTGACAACAAGCATCTTTTTAGGGACACATTCTACCCCAGTATACTGATAACAGTCAAGAGTTATGTAAAACGAGTTAAGTCCTTAAAAGGTCCTGCCTTCTATAGATAGTACCTTTCTCTGGCTATAAGTACTGGAAGAACTCCCTTGAATTGTAATGCTGTGTGTGTGCCTGCTGTCTGTAACTTCCTTCATCTGATCAGATAAACTTCTTTCAACTCTCTACCTGGTCTGCAATCTCTTCCTTCATGATTACAATTGTGAAGTGATCAGGTCTTGCAAATACAGCAGCGCCTGACCAGTGATGCATTTATGGGTCAGCAGAAGAATTTTGTATTCGATCCGGGATGAAACAGGGAGCCAATACAGTGATTTAATGATGGGAGTGATATGTTCAGATTTCCTGACTTTCAGGATTCTGGCGGTGGTGTTTTGAATGTATTGCAGTTTTTAAATGTCCTCGGCAGGAATCCCAACAGAAAGTCCATTACAGTAATCCAGCCTTGAGGACATACCTGGAGTTGTGTTTTGTTTCATTTACACATGCTTGAGTCACACTTTAGTGTTTAGAGTCTGTCTACATCTCCAAAGCTCAAAATGCTTTGGAGATTCAAAATGTGAAAGTGTATGAAGTTTTAAAACACAGTGGAGCATTTTGGGTATTCCCACATGGCCTCACGAGGTGGAACACAGTGTTTTCTGTTTGAGAGAAGAACTCAGCCTAAATGTGTAGGGTTTGTGTGTTAAATTTGTGAAAGAAACAAAACTCCAGGTCTGTTTAAGACGAGGAAACAATATTATAATATAGATCAGAAAATAGCGTAATATGAGCCTGTTAAATCATGTTTTTGTATATTTGTAGCTTCTTGAGACAAAATATCCATTCCCAACAATATGCAAACTAGAAAAGCATGAAAACCTGTCATATTGATGGATTCAATATATTTTAAATATGTTTATTGATCTCACTGTGAATCTTAAAGGTAATGTAATGTTCATTTTTATTATAATCACTATAATAATGATATGTAACCTTAATATGATTTATGCACTTATGTCTGTTTTCTGAGCTTTGCAGAGAATGTCTTGTGAAAGTTGAATGACCATGGGAGATAACAGGAAACACCCTGAGAGGTGTTTGGGCGAATAAGGACTGAAAGGAATGCTTAAGCAACAATATTTTGAAATGAACTTTGTAATATGTGATTTTCTCACTGCCTCACTGCTTGTTGTCTCCCCCCCCCCCCCCTTGAGAGTGAGCAGTGATGTGTAACTAGGGATCCTAACTGAATAAAGGAGGAGAAAGGCGGTGGAGACTTCAGAAAGAGAGAGGAGGTTGTAATCTGAAGGTTTGGCCTCCCCGTCCCTTCTCCTCATGAGTATAGCAATAATAATCTCTCTTGTCTTCTCCTCTTTTGAACTCTAATTAGGTTAAGTGTGAACCTATCACATATGCACTTAAAATAAAACAGATCTGTATTGTAAAATCCTTTTGCAAAGCCTTACCTGATGTCAAGTCCACTCTGTAGTTTTTGGTCTCTGTCGTCACGTTGATATGTACTACGACTTTTCCCTCTTCAAGTGAAATCTCCAGAATCCCGTCGTCTAAGTTACTGAAGAGCAGGAGTCCGTCAGGGTTCCACGTCCGAAACTGGAATGCCACTGATAACACGTTGTGATTGGCTCGTCCCGGAAGCTGCAGAAAACTACTGGCGTTGAAGAAGACCGGGAAGGTATGGGTCTCCACACATGAGAAGGACAGGTTACGCTGTTAGGACAAAGAAACAGTAAAACATAGATCAGGGAAACTAAAAATTATAAGCTAAAACCACTATCTGGAATCCAAGTAATTTTGAAGTGTAAGGACTGGAGCATTGTAATGAGAACAGTCGATCATTTTGAGAAGGTGTAACTTAAAGAAGACCTATTGTGCTTGTGTCAGCTATAGTCGCACCAGCCAAAAAATGCAAAATAATGAAGAAAAAACATATTTCACTAATAAATCGCACCTGAGTATAAGTCACACCTCCGGCCGAACTATGAAAAGTGCAACTTATAGTTCGGAAAATACAGTAGTTATAATCTATGACACTGGCTAATCATTATATTGTAATTTGCACATTTTAAATCGCAATTTTCATCTAAAATAACTTAATAAAGAAAATAAGTCAGCTGATTTACATGTTAGAATAGAATAGAATATGTCTTTATTGTCATTGCAACATGCCACATGTACAATGAAATTTAAAAAGTGTCGAGCAGTTCAAGGTGCTAGGGAAACTAGTAGACCACCCTCATACATACATCATACATACATACATCCCACCTATGTCTCACATAAATAATAAAAATATAAAGATATACATATATTTAGTAAGTGCGGGTATGTTTATTAAGTATGGTTATAATTGTAGGATAAAAACTGTCCTTCAATCTATTTGTCCTTGCTCTGATTGATCTGTATCTCTGACCCAATGGTAACAGTTCAAACAGAGAGTGTCCGGGGTGTGAGGTGTCCCCGAGGATGTGTTGGCCCTTTTTGAGACAGTGGGAACTGTGTAGGTCGGCCAGTGTCCTGAGAGGGCAGCCAATGGTCTTGTGAGCTACGTTTATGACCCTCTGGACAGCTTTCCTCTGAGCCGCCGTGCAGCTGGTATACCACACGCCGATGTAATAGGTGAAAATACTCTCTATGCAGCAGCGGTAGAAGGACAGCAGAAAAGGAAAGTGTGGTGCCCAAAGGGAGCTGATGTCGCCTTAAACATCATCACAACAAACATTTCTGCAGATGTTTCACGCTAGCAAACAGTGTTTTTTTTTTATTTGTACCAAGATGACTATGCAACACTGCCGAATCCTACATGCATCATTGATTAAGAAAATAAAATTAAAGAACAAAGTAGGTGCAGAGCAGTGGGCGTGCACCAGTGGCAGTAAAAAAACAGGGATTTATCAGCAATATGGCGACTCGAAAATAAGCGATTAAAGATGGCTCAAACATGCAAGAATCACTCCAAAAACTACTTCGACAGAGTAAATCATAGCTCTGCCTTAAAAAAAAAAGTGGAATTTGTCAGTTTTGTGTGGCCCGATCGATCCAAAAATGAAAGAAAACATGAGATGAAGCTGCTTATTAGCAAAGTGGGCAAAACCAAACAAATATCAAAGGTAAGAATATTCGGTTTATGGTTGACTTACTGATATTCCGTAAAACTATATTAATGGCTAAAATGGATCTGACATATTCACATCTGAATGAGAATGCTAAACGCTAAAGCACTCAGGATTTTATTTACCAAAGCCGGCAGGACTTGAAGTGGCTTTAAATGAGAATGTCAAGAGTTAAAATCCGGATATTGCCAATACAAATAAGTGCTGATAAAAACAAACATTATAGTGGCCTTTTACGCACTAATTACCGTTGAGCTCCTTCAGCCCGCTCTTAATCAAAAATCAAATCAAACGTACAATATTGAACTATAGATGATTCCTAATTGCGTCTGCTTGGCTGTGTGAAATTTGCGCAAGGATCCGCTTTGATTACAAATGCGTGAGTCATCGCTGAGGCTTTAATGCACTTGATTAGAGCCCCCCATTTGTCTAATCAGTCGAAAAGGGATCGAAGACGCGTCGGCTAGCCTCTCCATGGGAACCAACGTAGCAAAGGTTACATCCACCGGTCTGCCTTCGAGAGCGGAGCATTTGATGAGCACGGAAGAGCGTTGCTTAAGACGCTTCAAAAACAAACTGTTACCCATTGTAGCAATTAAATGGTGTCTTTGGAGGCGCGGGGAAAATGCCAGCACGGATATCAAGGGAGCGGGTTGGTACAGGAGGTAAACATGCAAAGGGGAGCTGATAGGGCAGCTGTATCTGATTAATTATGAATCCGTTTGGCTTTTCTGGTGCGGTGAATATTGTGCCCCCTCAGTCAGGTCAGGCACAGAGTTAGTGCGACAATAATGAGGCAGCTCAACACACAGGCAGCTTCAGAGGCAGTAATAATGCTACTTATGAAAGTTCTGCACCGGCGCTGCTATGACCACCACTGCAAATTTCTATACGCATTAAAACTGACTAATTATAACTCATAACCAACTAACTAACTTTTAATAACACCTTTTCTGTCTAGAGGGGGGGGTTTGCTACCTGCTTGTGTAAGGAAGATATTGTAGCTTTGCCTGGCATCTTTCACAGTGTGGCATTCAACTCGCCTCTCTGAAGATCTGACCTTTACTTTGCCTAATGGTGTTATCCTCTTGTCTCCATGGCGATAACCACATTTAAACGAGTTAAACAAGCTTACTTTAAATTCTGAGCAATCTGGAAATTTCAAAGTATTTCTCATATCCTAATTGTACCTAGTCGCTGTAATGATGTACAGTGGCACTAGTTACAGGCGTCATTACTTCCCTGGTGAATCAGGTACCACTGGGAAAAGTATAATGACATTTCACATTAGTTTTAGATAACGAACATTTGGGTATTTCTTACAAAGCTGGAAGTGTCGAGCTTCTTTCTCCGCGCCAGGTCAGTGATGTTGTCTCCGTTGTAGTTGATGCTCTCCATGCAGCCTTTAAAGTTCTTCCTGCCTCCTCCCACCGGCTTCCCGCTGTACGGCATCCCCCCAAAACTCAACTACAGAAAAACAACAGACAAAGCATAAGCATTAGGATTAGTCACAATGGTCGAAAAGAGCTTCCTCTGCAGGGTGGCTGGGCGCTCCCTCAGAGATGGGGAGAGGAGCTCAGTTATACAGGATGAGCTCGGGGTAGAGCCGCTGCTCCTCCACAACAAGAGGAGCCAGCTGAGGTGGTTCAAGCATCTATCCCGGGTGCCTCCTGGACACCTCCCTAGAGAGGTGTTCTGGGCATGTCCCACCAGGAGGAGGCCCCGAGAAAGACCCAGGACACACTGGAGGGGCTATGTCTAACCTCTGAGCTGCTCTGGGAACAGCTCGGGATCCTCCTGGAAGAGCTGGAGGAAGTGTGTGTGTAGAGGGAAGTCTGGGCCTCCCTGCTGAAACTGCTGCCTCTGTGACCCGGCCCCGGATAAAGCAGAAGAAAATGGATGGATGGATGGATATATTTTTTTTTATTACTACTAAATAGTGACTGTATTTTTTACTTACTTAAATCAGCTTTGTGACTTCAAAACAAACTGTTCCTATTTCATTTTCTGTCTTGAAAGACCAGTAACCATCCACACCACCTTGAGAATGCCTAATGTTGATCTTGACTGATTTCGTAAGCTAAGCTGGGTTGGTTCTGGTCAGTACTGGGATGAGAGACCACTGGGGATGCCAGGTGCTATAGAGGGGCAACAGTGGCCCTAGTGCGTACTACTATTGTGTTCTTGGGTAAGACACATTATCCACCTTGCATAAGTAAGAATGGGGTTGGGAAGGTTGCAAGGTTGGGAATAAAAGCTGTTTAAGTATAACGGCGTGAGAAATGGCATTACTTTTACAAGTAACAGAAATCTGACTTATAACTCTTTCCTCTGCTGTAATGTAGTTAATGTCAGTGTAACGAGGCTCATTATTTTACTGAGTCTCAGCAGGTGACAGATCAGACTCAGCTCTCTCTCGTCTCAATCAGAGAAGCTGCAAAGTTTTCCCTTTGCTGTGGGAAGTAAGCAAGACCGAGCCAAAGGATTACATGGAGACAGGGATTGGCTAAAAAAAAGATTGACTAGAATCAAAAGCAGAGTTAGGCGGCCGTAAAGCCTTTTCTGACATTTCATTGGTTTAGCGCTGACACGAGGTCAAATACCTGCTGCTTTTGACACACATGAGAAAATAGGCAAAGTCTTGTGCATTTTATGGAAATACATCATTATCTGTTGAATCTTTTGAGGTGGGAAAACAAACAGACGACGACAGCGGCGTTTGGAGTTTACAGATCACTAAAAAGACGTTAGCGATGACAGTACACAGCACTGCTTATCATACGTGCAGTTAATGTCATATATTTGGTGGTTCAGCTCTGGTTTCACTCGTGTATCAGCGCTGTCATCACATGTTTGTAATGTTCTGATATGTGAGCGTTTGATAAATGCTGTTTGGCACTGACAGTCTGCGGTGTAAAGGGGACAGTTGTTGTGGCTGTTCAGTGGAGAGTTGCCTGTAACGATGGTTCTGGGTGCAGTTGCTGATTTGCAGGACAAATATGACTGAATAAAGACACATTATACTTGGGGTGTATTTTTGAGGATTTTTGTTGTTGGTAGTTTATCTGGTAATTAGTTACTTTCATCAGCCAGTTAAGCAATTACTAAAACAATTACTTTAAGGGAAAATAAATGGGTAACTTTAACTAATTACTTTTTTGAAGGATCTTGCCTGGTGACGTGTGCATGAGAGCGGTATTGGACCAATGGCACAGATTGGCAGCCTCGATTCTGTCAGTCAACCTCAGGGCAGCTGTGACTAACCTTACCACGATAACTATGGAATGAATGTTTAATGCACAGAACTGTAAATCAACTTTGAGCATCGGAAAAGAGTATTATTATTATTATTGACAGCTGATAGATTAAATGTTTTAGTATCTATATGGAAAACTTGGATTTAAACTATACAATAACAAAGCTCTTGGCAGATTTGCTAATTCCATCTGCAGAGACAGACACAGCGTTCCCCCTTCGACTGTGATTATAAAGCGCACTGCCAAACACATACTTAAGATGCATGGATCTAAAAGGAACGCATGCATCCCACATCCAACATAGAGATTCTTCTGATTCTTTGTATATATTATGTAAAACCTGTAAGAAAAATAAATATGCTCTAAAACAGATGCAATGAGAGAAGAAGGGGGGCGAAGAGGCTAATAAACAGACATCTGGTTGGAAGCACTCAAGGACACAGAACTAATGAAAATGTAAAATGTGTTGCATATTCTTCTACAGTGTCTACATGTGTTCACTTTCACATAGGAGCTGGGCCCGAGGAAGGCCTGGCTGATGGAGAGCGCTGCGCAATTACGAGCAGATCCGTGTCTGTCTATCTGTGTGTGTGTGAACGTCGCCCTGCTTCAGTAGTTTTAGTAATTACTGCTTGTGGGGAACACAAATGCTCCGGATATTCAGTCTATGGGCCTAAATGGAAACGAAACAAAATGCCCACAAGACAGAGAGGCCAGGAGATTGGGTGAAGTGCAATATATTGGACTCCTCATACAGTATTTAGTATTTTCAAGTGGCAAATTGGCTGAGATTTGTTAATAAAACGGAAATGGAAAGGAACGTTCACGGTTGAGCTACAAATAGGGTTAGTTCAGTCAAAATTTAAAGGGACTACATTACGCTATTTTCTAATATAATGTTTCCTCATCAAAAACAGATCTGGAGTTTGTGTTTTTTGTTTCATTTACACATGTTTAACACACAAACCCTGCATATTTAGAAGAAGACGACATCCACCTTGTGATGTCATGTGGTAATACAGGAAGTGTTCCACTGTGTTTTTAAACTCCACACATTTTCACTAGAACCATCTGGATGATTTCAGCCCTGGAATTGTCAATCTCCACTGAACTAAAGGGAAAAAGTAGCTGTTCAACTTGAAAACTACCACATGACATCACAAGGTGGAACAGAACATTTTGAGCTTTGGAGATGTGGACAGATCAATAATAAAGAGGTACTCAAACATGTGTGAATGAAACAAAACACAACTCCAGGTCTGTTTTTTATGAGGTAACATGGTTAAAAGTTCACAAGAACTAATTTTGTGGAAATATAAGACTAAAAACCTGCATAATTCCACTTGTGTCTCAGTTGTTTTCTCATGTATTTTGTCAAACAGCTCTAGTTTAAGTGCGGTGATTGCATTAAGAACTTGCTCATCACAGGCTCAGCTCCCACATCCACACGTTTCCACTTTTTTCATTTGTTTTTTGGGCGTCTTGGCTGCGAAACAATATTACTGCAATTTTAGATTGACAAGCAAAGCCCTGTTGCGGAATTTTCAAAGCGAAACGGTTGTTAAAAGAGAATGTCCCTGTGTGGAGCTGCCTCACCGGAAGTCCCTGTATATACTGTCAAAGTTAACTTGTAGAGAATAGAAAGTTTTTTAGCACGTGTAGATTAGAATGTAATTAATTATATTTGCACATTTCACATTTTCACAATTGGCTGGAGCAATAGTTATAATCACCAATTAAAATCAATGAACTGCAAAGCCCTATATGAAAAGCTGTTTTTAATAGGTTGGAATAACATAAGTCATAGTGAGTAGTTTGTCTTTAAGGCATAACCTTCTGGTCAACCTTGTAGTATGAATCTGCCTGGAGAATCCTTAAACCAGCTTCATTTTAATTGGCCTGTATTTTATCATGCACCACTTCTCCCCATCCTACCAATAAAGAGCAGCCATACCAGCAGCATGGCAGCCTCACACGAAAGCACATATGGATATCAGCACACATGGCTTAAATTACACAGACTATATTTATGCAATTATACACTACAGAAATCAATTTCCTGTAAGTATTATTAGCTGATTGTGCTGCCTCCCATTGCTCATACACAGTCATTATGCCTCATGGATCAGCATTATAGCAGAGTGTAAAGCCAATATCTAATTTCCTGTAGGCATCAATGTATAGCAAAGAGAAAAGTGTTTATGTGATGGAGCAACAAAGGATAGAGATAGTTTTTTTTTTTCTTTTGCCTTTCATTTCATTTGCCTAACAATGAAATTACATATAGAGCTCTAAATAAGTGTCCATCCATCCATCAATTTTATTCCATTTATCTGGGGCCGAGTCGTGGGGCAGTAGTTAAGCAGGGACTCCCAGTCTTCCCTCACCCCAGACATGTCCTCCAGCTCCTCTGCAGGGACCCCAAGGCGTTCCCAGGCCAGCTGAGAGACATAGTCCCCCCAGTGTGCCCTGGGTCTTCCCCAGGGCCTCCTCCTGGTGGGTCATGCCCAGAACACCTCCCTAGGGAGGCGTCCAGGAGGCATCCTGAGCAGATGCCCGAGCCACCTCAGCTGCTTCTCTCAACGTGGAGGAGCAGCGGCTCTACTCCGAGCTCCTCCCGTGTGACAGAGCTCCTCACCCTATCTCTAATGGAGCACCCAGCCACCCTGCGGAGCAAACCCATTTCGGCCGCTTGTATCCGTGATCTTCTCCTTTCAGTCATTACCCAGAGCTCATGACCACAGGTGAGGGTAGGAACGTAGACTGACCGGTAAATCGAGAGCTTTGCCTTTTGACTCAGCTCCTTTGTTACCACAACAGACCGATACAGCGACCGCATCACTGCAGACGCTGCACATATCATCTGTCTCTCACTCGTGAACAAGACCCAGAAATACTTAAACTCCTCGAGGACTCCCCACCGACCGGAGAGGTACTGCAATTCATAAAGTGCAAATACTAAAATGTAAACTCTTTTAACTTAGGTTGACCAATAGTTAGAGCCAATACAGCAGCTATTCACGTGTTTCAGCTTCCCATTCAGAAATGTGGAGCATTTGGTTTTAAATTGGCAATCGCTATGGCAACGATCCTAATTTTTATCAGTCTGAAACTCATGGACAGGCGTTAGGACAGTGTTGACAGATTATAGTCACATTGCATTCAGTTCATGGAAGTAATTTTGAGTCACACATTCACTTAAAGCAGGCCGGTGTTTGGACGAAAGGAGGTACCCGGAGTACTCGTATTAAGAGAGGCCAATTCCAGTGAAAAGAATCACTGCTTAAGCGTATGTAAGCTGTCCTGGCAAAGAATGCAGTTTACTAAGACGTTTAATAGCATCTTTTCCTTTTCCGTTTCCATTTGGTCTATTTTATGTCACATGTCTTTTGAATGTCTGCGGAGAGCGGAGGAGGACACCAGGAAGTGATCTGATTGCGCTGTCTAACCGATGTATCTGTGGTGGTTGTGGTTGTTTATTGTAGGGTTCCTCCAGGGATTTAGAAATGAATTTTAAGACATTTTAATGCTACTAATTCACTGCCAATTCCCAAAACATCTTAAGAACAGATTTGGTATTAGTAACTGCATATTTACCCCTGTTGCAACTGTTCTTTGTGAAAGCAGCATTAGAAAGTGGATGGCAACTTTTAATCAGTTAAGATTAGAACAGAAGATCAAGTAAAATACAGTGTAGTACTTTTATACCAGCTGCAATCCAGTCCTAAGTCATGATAAATGAAAGGACATCTTAATTCAAGAAGACCTATTGTGCTTGTGTCTGCTCTGTAGTTATGGACTCAGACTTGAACTTTAACAGCCTCATCAAATTAATAACATCTGCAGCTTTTTACCATCTAAAAACATTGCAAAGATCAAAGGTATACTCTCAAAACTAGACTTGGAGAAACTTATCCATGCATTTGTCTCCAGTAAGTTAGACTACTGTAACGTCCTGCTCACTGGCCTCTCCAAACGAGCCTAAGACAGCAGCAGTACATCCAGAACGCTGCTGCTTGGGTCCTGACTAGAACCAGGAAGTACTTCACACATGTGTCCTGTGCTCAGGTCTCTGCACTGGCTCTTTTGGCTCAGAGAATAGACTTTAAAGCAGCTTTGCTTATGAACAAGTGTCTCCATGGACCAGCATCAAAGTACATCTCTGACATGTTAGTGCCATACGAACCATCTCACACTCTGAGGACTTCAGGGACCGGCCTCCTGCTGGTGCCCAGAGTCAGGACTAAACCAGGACTAAACCAGGACTAAACATGGAGAATCAGTGTTTCAGTTTATGCAGCTAAAACCTGGAACAATCTTCCTGACGTTGTGAGACAGGCCTCTACTTTGACAATGTTTAAATCCAGGCTCAAGACAGTTCTTTTTAGCTGTGCATATGACTGAAAGGATTTTATTCTGCACTTTTCTCCTTTAATGTTAATCTCATGATGATTATTTGTGATTATTTATGTTATGATTTGTTGTATTGTGATTTTAATGTCTTTTTTATTCTGTAAAGCACTTTGAATTACCTTGTTTATGCATTGTGCAGTACAAATAAATTTGCCTTGCCTATAGTTATAATCTACGACACCTGTGGATCATTATGTCATAATTTGCACATTTTAAATCACAGTATTCATCTAAAACGACTTAATAAAAGAAATAAGTCCACTGATTTCTGTGTTAGAAAACTGCGGTGCCCAAGAGGAGCTGACGTTACATCACAACAAAGAGTCGGTACCTCGATGGAGAGCTGCAGATCACACTAGCAAGCAGCGCATTTTTTATTTTTTTTATTTGTACCAAAATGACACAATGCTGCTAAATTTTACGCAGATCACCAATTAAGAAAACAAAATTTGAGAACAGTACAGAGCAGAGGACGTGAAAACAGGAATTGATCAGCAATATGTCGTTTTGAAAATAAGCGATTAAAGATCACAGCTTCAGGTGAACAACTATAATATAGTTAAAAACTCTGAATAATCAATTTTGAAGAATAGATCTGCTTTAAAGTTTACATGTAATATTCCTACCTCATAATCCAGGTCGAGGTGGTCAAACTCCCCATTGGTGCGAAAGTGCTGCGTGTGCCTGTCCAGAGTGAAGTTGACGTTTCTCCGATAGCGTTCAATCACGACAGAGTGCCAGTGATTGTCATCCAGCAAACTGCCCGTGGTAACCGAAGTGTGTCCCAGAATAGAGCCATACTGATTACTGCCTGTAATTACCAGAGGAAAAAAATATAACAACACATTAAAGTGAATTCACAACAGATGGTTTGGTATTTGGTCTAAGTTATGACAAGATGACACCTGTTTAAGGAGGAGAACATGTTTTAGCTGTAAGTAAACACAGAAATTAAGAAAGTCATTTAGGAGGAGGAAAAAGCTAGCGAGTAAACAAGACTGCTATGAAGTATGTAAATTTGTACATGCGCTACAATGACAGTATTACACTTTGAGAACTGCTCGAGTTTTGGACAGGATGAAACGGTACAGAATTATAATCAGTTTGAGTATCTGCAGATAAATTATTAAGCATGTCTTTGGGGCAGAAGTAAAAAAGAAAATCAATGGTAACAGAACACACATGCAAATAATCCCGAAGACTGAACACACTTTCTTCTAGTTTTAACGTCGAACAAATCACCAACTTCTTAAAGCTACAGTACATAACTTTTCCAGTGGAGGATGTGCCCCCTGCATGTCTCAATAGAGAAGTTACCGCTTTGTCTGGAATCTCTCACAATATGGCATTAAACTTCCTTATCTTCCTTACTTAGGACAAGTTAAAGGTCAGGTCTGTGGAGAGGCAAAGGCGCTCACTGTAAAAATGCATGTTTTTCAAGGTATTTTTCCAACAATAAAAAGACATGTAATGAAATAAATGCAAGATGTGGATGTGCAGGATATTCCAGACAGAGCAAGAAACCTCCATGGAAACAAGGAGGTCCTTCCACCAGAAAAGTTACATAGTGCATCATTAATATTTTGTGCATTATTTAGTCAGTTGTCAGTCGGGAGAACTGAACTAAAGTTGTTGGGGATATTTATACATATATATATATATACACATGCACTAACACACACAAACTTCTCAGATCCATCTATAAACAGGCATTAAAGGCACTCGATAAAATAAACCTTCGTTATCACCTCTGTAATATCCCAAGTAAATATAAAACATCCAGTTACGACAATTTAATTTTGTATTCAAATCTAAGAAATGTCTTCAGAATGATTAATAATGCAGCCACACCTACATTGGAAAAAAAAAGAAAATGACACTTTCTTCCGATCCACTTGCTCTCTGTAAACTGAAACTAGGTCCAAGAAGATCCTGGGCCTTTTCTCAGTCGCTTATTCTTTCCAAACCATCAGACAGAAAATCAGCTCCAGACAGACTGAAACTGTCTGTAGATTTGAATAATTTTACTAGAAATTTGAAATGTGTCCTCATCAGTCTAGTTCATTTGTATTGTTCTGTCTCACTGTTAAAACCTGCACATAATTGATTTTTTACATTGGTTTAGACTGTAGGAAACGTACTGTAGTGGACATGGGACATTTATTGTATTTTACTGCTAATGTCAATGATGAACTGATAGTCTTATAATCGTAATGAAATGTGTATTTTGTATAATTTTTATGTGTGTTCTCCTGCCCAGGGACTGCACATGGAAAGTAGAAGTAGCTTAAATCTGATACAAATTGTCTTTTCTTTTGTTAGATTAATGAATTTGTACATGGTTCCTGACAAATAAAGAAAGACAGAAGACACACACACACAATATAAAGTATAAATATACATGTACATATGTAGTAGTTTGGCACCAGTATTTAGCGTTATCCCTCAGAATTGTGCATTACCGTGGCTGTTCTGCTGTGTGAACAGTAAAAAAGCTGCTTCCTCTGCTATCTCTATTAACATTCTGTGACTAGCACCAGCGTACAAGTCTACCTCCAACTTAGTACCTGTCTGAGCCAGCGGGCAGAGGAGCTGCTGCTGTTTTATATTGTCTAGAAAATGACATGTACTTTTGCCTACCTAAATTTATCTGCAGCTGAAGTTTGGCCTTGCGCAGCTCCAGGGTAATGTAGTCTCCCTGCTGGCCCTCCCCGTGCAGAATTACGCCCTCGCTCTCTGAAGTCTTGAATCTCAGAGCAATTACATCCTTAATGATCTTCATCTTCTTCACCTGCACAGATGAAGAGCGGTAACACATCTGCTCTTCATCCACACAATAACCAGCCTGGTCCTTCATCAGGGAAATGATTTGACAAACTTGAGAATTAGGCAAAGCTTGGTTAATTTCTGCCACTGTCTCCGTTACAGTTTAATTTACTCCACAATTTTAACTTCATGTTTTTTTTCTTCCAATTACATGCCAGAAATTGAAAAGCATGATTTTGTTCACACCTGGGTAATTGTCACATAAATATGCAATCAACGTACACGATCAACTGTCGTGACTGATTTGAAAGTATATGAGAATAGAAAGGAACAGTAAGTATTTTCAACTGTATGTGTAATAACTGCATACAAATACACAGATTCTATGGGATAGTGTAATGCAAAAATGATCTAATGAGAAAACAAGGCCCAAAAGTCACTGACAGTAGAAAAAAACCTCATAATTCTTTTGTTTCTAAATATTTTTATTTTATTTTTTCAGAGCATTTAGAACGACCCTTCCGACATTAATATGAGCAAATACAGTCCGAGGAGCGAACCCTGATTGTACAGTGGTACTTTGAGTCACATGGGTCAAATTCAGAAACCCAGCGGTGTTACCGTCGACATTTTAATACCAGAGATGCCCCAAGAGTAAATGCCTTTAAAGGAATAATAGTGTTTTTTCAAAGACAGGGGGCAGTATATGATCTCCACAGACCTGACTAGTCCTGATTCCTAGTCCTTCCTGTGGGGCTATCTTAAAGAAAAGGTGTTTGTGGATAAACTTCAGACAATAAACGACTTAAAACATAATATCGAGGATCAAATAAGAGCCATAAGCCTGGAAATGTTTTAAATGTTATGTAAAGTGTGTTGGATCAGGCTATTCAGAGACAAACCCAAAATGTGGACACTTAAAAAACATTATTTTTCAAAAAATTAGGTAATTTTTACTTGTTTACTAGTTTAAGTAGTGATAAGTTCAAGTGTAAGTGAACAATTATAACCGTATATATTGCCAAAAATCTCAGAAGGTTCAGTTTATCTACTGCTAAAATTTGGTGAGTATAACTTAAGAATTATAGGAGCTACTTTAAAAGTGTCAGTGACTTTTGGGCTACTACTTTTAGATAACTGATTATGATTGGGTAGATTTGATCAGTAATACAGCACCACAGAAAATACATACCTTAAAACGATAAGAGATGACGCCCTGTCCATCAAAGTTGATCACGTCCGACCCTGGAAACAAAAAGATACATTCACTCACAATAAGACTGGGCTGTACCACATCGCTGGTGAGATATATTTATATATATATAACGATATATATGAGAATGATTGATTATGTGGTTGTCATCTCACTTCTGAGGGAGGGAGACAAATTACAGCAAATAGCTACCACTAAAAACTGTGATAATGAAACAGATAAGACGTGACGAGTGAAAGCAGAACTTATATCTTAAAGAGCCCATACAACGCTAATATTGTTTCCTCATCACAAACAGACCATTTAATTTTGTTTCATTCACTCATGTTTAACACACAAACCCTGCATATTTAGGCTGAGTTCTGAGATAAAACATACAAACAACAAAAAAAAAAAACCCCGCTCTGTTCCACCTTGTGATGTCATGAGGTAATACAGGAAGTGCTTCATTGTGTTTTTAAACTCCATACACTTTCACTAGAATCATTTGGACAATTTCAGCCCTGGAATTGCCAATCTCTACTCAACTAAAGGTAAAAGGAGCTGTTAACTAGCACTTCATGACATCACAATGTGGAACAGAGCATTTTGAGCTTTGGAGATGCTGTGAATGAAACAAAACACGACTCTGGGTATGTTTTTGAGGAGGTAATAACATTATAACATGGCTAAAAGCTCACAAGATCCATTAAGAAACCTTTACAAGAACCCTTTAAATAGAATTAAATAAATATGATCAGTGATAAGTATATGCAGACTGTCAATTACATCATTATCACAAGTGTTCTCTCGGTAAATGGTCATATTTTTATATAGCCCTTTTCCACTCAGTGAACAATCATGAATGATTTCAGGCCATTTCATCGGAAGTAACTGCACTGATTAAGAGTTTGTGATTAGCTACACGTATGGCATTAACAAAAGACTTTTAAACTAGATTTTCTTTACTGTATGAAAAGTTATGAAATGTATTTATAAGGAAGTAGTTGATAGACTGTTGAACACTTGTTGAACTTTGATAATCTGAACTTTTAATACAAGATCTACGTCTACACGGCTGCACTAGAACTGAAATGGGAAAAAAAATCTTTTGGTTATTTTGCTTCATTCATATTTTTCAAGGACATGCACAGTTGGATACATGTTGCCACTGATGCACTTTAATAATCTGGTGATAAACATGTATAATCACACCTGCTCCTGTTTTGAATGTTTTAAATGGAGAGTGTGCTACTCTCCATACAGCATAAATAAAGATGAATGGAAGTGAAAATGAAAAACGTGATCTCTTTTGCGTTGTTGTCCTCTGTGTTGCTGTGGTAAAACGTGTGATCTCACTGGTGCAGGTGTTTGATAGTTCCTGTTGACAACATGTTGAGTGCAGGTGTGAGGACTGTCAGACTGAGGGAGGGGCCTGATGTTTAATCAGTGCTAGAACCTGACAGAGTAAAAGTCGTTTATTGACAAAGTAAAACATGCTACTTTCTTCTGCATTCGTAAAACTTCACACTAAATGAGTTTTTCATCACAGCTGCTCTGTAAATCCTGCTCAGTCTTTCTACACCATGGCATCCTTTTCACTGAACACCAACCTCACCAAAACTCATTTATTTTGGTCATTGGAATTCTGTTCAAGGTAGTGAGTTTAGGTAGTGCACTTTCAAATCTGAGAGAATCCTCTTCGGTTCATTTCCAGTTGGTTTTAGTCGTAGGAACTGGCAACCCAAATACGCATTCTGCTGTGTGGCTAGATAATCGGCTTGAGAATATCTTGGCCATCATGTTCAACGTTTTTATGACCAAGAATAAATCAACATTAGGATTGTTATCAGTAAAATCAATGTTTTACTTGAACAAACAGATTTGAGAAGACTGAAGACTGAAATATGAACTGCAAAAATATAATCCAAGAATCTCATTCATTTCAATGTCTGATTAGCATGATTTATAAATGGGTTATTGAAATATTAATTAATTGCATTCTTTGCTATTTGCTTTTCCTAAATCGCATTCTCTTTCAGCACATCTACATACATCTATATTTTCCCTCTTCTGTAAATCTCCTATGTCCATTCATCCATTTTTCTTCCACTTATCCGGGGCTGGGTCGTGGGGGCAGCAGTCTGAGCAGGGACTCCCAGACTTCCCTCACCCCAGACACTTTATGCAGCTCCTCCAGTGGGACCCCAACGTGTTCCCTCTGTCTTCCCTGGGGCCTCCTTCGCAAGGGAGGCCAGGAGGCATCCTCCTCTCGACATGGAGGAGCAGCGGCTCTGCTGCGAGCTCCTCCCATGTGACTAAGATCCTCACTCTAGCTCTAAGGGAGCACCCAGCCTCCCTGTGGAGGAAACTCATTTTAACGACTTGTATCCGCGATTTTCCTTTTGGTCATTACTCAAAGCTCATGACCACAGGTGACGGTAGGTGATCGGTAAATCGAGAGCTTTGCCTTTCGACTCAGCTCCTTCTTCACAACAACAGTCCGATACAGTGACTGTATCATTGCACTGATCTGCCCATCAATCTCACACCATCCTTCCCTCACTCGTGAACAAGACCCTGATATATTTGAAGTCTTCCACTTAAGGCAAAGACTCTCCACCCACCCGGAGACTGCAAGCCACCTTTATCTAGTCCAGAACCATTGCCTCAGATTTAGAATAACCTGCTTTTCATCCAAGTCGCTTCACATTTGGCTGCAAACCGCCTCAGTGCATGTTACAGGTCCGGGTTTGATGAGGCCATCAGGAAAACATCATCTGCAAACAGCAGAGATGAGCTCCTGTGTTCCCCGAACCGGACCTCCTCCTGAACAGAACCGGTGACAAAGGGCAGACCCGTTTCCAGTGCATGCTGGACTCGACCATGGCTGCCCTTACACCTCCTGTGTGTCATGTATAATCGTTCATGAATGTAAACATTTCCAGCTCTATGCCGTTTCAAATCTAAAACATCTCAAACATCTAAAACTACCTACATACAACTTCACAGATTTTTCACTGATAATTACATTTCTACTACAGACCTTAAAACATCTGCCAGACACTTTTACTTTGTTAAATAGTTCCAAAGTAGGGCAGAGGGCAGGGGAGAATGCGAAGAGAATTGTGAAGGAGATTTGTAAAGTGCAGTACTTGAGGCACTCTCCATCTCTCTATCACAGAGTGGGAGTGGAGTGGGCACATGGGTCCCTCTGCTCTGATTGGATAACAGAGCAGAGGGAGAACCACATCAACTCATATATGGATTAACTTATGCATTGTCACGCCTCCACGCCTCCTATCACCTTATGCCTCTCATTCTGTCCCAGTGCTATCAAAGATGCTTTTACCACAGCCTGAGATGAAGTACGGATAGAAAAAAGTTACATGGCATTTTCTTAGCTGCCTCCATCTTGTTTTTCCGTCTGCAGTCACCTCCTCCTCTCATTCTTAAAAACGTGTGGCTCCCTTAGTCCACTTTTTTATAGAATTTATGAGTAATCCAGCTGCTGTAACGATAAAGTGTAGTCCATGTAGGAAAATGGTTGCCAGCTGCGCAAGTTGAGAGCCAGATTTTTGGACCCTCCACATCCTTCAGCATGGCATGGATAAATATTAGAGTATTTGACTACCAAGAGGGCTACACATACATAAATTAATACAATACAGTATAAGCTCATATTTATATGTTTATAGACATGGAGAAACTGAAATTTACAGTGAAAAATACGACTTCAATTTGCTGTACCTGATTTTTACAGTCTTAAAAATGTGTACAGAAGTGTGTAGTTTTACCGTTTTGCAGTGGTCCAAAGTTATTCCTCACTCACCTTATCCATTTTAAGCATCCGAATGATTCACCAAATGAGTTTATAAGCACTTTTACCAGCTTTCAAAGACGCAAAGTTTTTCGCCGTGATGGTAAAGCTAACAACAGACCACTATATCGATGGACCAACATTTAGATTTTGCTGCTTAGAACATACACACAAAGTTTTATTTTAACACTTTAATATGAAGATACAACTGCACTGAATGTAATACACAGCTCTCTGTCTGTGGGTCTGTTTGTAGCAAATTTAAATTACATAATATGAGGGAAATAATAAAAATCAGCCCTGTATATCGGCCGAAAAATATCGGCTCTGGATTCTAAACAATCAGTATCGGCATCGGCCATGAAAAAAAACGACATCGGTTGATGACTACTGAAGAATATGACAAATTAATATAGCTTTTCAGGTGCACACACAACTCACATGAACACCAAAGTTACTCATTTGTTATATTACTTATGTTACTTTAATGCTTATACAAACACTGAAGTCACATATTGGTTGTATTGCTTGAACACTGGAGTCATATAATTACTTTAATGCTTATACTGATTACTTTGATGTTTGCACCGGAAGACGCTTCATATTGTGTCTCAGACGGGGACGAGGGTGACCTGATACCGGACGGAGACATCCCCAAAGTTAGCGAAGTTAAAGGGAGTCATCTGCTCACAGCCGCTTGGGGATGTCCCAGCTTGGAGTTGGCTATGGGAAAGCAGACCAATGTGACCTCTCATCCTCACACAGAAAGAAGCGAAAATTGAAGGTGTGAACCTGCTCAACATATTAATTGCATATTCATGACTGTTGTTGTTTAACTCTGGGTGTAGGGGCAGGCACCTGGCTTAAGTCCTGCGTACGTAGGCTGTTAGGAACAACAATCTGACCCAGAGCTCTGTATTAGATTCCACTGTTAGGAGAATAAACTTGGTTAATTTTAACCTTTTGAATCTTGGTTGTCTTTTGATAGAACACGCAGGCCAACACTACTAACATCCACATCAAATACACACTTCCTGATTAGGACAATAAAATGCTTTCTAATTAGCTGACTTGTTTTGACCTCAAGAGCTGCTTATATAATATCTGTAATTTTGCTCAAGCACATGTGAAAAAATCAGGTACATGCCACATTAATCTCAGGTTTTCTCTAAGAATTAATTCATTTTCAGTTAACACAGTTTGGTTTTATATTTAATGTTCTTTCAGATTCATTTATAGCATTAGCCCTTCCATACAGTCATGAATTCTTAACACATATGTAGACAAAATGCTTACATGCTTCGAATGGGTAAAAAGCAAAACCCTAAGGCAGCTGGTTTGTTCTGGAATATATCAGAGTAATCCTTAGCCTCATTATTAATCATAGAGTATGCAGGTTCTCGTGCCCCGACACACCTTAATAGAGACGCTGTTAGTGCCACCATCACCTTCTCCTGCCCCCTGCTGCTCAGCTAATCAGCCTGTATGAACCGAGTACCTAGCTCCGAGCTGTGCCATAGGGCAGAAATAAATATCCACTTAACACATGCACAATGCAAGGGTTGAGGTGTTTGATGTAGCCATGGCAACAGGCATTATTAGAAAGACAGCTGAGATGCAGACGCAGCACACACACACAGAACGGCCATGTATAGCCTTGATGAGTCATATTATATACTGGGACATTTAATTAGCATGGATTAAAATGCCCTGAATTATCATTTGCAATCAATGGGCTGATTATACTGACGTAGCATTGCACAAACCCGAAAAAAAGAGCCCTTAAGAGGGTCTTTTGAGCATTCTCCTTTCTGGAATCATGTACTTGGATGTTATTGGCTGCTTTTTCTAAACCTCAGCCCTAACATCGCACCTTGCTATAAAAAAATAAAAACAATAAAATACAAATTGTTTTGAAAAGGCATAATTTGAACCCAAAACAAGCAATTCCACCAAAAAATATGACAAAGATTAAGAAAGAAATACTTGTAATCTCAAAACATGTTCAAATAGCCACTTATCAGCATCTATTTTCCTTGTCAAGGGCTTATTTTTGCAATCTGAAAACATTTTGAAGGGCCTGATTTCTACGTGGAGGTGCGTTTGATTGGTGGGGATGGCTAAATGAACCGCTGTGGGCTGGGACGTTTTATTTTGTGACACAGAAATAGAGGCAGTGACAGCGCAATCACGGGAGAGGGTCAGGTATTTCACAACAAAACTGCCAGGTACTTCACAAACATGGACACGCATATTGGTACTTTTCAGATTCTTGATGATTTTATACTTCCAGACGAGGGGCGAGAGACACGTTTTTTTCCTGTTCATGACATTGTACTTTCCTGTTAATTATCCAAAATGTAAATGCACAAGTTATTTCTTAGATCTGGCTGTATGCTGTAAAAAAAAGTTTGTATTTTAATAATGTACATTTTGTCTTGAATTCGATATCATTGGCCTGTAGCACGTGTCAAACTCAAGGCTCGTGGGCCAAATGATGCCCACCAAGTCAGTTTATGTGGCCCGTGACAAGGTAAATTAAAAGGTATGACTGTCTTAAAATACCAGTTTATCAGGAGATACAGTTACACAGCCATTTTTTCATATTTATGCAAATCCATATGCAATATTTGCAACTTGAATACGTAATAAATATAGAAACGATTAATTAACAAGATTAAAAAATAGTTGAATTGATTTTATATTACGTTTTGTTACATTTAGTTACACTTATACTGTCTTAAAGTTATATCTGGCCCTTTTAGAGGAACCATTTTGTTGATAACCCTCTGTGAAAATGAGTTTGACGCCCCTGGCCTATAGACTACAGGGATGTCATCTGAAACCCTGCAATACTTCAAATGAAATGCGTTAGCTTGTCTGTTATTGTCACTATGTGAGTTGTAACTTCTCTCCTATGACTATATATTTATTCAATGTCCCATTTAACAGATGCCTGGGTGCAGTAAATTATGTTTTTTTATAATATTTGTCTCAGGTACTGTCAACCACATTACCTGTCGTCTTTCACTTAATGGGAAGGTAATGGAAATACGACTAACATTAGCATGAAGCTTCGGTTATGTTTATGTGTGTTACTCAAATAAAGGCATGTTCAACTGTTCAACCAGCTGAAAATGTGTTTACATAAATTGCCCAATTATTGATTTTATGTAGCCTAACTTTTCATCTACTGCTGGTCTCCATGGAGATGTTCTTGCGCTCCACAGTATGGCATTAAACTGATTTGTCTTTATTTATTCAGTTGCAGGGGTTAAAGGGGCCCATATTAAGCTATTTTCTGATCTGTGTTACAACAATTCCTCATCACAAACAGACCTGGAGTTGTGTTTTGCTTCAGTCACACATTTAACCCACAAATCCTGCATGTTTAGGCTGAGTTCTTGTCTCAAACTGAAAACATGGCTTTCTCCACCTTGTGATGTCATGTGGTGATATATGTGGTGTGTTTTAAAACTTCATACACCTTCACTAGAATCATTTGAGACGAGAAGATTTGAGACCTGGAATTGCCAATTTATACTGTCTAAAGGTAAAATGTAGCTGTTAACTTGGAAACTACCACTTTATGACATCACAAGGTGGAACAGAGCATTCTGAGCAACAAAGATTACTCAAACTGTGTGAATGAAACAAAACAAAACTCCAGGTCTGTTTTTTGAGGAGGTAACAGCATTATAACATGATTTAAAGATGAAAGAATATATTTTGTGTAATATAGGACCTTTTATTCTTGGTGTTTTATTGTTCTTTTTCTATGTATTTTTTCTCTGTAAATATGTTTTTTGTAGACTTTTATGTGAAGCACTTTGTTCAGTAGAAGTTGTTTTCAAATGTGCAACAGAAATCTATAGCTATTATTACTAAATGATCCATATACGAGTTTGAATGTCTTTGCTGTTACTTTGCCAGTGGCTTAGTGGCTTTTTCCTTTTTCAAGTTGACCGGATGTAGATTGTCAGTCAGAGAGACGGCGGGGGGTGAAAATACATGTACAGTGAAATTCCTGTTAGCAGTTGCAGTGTAAAACACATGCTTTCATTCAGTCTGGAGGAATATATAAGTGTGTGTGTGATTGCATGTCACGTTCCCTCAGACACGTCACCCCCGCTGACACCCTGCTCTCTGACCACCGCAAAGAAATGAAACAAGGAAAATACAATCAAAGTGCTGAGAGCTGACTGGAATACTGCCTATGCTCTTAGATCTACACACACAGGCACACATGTAACACACAGGCACACAAGCACACACACATGCACTACACACAGACACACATAAAACACACACAGACACACAAGCACACACACATGCACTACACAGAGACACACATGCACACATAAAACACGCACAGACACACATGTAACACACAGACACACAAGCACATGAACACACAAGCACACACACACACACACACACACACACGTAAAACATGTACAAGCACACACAGACACACAAACCCACATACACACACACAAGCATACACACACTACACACAGACACACATGCACACATAAAACACACACAGACACACATGTAACACACAGGCACACAAGCGCACACACACACACAAACACAAGCACACACACATGCACACACACATGTAACACACACACATGCACCTGCACACACACAGAATCACACACACACACACACACACAAGCACATACACACATGTAACACACACACAAGCACACGTGTAATACACACATAAAAGCATACATAAGCACACACACAAGCACACAGACACACAAGTAACACACACATACAAGCACACACACGTGCAAAGACGCAAAAGTAACACAGGCGCACACACGCAAGTACACGCATACAATAAGACACACGAGCACACGTAAGTAGATGCACAAGTAACGCACACACACAAAAATAGACGCACGCACACAATGAGACACACACAAGCACACACACAAACATGCACATAAATACACAAGCACACACACAAACACGCACATACATACACAAGCGCACACACACAAACACACACACACAAACACACACATACACACATAAAACACGCACACATACACACACACACAAACACGCACACAAACACACACAAGTACACACACAAACACGCACACACACAAACACACAAGCACACACACAAACACACAAGCACACACACAAACAGGCAGATACATACACAAGCACAGACACATACACACACAAAAACACACAAGCACACACACACACATGCACAGACACATAACAACACAAACATGAACACACACAAACATGAACACAAACACACACACGCTCACACTGGACCTATCGACGCGTCTCGTAATCGCATCTGCTAAATGAAACATGTACGTGTGTCACTTATAACAGTAATTTATGCAGAGTCTTAATTGAAAATTGTTATCAAAATCAATTTGGCAGAATTTAATATGACGAGAGCGAAGGGGCTGAGAGTCAGAGCTGCACTCGATACATTCGTTTAAAGCGGCTGATAGTCGCAAATGCCGCTATACTTTGTCAGTCTTATACTAATGTGTGTTTGAGCTGGTTTATTATTTACATAGATTTAACCCGTACATGGCATTAGCACATGATGAAGACACAAGAGGTGAGTTTACAGCTCAAAGTTTCCTATAAGTTTAAATATGGATGAGTTTTCACAAGTGCGGTTTAAGATTTTCACCTTTTTTATGCAGAAGCAAGACTGCCAATTAAGGTAGAACTAATAGTATGTGAATGAACAGGCCCACACTCGGACTTCAGAGGCTGAGGTTAGAGCGCATGTGTCAGTGGTAGAAAAATCATTTCGTAACTTTCGATTAATTAACGTTGTGATATAATAATGTACAGCAGAAGTAGCTCATGTTATAGAGAAGTAACCCTTGCTTTTACTGAACTGTAGTTGTGTCCTTGGGCAGAAAAAAAAAATAAGACTGTGATTTGTGATTGGGGGAGCTTTAAAGGACGCAAAATTGTCCCTTGTGAGTTTTAAGGGGTGTTATAATGCTGTTACTTAATCAAAAGCATACCTGGAATGAATGAATCTATTTCTAAAAAGAAAAAAAAAAGCCGAGCCTTTTAATGGGCTTATACAGTAAGATGCCATTAACAAAATAGAAAAAAAAAAAAATAAGGATTTGGTGTTTTTTGTGTGTTTTGCACTGTTTTCCCTCTCCCTTCCGTATCTGAGCCTGGAGCTGGGTGGAGATATGAGCTCCTCCCGTTCACACCTGGACCTAATCTGCAATCAGCTGCACCCGGGGCGGATAAAGGAGCCAGGACCTGACACTCGGGGCCAGATCGTCTTGTCATCTTCATGTCGTGCTCCCGTGTACTTGCTCGTCTATCCACCATGATTTCACTCCTTGGAACTACCCTGCACCTCCGTCTCCGACCCATGGCCGGTATGAACACCCAAACCTTTGACCCTGCGACCCAGAACTACTGCCTACAACACCGCCCCCAACTGTCTGTTATGACGACCTTCATTCAGTTTCCGATATCTACAAATAAACTCTGTTCTAACTGTTTCCCTGAGTCCTGTCTCTTTGGTCCTCCGGTCAGTCTTTATGACAAGACCAGAGCCAGATGTGTGCTACAAACACCAACTGACTCATTTACACAAACTCATTTACTGCTTCTTCCAGGCTTTACAGAGAAATGATGCCAACTTATAAACATTAGAATGAAAACAACCATTGCATCTTGTTGTCGTCATTACACCAGAACATATCAGGGCAGTGGGTGAACATTTAATCAAAAAAGGATTTCTAAATTCATCATAAAATACGACAAAAAAAAATTACCTTCACTTTCCTCTTCTCTCAACTCAAAAAACACAAAGTCTTTCTTCTTCAGGGGCTGGAGTTGTGTTTTGCTTCATTCACACATGTCTGAATAATCTTTTAGTATTAGTCTGTAACATCTCCAAAGCTCAAAATGCTCTGTTCCACCTTGTGATGTCATGAAGTGGTAGTTTTCAAGTTAACATCTACCTTTTACCTTTTGAAGAGATTGGCAATTCTAGAGCTGAGTGAGTCTGGTGAAGCACTTCCTGTATTACCACATGACATCACAAGGTGGAACTGAGTGTTTTCTGCTCGAGAGAAGACAAAACACAACTCCAAGTACGTTTGTGATGAGGATACAACTTTATATTATAGATCAATAAACAGCGTAATATGGGCCTGTTAAAGGCTGCTACCATCACCGAGGAGCGATTGAACCTTTGTTGTAATGTTCTAATGCATGTTTAATATTAGCGTGACCGTAAGTGTTAGCTATATAGAGCGTGCACTCACAATAGGAGCAGCCATAGACTTCAATGCGTAGTCCGATCCTGCCCTCCTCGCTCCAGTCCAGGGGTATTAGCCTCAGGAAGCGAGCCACGATTCCCTGTTGCAGCTCATGCCGGACGGAGCTCTCGGAGTTGGAATTCCCGGAAAAGGCCTGTGAAATGAATAAAAAACAAAACACAAATGAAATGGAATACATCAAAGCATTGTTCCAGGCTTTCAGCGCTATTTGTTTCTCTCGTAACATCTTGCCCTTAAGGTGTACACTCACAACACATACATAATAATTAACAGCTTTCATAATGCACCCGCTGCAGGGAGCTCGTAGAGGAAAATACATTGTGTCTGACTTGAGGAAAAGAAATGCCAAGTTTGCCTGTAGTTCATAAATCCACACATTTCAACGTAAATGAAGATTCACTGTGTTCCTAGACCAGCTATTCTTTATAGTTTGCCATCTTAAAGCCTCCAGCTGGTACAGCATGGGTAATGTTAGCCTGGAGTGTCTATACACAATACTGCATATACAAAGAACAGATGACTCATGTTGTCATTAGCATACATATTAGAAGCATAGAAGCCCCAAGTCTTTTTAAACACTTATTAATGTCTTGTCTTGTTGAAAGAAAAGTGAAAATGAAACTATATTAAACATGTTAAATGTAACAATTGTACTGCTCCATGAGGATGATAACCTGGGATGTTCCACAGTATAGCATTAAACCCCATCTTGCACGATAAATGTACAAATATGTGGCCAAACCTCCTCGTCAAAGTCGTCGTCAGATCTCAGAAGCTAAGCAAGGCCGGGCCTGGTTAGTACTTGGATGAGAGACCACTGGAAATATCAGGGGCAACAGTGGGGCACCAGTGGCAAAAACTGTTGTTGTGTCCATAGGTAAGACACTTCACCCACATTGCCTAGTACATTAAAGTGGTGTGTCAGAGAGGCCAATGGCGCAGACTGGAAACCTCACTTATGTCAGTCTATCTCAGGCAGAACTTTATCATCACCGAGTGCAGAGTGAATAATGCACCAAACTGTAAATCGACTTGGAGCATCTGGAAAAGTGTTATATAAGACTAGACTGTATAAGAGGGTGTCCAAACTATGGCTCGGGGGCCAAATGCGGCCCTCGGACCAGTTTTTAGTGGCCCAATTGATCATAAGCGGTACTTTTAAGAGCAAATTAAACTATTTCTACCACTATAACCTCAAACGTTACTTTGCAGTGCGATACAGACCTAAAATGAATGTGTTTCAAGCCTTATTAATCCACAGCGGCTCTGTCAAAGCACTGCACTGTATTGATCATTGGTCTGTGGCCCTTCGCTTCAAATATGTTTTGAGATGTGGCTCTCGATTAAAAAAAGTTTGGGCACCTCTGCTAAAAGGCATTATTATAATATTTTAATTACCAGCAGGTGGCAGACTCTCCACCCAGACGCTACATAGTTCCCTTTAACTTTGAGAGCTTTTTATATATATGTAGTTTAACAGCACGTTTTAAACTCACACATTCATACAGCAGCATGTGCAGAAACAGAAGGCAGGACGGGTAAAGCGCCATGCCCACTGGTAAATAGAGACTGAACCAACAACTTTGATGTCAGTAACCAGTTGTTTTACCAGAATCATTGCTGTGCTGTGAGGAGACCACAAACTAGAGTCAAATTCAGGAAGCAGAGAAAGAAATTTACTATTTTGAATTTCCCAACGTTCAGTCCCACTTCACTTGACCCAGCGCATTTTGCACATCACCTCTGAGCAGTCAATAATCTGCTTTCTGCACAGCCCTCTGCTCTGAAAACAAAACACATTTACACTGCTTTCTGCTGCACACATGCACCAACACGTGGCTCAGCCCATTAGGGGAAAGTATTGTTAATAGCTCAGCAGGTAAATAGACCAGAGCAGGAGCGCTACAGTAGACCTCACCATGTGCTGTTAAGAGATAAGACAGGATGTGGGTTGGGCAGCACGAGTATGGTGCCAAGAAAAGAATGAAAAAAATCTATTCTCAGACAGTGTGCTTTGAGTTGACTCCTTGCTGACCCAAGTATGTACCCCTGAAGATACGCTATCTGCAAAGAGGAAGATGGTCAAGAGTTCACAGCCAGCTCTAAGCTACTAAACTTCCACTGAAGAGGACACGAGGTGAGCGCTGCTTCATCTCCTCCGTCTCCACTTTCATTTTTAATCTTTATTTGTCCAGGAAAGGTTAACCGCTCGCACAAACACACACTGTTGTCTGTATTAGCTAGCCGCTTCAAATGCTAACCGCCGCATGGCTCACCGGGGAGTAGGCTGCTGTACTTTAAAGGCAGGCTCTGGTCTCGGCAGGTGCACCGGGCCTGAAGATCTGGGGTAAGTGAGTGGCCCAAGGGTGAGTTTAAGAATTCATGTTTGTACAGGGTCTTTGAAGGTAACTCAACAGCAAAACACAACTTGAAAAGGTGATATTTGTCTGGGAGATTTGGTTTTCGGTGAAGCGTAAAGATCAAATTGGTTGTCACATTTCACACTGTGGTCTCTTGCATGACGGTATTCTGAAACGGTTTAAAAGTCAAAGCACTTATACCAATTAGAGTTATTTCCATGGAGATGTTATCGGTTTGCCGTGAATGTTCCACAGCATGGAGTTAATGCCCTACACTCGTAATGCACTTTACACTATAGTCATTATTCATTCCCTTCCACACTTGGTGATAGTAAGGTACTATTGTAGTGAGGCTGCCAATCTGCACCATCAGCCCCTCCAACCACCACCAATTATTCACGCACACACAACTTTCATACTAGGCAGTGTGGGTGAAGTGTCTTGCCTGAGGACACAACAACAGAACTTGGTCCAACAGGACTCGATCCTACAACCTTCGGGTTGGGGGGACCAAAGCTCTAACCACTGAGCCATGGTTGCCCATTAACTTATATCGTCTTTATTCACTTATATTCCTTTACTGCCAAAAATACCTAAAACATGTACTCTACTTTGAGTGGGATCACCTCACCTCTCCACAGATCTGACCTATAACTTAGCCTAGTGGTGTCAGATATTTGTCTCTATGGAGATAAGTCACTTTAACACCACACAGAACTATAATGAATCCAAAAAACTGCTCAGCTCATGGCTTCTAAATGGCTTCTGTATGTCTTATATCCTGATGTCTTTACTTACATATAAAATCCTAAAATCAAGTAACAGAATGAAACATTTCGTTTTCTTGGTCTCTTGTAGTAAAAGTAAAATATGAAGTACATAGGTAGGTAACAGTAGGTAGGTGTATTATCTATATTTTAATAGCTATGGGCCCCATTTATAAGTGAAGGGCCGATTCAGGTGTGTCTAATTTACAAAATGCATTAGCCAAATTGTGCTTAATGTTTTAACTGTATATTTTATAATTTTGTCATAAACTAAACTAAACACAGAACATCTCCACTGATACGAACAGATGCACACCCTTCACCAGAAATGTTACCTTGTGCACTTTAAATGATCGACTGCCTTTTGAAGATATTAGTCTGGACTCTGCTGCACAGACTTTATCTATGTCCAAATATCGGTTAAAGTTATCCAATTATTCATTCAAAGAAAAAAAGAAAAGAGAAAAAGAAAGAAAAAGAGAAGGGAAAAGAGGAAAAAAGGAGGAAGAAAGGAAAGGAAGGAAAAAAGGGAAGAAAGGAAAAAATAAGAGAATGGAGACTCAACCCTGCTTTAATTTCATAACTATCTATTCTCACTCATTCATTCATTTTACCTGCTCAATAATAAAACATTAGCTCATATTTTTTTCATGAATAAAATAAAATTAAAAAAAGAAAATCTAAAATATCTAAATCTAAAAATCCAAATATTGCATTTTTTTTTTTTTTATTCCAGATTCTATAAAAAAAAAAAGATTCAGTGCATCAGTGTTTGTGTTGTGTTCAAATTGCTAACATTTTCCGTCAGATACTTTTGCCAAGTTTCCACAAAGTTCTTCAAAATTAGGTTACATGTTTAAAAATTGAAAAATAAACTGAAATATACAACATGGATGCCTTCATCTTGGTGTTTTGAAAATCCCAACAGCTTAGTTTGCACAAGAAGGCACAAATTTCACAGTACTGTATATGTGCGCACAATAACATCACGCACCTTGCCACAGAGCCTATTTGCACCACAAAAAGCCGTTATCCCCTTAAGCCGATTTCACCGCAGCATTTAACAGATTCAAATAAAATCATAATAAACCGCCGCCCTTCCTTGCCCTTGCCGAGATGTAAAAGAACAAAATAATTATTGGTCCTAAAAGTCTCCCCTCTCCTCCCAGTATGGAGCACTTTTTATGCTTCTATTGTGCTCCCTCCACTATTCTGCCCTTATCTAGGCTTGGCTGAATGAACAACTCAATTCAAAGACATTACTATGCAGAGTGAAGGGCAGCAGGTATAAGGTGAGAGAGAGGGGGAGAGAGGGAGGACGGAGAGAGGAATGGCGTTGTGGATGCTGAACACAGAAAAGTCGGCCAAGTCAACCATTTAATTCCCCCTTCTGCAAAGTCAAATTATTAACCAGCAAACCAATAAGTAATTGCGATCTCGCGTTAAGGGCGTGTGTGTGTGAACGCTGGTAACTTAAGAGCTTAGACACTTTGACGTTTTGGTTAATCAAGAAGTGAGGTAATTTACAGCAGAAAAGGCCACAAAGCGCTGCCGGCGACTGGGGCCGCTTTGTTATGTATGTGAGAGCATGTCTGCAAATGTGTTTTCCCCAAAGATTGACGTTGTATGCGGGAGAAGGTCGTATGTCACAAGGCTGTGATCCAGGGTCACTCGTCTATATGAGTTTTAATACACGTGCACATTGTAAACACTTCAGAGAGAGTGAATTATTCAGAGACGACTGAAATCCCAGTGCGTTTTAAGAACACGTTGGAGGTCTGAACTAACTCGACGACAACACATCAGCCCTATTTTAGTTTCCCTTCACTGGCTGTCTGTGCGTTTTAGAATTGACTTTAAGGTTTTACTGATCTTAAAGGCTGCAGTGAGCGTTATATTAGGAAAACAAAACAGCCACTTCAAATAAAATGTACAGGCATCGTCAAGAGAGCAGCTCGAGACACCAATCTGCTGTACATCTCGAAGTTTTAGTGTAGTTAGCTCCTTCCTTCAGACAGATGTAAGGCAGTGTCCACCAGCAATCTGACCAGAACTGAAGAAGCCGCTTGATAGAATGATAAAATGTAATGTAATTAAACATGAAGTAAATACACAGTACGTTGTAAAATGAGACCCAAAGCTACATTTCATCATCTCTCTAGAATCTTCAAATCAGGCTACAAATCAAGGGGAATTTTATCTCAGACTTGAACTTTAACAGCCACATCAAATCAATAAGATCTGCAGCTTTTAAGCATCTAAAAACAGCTAAAAATCAAAGGTATACCGTCTAATCCAGACTTGGAGAGACTTATGCACGAGTTTGTCTCCAGTATGTTAAACTACTCTAAAAGCCTGCTCACGGTAAGACACATGCAGTACATCCAGGACGCTGGTGCTCGGGTCCTGACTAGAACCAGGAAATACAAGCACGTAAGTCCTGTGCTCAGGTCTTTGCAATAGACTTCAGGCAGCTCTGCTTGTGCACTGAAATACATCTCCCACATGTCAATGCCATATGAACCATTTCACACTCTGAGGACCTCTGGGACCTCTGGGACCGGCCTCCTGATAGTCCTGGTTTAATCCCGGCTTCCTGCTGATGCCCAGAGTCAGGACTAAACATGGGGAATCAGCGTTTCAGTTTCATGAAGCTAAAAACTGGAGCAATCTTCCTGAAGATGTGAGACAGGCCTCACAATTCTGTTTAGCTGTGCATATGACTGAAAGGTTTATATTCAGCGCTTTTCTCTCTTAATGTTCATTTTGTGATGGTTATTTATGCTTTGATTTGTTTGTATTGTGATTTGAATGTCTTATTCTGTAAAGACTCTGTGTACGAGTAGTAAACTAACTTTGGTGGCCTGCTGTCCTCCTTTGTTCCAGTCATCGAACACAACTGTATTCAGTGTGGGGAAGGTCATAGAGATTCCATAAACGACATTTGTCACATATTTTATTGGCTTTTGGACAAATAAATTCACACGTTCAGGCGCACCAATCCTTCACACTGGTTTGAGAGCAGAACGGTGAATGTTAATAGGGTTTGGGACAAAACTGGAAAATGGAACAGTGCTGTCAAATTATTTAGTATTCGAGGAGATCAATGCGGGACAAGCAGCAAGAGGAACAGCCCGAGATGGAGAAGTAGAAATAATGAGAGGAAGCTGAGTGCTGGTGTACGCTTGTAGAGTGTTTAGATCAGCGCGTTCTGTCATTCAGGAAACAACAAGCCAATCCACCGTGTACAGCTGGGACTTGTACTGCTCCGACTGCTCTGCCCAGTCTCCTCACTTCCACTCTCTACTCAAAGCATGTACCACCACTCTCAACCCCCTACTCCCATGTTTTCATTTCCTGTCATTTAGTGTGTAAGCGAGTCTTTTGTGCCTCTGTTTGAAAGACACGGGCAGGCTTTTCCCCGGGAACACATCTCTAGATACTCAAACAACAACATCCATTTTCGGGCATTTGCTCACTGCTGCTGAAGCTGGACTCTTGGTTAGAGATGTTCGGGGCCGTAGTGGTGGTCTGTGGAGTGTGCGCAGTGCTTTGGGCCGGAGGCAGGGGAAATCAGTCTAGCCTCTGCTCTTTTGTTTTTATCGACAAGCACGTGGGGCAAAGCAGATGGGCCAAGAGGGAGTTTCTGTTCAGCTCTGTGGGTGGTGGGACATGCCAGGAAAACAACACATGCTGTATAAGCTAATCTAATACAAGTTTCACTGATGGGACAGAGGCCTGTGATTGTAGTGTGCTCCTTGCACATTAAATACAACAAGTATATTTCACATTCTGGTATATTATAACAGTAGAACTATCATTATAATAATCAGCTTTTCCTCAACAATCACTAATTCACAAGGGACGGAAGTTTATGTTCTGGATAATAATAAAAGATAAAACCTTGCAGTTCTAGTTCTAGTTCAGGGCTGTCAAACTCAAATTCACAGTGGGTCAAAATTTAAAACAGACAAATTCACGGGACAAACTCAATATTTATTAAAAAATTGACTGCACCTGATATGTAATGTTTAACCTTTTCATATGGAAACAAACTTTAGTTTTGCTTAAACACAAAATCTGGAACAACTCAAGGTTGGTATTACAAACAGAGAGAAATTGAGTTTGAAATTATGTCTGTCTCTGTAGTAATTAATTTAGCCGAGGTGACTAGTAGCTTGGTTGCTCATGAATGTCAACAAAAAAGGAGGGGTGCTCGCCGGTCTCGACTGTGTGCCAGCGTACTTGCAAAGCATTCTTGGATTTGTAGTAATAGTGGTGCATGCGTAATATACCAGTGGACCAGCTCTAATGCACATTTGATATGATCTCACGGGCCAAATATAGTTTGACATACATGTTCTAAGTTGATGTATTTTTCTCTGTATTCTCTCTGATATCAATCTGTATTTTTTTTTGATACAGATTGATATCAGTCCGGTCAAACATGATCGTCCAATCAGATCTACTTTTTTTCAGTGACACGTGAAACAAAGGAGCTCATTGGTCACCTGTGATTTACAAATAAAATCACATTTATCTCACCTCAGATTAACAGAGTTTAGTGCTTCGCTCATTGATTCTCCAGAAATCCGTGATGTTTTTCTGCCCCCTGTGATATTTTTTTCCTTTATTTTACCGGAGGATGCGTGTCCCTGATTGGTTAAACCACCTGTCAATCATGCCCAATTGAGAAAAGATTCACCGGTGACCACACTCACATCTTCGTAAAGTATTGAAGAGGTGTGTATTCTGGATCCCAAGCAACCAACTCCTCAGGCAGCTGTACTGTACCCAAGGACAAAACACAGACATTTTGCTTGCTAGTTCATCTTCCTCACTACACTGACCCAATTTGTCCTAATTTGATTACACAAAGTTTGCAAGTTTATATTATTGACAGAAAAAGTGGCACAAATGGGAAAAAAGATCTTCCATCTCCTCTGGCTAACAGCTTCTTGACACTTGCTCATGAAATTAAAATCTCAGGTCTCACAATCAATCACTGTCCCACCAGGGGAGCAGGCTGGCCCGGTTCTGCTGCAGGCTCCACTCAAATGGATTTCTGATCTTGGGCTACAGCTCCAGACGGCCGAGCAGGAAGTGCGGCGTGTTGTGTCCTAAAACACAGTTACTGCGGCAACAGCTCTGCGTGTCACTAACAGAGTTTCATTACACAGTTAAGCCCTGCAAACCAATCTTATTATTTTGGTCATGAGCAAAATCACCCCTACCTCTGTAAGCATCTGCTCCTAATTTACTGGGAGAACACACGCGCCTGGGTACACGAAGTGATGAGGGGACATGTGACCTTTTCCAAAAGATGATTAAAAAATTCACAAATCCCAATTTAACAACTTACCTCCACATTTTAGTTGTGAGTTAAAGGTCCAATACTACACAAAACTGCCTCTTATGAGCTTTAAGCCATGTTATAATGGTGTGAACTCATGAAAAACAGACCTGGAGTGGTGTTTGTTTCATTCACACGTTTGCATAACCCTGCATAATTAGTCTGTCTACATCTCCAGAGCTCAAGACACTCTGTTCCACCTCGTGATGTCATGAAGTGGTACTTTTCAAGTTAACAGCTACCTTTACCTTTAGTTCAGTAGAGATTGGAAGTTATAATCTCTCATTCGATCTACAACTTTATCCTCAGACCCAAAACAAACAGGAACAAAAAGAACAACAGGTGGCGATAACAGGTTGAATAGTGTTAAGGCTGAAACTGGAGACAATAGGTGTTTACAGTTTCAGTCGAGTAGATATAAGGCAGTGTCCACCAGTAATCTGACCAGAACTGAAGAAGAGGCTTGGATGAGCAGTCAAACATCTTCACTCTTACAACAATTTGTCCAGTTGACAGATTAAAATTTCATCTTTGCTATGGATCAGACCTGGACGACTGAAAGATTACACAGACATCCAGGGCTGAAATAATCTAAAACATTCTAGTAAAGGTGTATGGAGTTTAAAAACCACAATGGAGCACTTCCTGTATTACCACATGATGACATAACAAGGTGAACTGAGAGTCTAAATATGCAGGATTTGATTTGATTCGTTAAACGTGTGAATGAAACAAAACAACTCCAGGTACGTTTTCAATGAGGAAACGAGATTGATAACAGATCAAAAAATAACGTAGCATGGGCCCTTTTAATGATCTTATAAATAAATACAATGCCAAGATATTTTTCTACCACACTGCTCCTCTTAGTGTGCAGAAAATTCCCCCTTTTTCTACTGAAATGTGTCTTATTTTTTGGTCTTAACAAAATTACATTGTGTAAAAAAAAAAAATAAAAAAATAAAAATATCATATTCTTATGATGTGTTCATCTTGTGCTATGCTCCTTTTATCCAGGCCTGGGACTAACACAAAGATCACACAGATTAAATAAATGAATGGCAATATATCAGTCTCACCTTCTTTGCAAACACCGTTACATAACAGATAAAGCAACCATTTTTCAAACGCAATTTGGAAAACAAAGTAGTAGTATATTAGTTATATCGAGAGTGCTTTTGTCACACGCTGCCATAAGCCATTTCTGCTTGTGCTATTTTTCACTGCACCATGTTACACACATACACTCACACACAGACACACAGGGAAAGAATAGAGTTTTAAAAGCCCATTACTCAGGCTGTGAACATTTGGCACCTTCTCTAGCCTCCGCTCACCAGGGACCAGGGCTGATGGAGTGAGGAGAGACTGCCCAAGCTCTGCTACCAAACCTCCAACTCCACATGAAGGGCCTCAAATCCTGAGTTTGTTTGTCAGGATAACTGAGGATCAGCCATGAGGAGGAATACAGGCGCTTTCAGGCTTGTAAGACTATAACATCTCAGCGTCACATCTAACTGAATGCTTGGGAATTGCAAGGCAACGAAAGTGAGAAGTTGACCCATGTATTTTTAGACTGAATTATGGGAGAAATTCATATGGAGAGCGCGTTAGTTCAGAAACGTCTTATCAGGGGAACAGTAGTTTTAGGGGAGATAGGAGTCTTTTATTGATACTGATCCAATTTCACAACTAAAAGATATGATACAAGACTGGAACTCCAAAGTGGGCGTAAAAAGTTTTTGGGTTTTTTTCCCCCCGGATTATGTAAAGACTATATTTAACTTAAAGATACACTGTGAAACTTTTTGGATTTGGGGTCCACCACCTCCTTGTCTTTTCACAATATGGCATAGAACATCTACACCATAGACTGTATAAAGCAGACATGTCAAACTCAGGCCCACGGGCCAAATTTGGCCCTCAATATGAATATATTTGGCCTCTGAGATGATATTAAACATGTATTAGAGCTGCCCCACCGGCTGCTGTGCCAGTACAGTGCATGCACCTCTAATACTATGAATCCCAGAATGCTTTGCAAATGTGTTGGCGCCAGCCCCCACCACTTCTGTTGACACTTATTAGCATCTACTACCTGTGGCCTCACTCAAATTGAATCCACCCCTTCTGGAAAAAATGCCGATGTTGTTAAAATGTTTCAGTAAATATTTAGTTTGGCTCGCGGCTTAGTCACAGTTTTTTTTTTCAATGTAAAGTGAATTGGAGCCAGAATCGATGGAGCCAGAAGCGCGCCCATGCTCACTTCCTGTTTGGAATGCGGCGGCTAGCAGGTTAGCTATGTCCATTTATATGTAAAGTCTACAATCTGCACACCAGGCCAAATAACAGGAAATATCTGTGAAGAGGCGAGCACATAAGAATACATGTTTTTGGCGCACTATAATCATTAGTATTGGAATAATGCAAGATGCTCACACGTAGTTTAAAGCCATGCTGTGGGACATTTCAGGCAAAGCAATAGCATCTCCATGAAAGCAAGCAGGTGGTGTACCCTTCACCAGAAAAAGTCACACAGTGCACTTTTAATAAAACATAAAACAGCCAGGACATTATAGAAGTAAATCACTCTTTTACATATGAAGGGCTTTATTTAGCAGTAAAAAACACACAAATCCAGATCTAAAGAGCATTTCAAACAGACAAAACCACAAAATCGATGTAAAATTATATTCTCATTTCCATCTCTATGACGATCTTTTGCCGGACTGAAATGCCTTTATAATACTGGCCTATTATTTGTGAAACATCAGAAGCTCCACAGTCCTGTTGATGCTGGTGACATTGACTTCTATAATTAGACAGTCATCGGTTAAATATATCTGTTTACATAAGAACTCCTATGCCGCTTCTTCATATCGCCGCAGCACGCCAACCGTCTCCCACTCACTCATTTGTATTCAGAAGCTGCCCAAGGAAAGGATTTGAACATCAGCTGACATATAAAAAAGACATTAACAAATGCATAAACATGGCATATTCCAGATAATTCTATTTGCAAGCGTCGCAGAAATGGTGAATAATTGGATAATCCCTAGTTTGGCTATATAATACAGTTGGAATTACAGCTATTTATGTCACAGTTGTAGATAAAATAAATAATTATAAAGCCCTTCTGCGATTTGCTTTGGTTTTAAAAGCATTTCAGAAGTTATTTAACCCTCTCTCTTTGGTAAGGGTCACATTTTTGTTCAGCGATTTTCCACCTTCAAGGCACTCGAAGCACTTTACATCAAGGAATCACTCATCCATTCACACACCGGTGTACGCAGACTCTGGGGGTGAGGTGTGTTAAGTGTCTTGTCCTTGCCCAATGACACAACAACAGTATTGATCTGTAGGAGTTGGAACTGCACTGCCAACCAATGATGTTTATGTTGAGAACCGCCAATTTTTGCGGTACTATCGCCCCCTACTGCACCATCCCTGCTGCGTCTGTGCTTCAATCCACAGTTTACAACATCGGACTTACTCAGATCGTCCACCAGGTTGAAGATGAGACAGATTATACATGATTACAAACTCTGGGAACAAATCTATTATGTGCATCTACTTCATAAACTGGGGAAGCACAACAAAACCTAAGAAGAAACTGAAGAGCATCGACCTCCATCGGAACATGACCCGGTCGGGCTATGCAGTTTATATCATTTTAAAAGAGATTGAGATTCATTACTTTCTTATCATAAACGATAAGCTTTTCAATTGGGAGGTCTTTAGCCAATCCTGTGTCAGTAAAAGCCTGTGGTTTAGACCCGAGTTCAGCCTGTGCAGGAAGAAATGTCACTATTTCTACGTTAAATTGCACCCAAATAATAAAATGTGTTAGGTCTCAAAACAGGGAGCCTCTAATGCAGCAGTTTGTATTTTTGGCACGATCAAATTCACAGTTGGGCTCGGCGGGACTGTACTTCCCTCTCCCCAGACACATCATCGAACCCATGCACAATAACAGCTCTGAGATTATGCAAAACTTTCAAAATTCTGCTTCAGTGATGCTCGCCGTGTTATTCTTTGCTTCTCAGTTCTAGCTCTTTTCACGTTGTGGCTTCGTGATTTGGTTCTCCTTTCTCAAATGTAAAAATCATTAGTTAGCTGACAGGGACTACACCGACACTTTGAGTATGAGAACCTGAATAACAAAAGCTTGTTTAATAAGTATTGAGTAAGTTTGAGAGCAGCAGACTGAGACCGAAACTCCGGTGGTGCATAAATCCAGGTGTATGATTCATCAGTGCACGCTCGGCAGCCTCTTAAACTGAATTAGTTGTTGCCGCGGAGACACGCGAGCTTCACCATTCATTTAGTTGACGAAGCGGTGTTGGAGCTCAGACCTCCGGAGACGCACACTTGGACAAACAGAGCCTCGTGCACGCTCACACACACACAACCCCACACTACGCACGTGCACACTTCAGCCCCATTAACTCCAGCTTACACAGTCTGCAGCAGAGGGACTGAAGCACCACACTGAGGTTAGCCCAAGAGGTTAAGCTGGAGTAGTACACAATGTATTTTCACTGCTGTTTTGCTACAACTTTAATGCTGTTTTATCAGTAATTGCTTTGTGGGCTACCAAGTACGAAAGGTTTATGATTAAACAAACCTATTGTGCTTGTGTCTGCTCTAGTTATGATCTAACGACTTAATAAAAGAAACAAAGTAACCGTCATGACAAAAAAAAGCCGTGCATCTGTCAGCTTCTCCTGTGGACAGCTGCAGATCACACCAGCGAGGAGCATGACACTGTCGAACCCTACAAGTATCACCGATTAAGAAAATAAAACTGAAGAATGTCACAGCGGGCGGTGAAAATGGGGATTGATCGCTAATGTGGCGTCTTGAAAATATGTATTTATTTATGTACTTATTTATTTCTGTACTTTTTAAGCTATGTATTTTTGTTTGTGTGTTTATCTGTTTGTCTATCTATCCATCCATCCATTCATCTGTTTATTTGTCTATCTATCCATCTATCTGTTTTTTGTCTATCTATATCTATCTATCTATCCGTTTGTCTATAGATCTGTTTATTTGTCTGTCTATCTATCCATCTATCTGTTTATTTGTTTGTCTATCTATCTATCTATCTATCTACCGGTATCTCTATCGGTATCTATCTATCTCTCTATGTCGTAAAGCAGGGCGGGAGCCAGGAACTCTGCCCAGCTCCAGACTCAGGCAGGTGAGGGAGGGAAAAAGCAAGAGAGGATGCAAAACACGGAGCAGGAACACGTGGATCGTGACACTCTATTTATTTATTTGGGACAATGCATGTTAATGAACAGATATGATTCAACATGAAAGTAAACACCGGATTATAACCGAAGGGTAATTTCCATCTGTTGTCCCAAGTCGGTTAAATACTGCTCAAAAATGCACAAATCACTCCAAAAACAACTTCGAGAGGTGTAAGGTATTTTCCAGCAGCACTGCACCAAACTGGTATCCTGATTTACTCATGCTAAAGTAAATAACACGTGCCCAACAGTGGATGTGGAACACATGGGGGATCACATTTTGGTCATTATGGTTAAAATCTCAGGAATGTGTGACCTCCACTTTGAGAGGGTCATAAAACAGTCACGCTGCTCGACTTTGCCTAAAGTTTCTTAATGTGTAACACCATGCAGACCAGAAGAAGACCTGCCTGACAAACACATACACACTGGGAGACCCTATTAAAGCTGTCAACAGGCACATCTCAGAGCTCTCTACCGATCCTTTCTGGAGAGTCCTTTGCTTCATTGTTCACTTTACCTGTGTGGAACTCATGAAAACCCTTCTGACTTTATGTTTAAGTCTCTTGGTCCTCTTCAACGCTTACACCAGGAGCGAACATTCTTACAGGGCGTAAATGAGAAGGAAACAACTATAACATAGTTAAAAGCTCTGAAAAGTATAGTTCAGTAGGTCTGCTTTGAGTAATTTAACTTCAAAACGATGCTGTCCCATCTTTTAAATGTCAAAAGATTCTGTAAATTAGGGATGAGTGATACAAATATCTGACACTATTAATTTATGCTTGTGTCTTGCGATCTCTTTGAACAAACTAGTGAGTTCAAATGGAAATAGAAAATGAGACCAGAAAACACTATAGACTAAAACCGTGCGATGTGTTTTAAAATCTTAATATCGATAAGAGATATGGGTCTCGGCTGAAAAGAATCCATATTGGACCATCGCTCCTCAAAATGGCGCCCACAGCAGGAAAAAGCCATGAATACATATCGTTTGTTGGATTTGAGGTAGAGTCGCCGCGGCTGCTCGCTCATGTGTGAAAATGATGTCTCTTGCTCCCTGAACCACTCTTTCACCGGGAGCCCACTGGTTCCTGGCATTGTCGTGTTGGAAATATCCGTGCCATGCAGGACAGAAGGAAACCCAGTGATGGAATAATCTTGTCATTCAGTTTCTTGAGTCAGCAAACCTTTTTCTTTGGGCTTATAATATAATAATACTACAATACAATGGGAGAATTTTTACTTTTTTTTTGCAAAGATCAGCCAGTCGCATGGCAGTATAACTAACTGTCTTTATTTATACAATTTAAGGAACGCACTCTTTTTCATGGGCGCCTTTTTTAAAATACTATACAAACAGAACAAATAAGTGTATACTTATGTCCATATAAAATAATAAAAACAGGTGCAGGTTTGTGTAGGAGAGTTTGTTACCAGATTATTAAAAAGAGATCACAGCACCAAAGTATCCAGTTTTGCTTGATCTTGAAATGCAGTGTTCCCTGGTTTATCGCGGGAGTCACGCTCTAAAAATAACCCACAATAAGCGAAATCGGTGAAGTATCAGCTTTATTTTTTACAATTATTATATATGTTTTAAGGATGTAAAACTCCTCACCACACACTTTATACACTTTTCTCACACAGGCATTAACATTTTCTCACATTTCTCTCTTGTTTAAACACTCTCAAAGTTCAAACCTTCGTAGATTTTATCCCTCTTCCTCGATGATCTCTTTAAATGTGTTGTGCCTCTGCTCCAACGGTATCCACAGAATCTGCTTTAGGACTCAAAATAAACACTTTTGAGTCCAAAGCAGTTCTGAAATTTGTCGGTGCAGAACGTTTCATTGACATTGTGGGTTTTGTTGGGGAGAAAACTTGCAAACATACAGTCACACTGCGATCCAACATTTATGTAAATTTGTCTGAACACATTCTGTACTGTACAGGAGAGACGGCATGAGACTGATGGACAATGGTCTACAGTCCCTCAGCCAATCAGGACACAGAACACAATGCACATACACTGTAAAAAAGTACAAAAAATACACACAAAAAAAATCTGTGAAACAGCGAGACCGCGAAAGGTGAACCGCATTATAGTGAGGGACAACTGTATTCCATTTTTGTGAAGCAAAACAGCCAAAAGCCCTTTTTTCCATCTCGGTTCTGCTGCGACTACTCAGACTTATCCTGTCATGTGATCTGGTTTTAGCAATGGCCAGCCCCACTTTTCCATAGAGAAAACAGAGTTGGGTTTCAAACCCATCAGCTGTAATGAAACAAAGGGCCGAGTGGATCCAACGGTTTTAGAGGCTGAAGTCTGCAAGTATATTATATCTCCATTATCCAATACGGAAAGAAATGTGGCCTCAACAATTTCTTTGCTGCATTTGACTGAGATATAATATTTGTTAATAGGTTAATTTTGATTTTAAACTGTTACATAATTCTGAGGTATGTTTTTTTTAAAGGATACATTTTCATTAAGCGTAGAACCCAAAACATTTTCAATCCATATACCCTTTCGTCTATTAAGATTTGTAGCTTGCAAATCACATCACAAAAAATCATATACTTAGTTTTGTTTGCATTCAATGATAATTTAAGATTTATGGGGGGATTTTGGATTTCATTAAAATCTTTTTGCAGTTTTAAATGTGCTTGATCAGCAGAGGCAGCACTTGCATTTAGTCAAATACAGTTGTTTTATTGCTCAAATATTTCTTGAATAAAAAACATTCCAGCATAAAGCAATAACATCCTGTATGGTACAAACTCCACCAGCAAAGTTACATAACTCCTTCAAATCCAGGTGGTTCCTATTTTAGTCCAGGCGGTTCATAAAATTTGCAATATGTCCGCAGCCCTGAGGTTGGATGTCCAAAACGCTGTAATGGCCCGACAAAAACTCAGGTCGCTGAAGAAGAAAGACGACCTTTGTCAAACTCAACATGTGTTTTTACAGTTGAAATACGAGCCCAAAACTTGTATAGACTTCTTCGGCTGTTGACACCACTTTTTCATGACACTACGAGCAGAGATAAATGTCTAAATAGCCAGGGCTGCATGAGAGATTAGGAGGGCTGCCGCAGACTCAGAGCTAACCATTTTTCACTCGCTTCATGGCCTGTTTTCTTCAAGTGTGGCCACAGTCTCACAAGCCAGCGGACAAGATAACAAGGCCAGAGATGTGTTTTTCTCTGGCTCTTGTGCTAAAGTGCTAATAGCGCCGGTCATAGAAGTAGCACCCATTTGACATTTTCCCCACAAATGTTGCAAGCTTTTGTGAGTGATAATAGTTTGTTCTGTTCAAATGTATATTTACTTTTACCATCTTAAAAAATGCAATATTTTATTTTTATATCACAATACTGTAATATGAGGGACAATGTTGATGTTTACCCCACAGACTGTATGCAAACCTGCTAGCTGCCGTGTTTCAAATAGGAAGTGATCAAGGGCGCACATCCGGCTCCATTGAGTCTGGCTCCAATTCACGTTGAAAAACTGTCACCTACCTGAGCCTCATCATTTCGCTCTTAATCAGAAGACTTTTATTGCCATTGTCAGTGAACACATCTCACAAATTAGGAACTTTCTTGGGTGGTAAAGTGCAACATAAAATTAAATAATAATAAAAAATAAATAATATATAAGTTAAAAAAGTCATGCTTAAAAATAAAATAGTCTTTGAAGTAGATATAACAACAGTGCAAATATGACTTATTAAGGTGATCAGTATTGTAAAGTGTCCAGTAAAATGTTCATATGAACTCGTTCTACATGATCTTGGTTTTGTGTCTGTAAATCAAGATATGAACATTAATAACAGATGAATTAAAAAAATAAAATAAAAAAAGACTGTGTGTGTGTGTGTGTGTGTATATGTATGTATAGTAAGGTATAGGGGTTTATGAATACATACATAGTGTGCAAGTATATATGTGTTTTATGTTATAGGTGTGTGTATATGTATGTATGCATATATGCATGTGAGTTTTGTATGTGCACATTCATACATACAAATATGTAATGTTTTGATCTTGTACATGTGGAGCCCAAGGAGGAGGGGTAGGATATCGCCATGAACTTCAACAACCTTGCTCCCGATTGGCTCTTTGGTTGCTATGATACTCGCCGTCAATTCCAACTATGAAACTCTATACTATAACCGCTTTAGCCTTGATGAGCTTCATTTGGCTGCAGCCGAATGCTACGGGTGACGTCACACTCCCTGTTGTAGCCATATATCGTGCTTCAAAATGTGTTATCATGACGCGCCTATGAGGAACAATGTTTCTGATGTATTTTACCAATAAATCCTTAGAAAAAGAACAAGAAAAAACATCCTTCAAGAGCTTCAAATCCTTTACCAACAGAGTGCAGTGATTTGCATATTATTTTGGAATACATTTTAGACCAGATGGCTTTTCTGGTGTTTTACGATACCAAATATTTACCATAGAAGCTGTGAATCTCTTTGGTGTGAATTTTTAAAACAGAACTGACAGAAAAGGAGCAAGAATTTGTCAAAGACTTTTAATTGGACTTTACATTTAGATCGAATACAAGTATAAAGATGGTTTATTGCAGTGGCCTCCAGTTTAACCTCCCATTAAGAGTTGCATGACAAACTCTAAATCCATTACAATACCAGGAAATGACAAAGGAAAAAGGAGGACGATTTGTCATACAGAACAAGGAAATAAAAAACTGAACCACTTAAAGCGTGAGAGTAGAGATGGGGGCGATAAACTATAATATTGTTTATCGTGATAATCGTGATCGAAAATAATCGTTTGTGGCACATCGCCATTAATCATCAGAAGTCCATGCAAGAAATCGCCTGTATCACTTAACGTGCCACAAAGGGCAAGTCGACGGGGGGAACAAAGTGATCTGTTGTCCCAGGCGCCAGAGTCTTACGGGCCCACAATTGTGAGGCTTCTTTCTTTCTATTTTCTTTATCTTTATTTATACAGGAAAACCCAATGAGAGCACTTGGGCTCTTTTTCATTGGCGCCCTGATTAAAATACAATACAAGCATAAAACCGAACAAAACAAACAAGTATACAAGTCCATATAAAACATTAAAAACAGGAGCAGGTGTGTGTTTAAAAGTTTGTTACCACATTATTAAAGTGCGATTGTGTCATCAACAAATACAGTTTTGCTTTTCCTTGGAGTGTATTCCATTTTTGACAGTAAAAACCCTTTTTCCATGTCAATTTTGGTGCAGATCGTCCTGAGCCTTATGCAGTCATGTGATCTTGACCCGGGCCCCAAATTTCTGTCGACGGCCCTACTTATTTATAATGTTCTCCGCTAGATCGCAGTTGTTTTCACTGATAACAAAGTACACGCATATAAAAGTTGTTTAAACATGGAACTTATTCATAACATTCAAATTTAATTATTTATAGCCATAACAGCAGCTTTAACTGTTATCGTGATACAATCGTTAACCGCCATTATCATTTTGGCCATGATCCTCGTGATGCTAACTTTCAATCTCGTCAGATGCCTTTGTGAGAGTGGAATTTATTGGCTTTGGGTCAGCAGTAGCTTATCCCATGTTATTTGTAGGGCCATTTGTGGAGTATAAAAGGTTAGCTCGCGGTGCGTTCATGTTTCAGTGGAGGATTTGCAGCCCTGACATTGCCTGTATATTGGATACATGCATTACTGTCAGCTGACCCACTCCCCTCCTTCACATGAATTATCACTATGACCCCAGGGCCATTATAGCAGAATTATAGTGAAAAAAATATACAGTGGAAGGAAACGCTGCAGTTTGTAAAGCGTCATTGACTTTAAATGTTCCATTCAGATGATGCTGTAAACACTTTTAATACTAAAGGAGAAAGGACAAGTCTTCTCCAGAGCATCGGAACGTCAACAACTTGTCTACAACTGACCTTTGAGCTTCGGAAAATGATGTTTGGAAAAATAGACTGAAAAGCAGCAGCTCAACATTTTAAAATGGAATCCGATGAATGAACGAAGCTGGGTTTTTTGTGGGTTTTAATTAAAGATTTTGTCGATTTTGAGATAATATGAGTGCTTCTTCAGTTGTGGTTAAGAACGTAGAAGTGGACACACAAACAAAAAGACTTGATTTGATTTTACAAGATCCTGTTTCTGTCACAACAAAAAGTGCCGTCTAAAACGGGGTCGCTTTTTTATATGATCTCATTAAAAAGATATGATTATGAGTTACTGTTCTTATTTTGTTTGCAGATTCATGACTTAATAGGAAACAGCACGTCAACTAACCTCAGTGTTCATTTCAATAGATTAGTAACTATCAAACTCTGAGGCAAAAGGATTTCCCTTTAAAGACGCTGTAAACAAGGCAGCAGGCGTCTACTCACCACGAGACAGTATAAACCAGTCTGTGTGTTCACGACGCAGTATTAAACCTCTCTTCCGCCTGTTCAAAGAGCCTCTGCTGCAAACGCTTTAAGTCCAACACTGGCAGCTCCTTAAGTATTATCTTCTGGCATAGCATCTGCGTTTTAATTATCACAGTCATTTGTCAATGCCAGTGCACCTCCTCAGGAGTACATGCTCTAAATGAGACATTAAAAACATTATTTTTCACCAACCAACGCTGCATTGTCCAACTACCAATTATCCTCCATCATAAATCACCCAACCATAGTATTAATGGACTCCAGTCATGTGATGTGCAGAGGAGACGCGCTGTTCATACAAAGACAATCTGTAGTCCTACAGGCTGTAAGACTACAGGACTACAGACTGTATGACTACAGCTTGTAGTGCTACAGGACTACAGCCTACAGGACTACAGCCTGTAGGACTACAGCCTATAGGACTACAGCTTGCAGGGCTACAGAGCTACAGCCTGTAGGACGACAGCTTGTAGGGCTACAGAACTACAGCCTACAGGACTACAGCTTGTAAGGCTACAGAACTACAGCCTACAGAACTACAGCCTGTAGGACTACAGCTTGTAGGACTACAGCCTGTAGGACTACAGGACTATAGCCTGTAGACCTACAGCCTATAGGACTACAGCCTGTAGGACTACAGCCTGTAGGACTACAGGACTACAGCCTGTAGGCCTACAGCCTGTAGGGACTACAGGACTACAGCCTGTAGGCCTACAGCCTATAGGACTACAGCCTATAGGACTACAGCCTATAGAACTACAGCCTATAGGACTACAGGACTACAGCCTGTAGGCCTACAGCCTATAGGACTACAGCCTGTAGGACTACAGCTTGTAGGGCTACAGGACTACAGCCTGTAGGCCTACAGCTTGGAGCTATGGAAAATCTATAAAGACAGTTTCAAACTGAAGAATCTTAGGAAAGAAAATATGATGTTAAAGCAGAATGTTTTATATATATTATATATAAAAAACATTCTGCTTTAACGTCATATTTTGTTTTGATCCTGTCCTTTTGATTCTTATTTTTAATAATTGCAAGTAAGCACAGAGTTGGGACAGGACGAGACATGGGACGATATTAAAATTTCGTGTCACAATTATCATGGCCAAAATAACTGTGATTAACAATTATTTTACAATAATGATTAAAGTTGCTGAAAGTTTAAAAAATTTTATGGATATAAATAATTATAATTTTAGTATATTAATAGGTTCTATATTTAAACAATACAATTATAGTATTGTACTTTGTTATCACTGAAAACAACTATGATCTAGAGAAGTAGTTTTTTCTGCACATTCTGATGACATAATGATGATTATCTTTGTTGGCGATTATCACGATTATATAAAATGTCCCACAAATGATTATTGTCAACCCATTTTATCATAATACACGATACTATTGTTCAGTGAAAAGAGAAATGGCCTTGAATACAGGACAATACAGCACTGCTCACACCAGCCTGAATCTATGTAACATTTGGATGTACAGCACAAGTTTATGGTGACAGAACACAGCAATAACATAAAAACTCAAATAGTTAAGGAACCCCATCTTAGACCCACACAAACGACTGCACACTGGATGGTGGTGTTTTAAGGAAGTGATATGAGCACTACATTCATAAAAGGTTATCAAATCCAAAACCAAATTGTTCTATCGAAGCCTTTATTATGTTGATATTCAAACTCCACTGAATAATAAAGAGGACAGAGAAAACAAAATGGTGGCCTTATAGACGGCAAACGCTCCCATGAACTATTGGCTCGGCATTTGTTTATATAAGTATTCTGTATTCTGAAATACAGTAGCAATAAATTAAAAAAGCAATATATATGTCACATAGATTTAGGCACAAACAAAACGCTGGCCCCGGTTGGAGAAAACCCTCGAGATGAATGTGTTTTTGAGCATTTGCAGAAATCTAAGAAGCCATGAATCAAAGTTAATGGCAGGAGAAAAACACTACTGAATAAATAATAATTGTAGAGTAATTAAGATGCAGCGCCTAAAAACAGCAGCTTAATCCCACTGTAAAAGATCCATATTTGTCATGTCCGCTGCTCCCCACAGGCCTAAAGAGGAGTAATGTGGAGGCTTCACAGAGGCACATACAACACTGGAACATTCATTTGTCAACTCCAACTTCGGCTTTAAGCGTTGATGTTTAAAGTTGCATAAAATGTAGGCTCCTTGTGTTTACTGTAAGTGTGTGGGAGGACAGTTCGCTCAGACACACCGTGAAACCTTTCAACAGCTTTTCAATGTTATGATTGTCTTGCAAACCAAACAGTACAGCGTTAAGATAAGATAAGATAAGATAAGCCTTTATTAGTCCCACAGTGGGGAAATTCCAGCATTGCACCGCACACATAGAGAACAGAAGAAACAGGGTAATAGATAAATAGTAAGAAATAATTTAAGAAATAGATTCAAAAATAAAACTCTAATATACACATATATATACATATAGATATACAAAGTGAAAGTGATAAAGTGACTTGGGTATTGCACATGGGTTTGATTAAATATGGTTGAATGACACATGTTCAGTGTTAACAGTGTTCATTGTATAGTCTGACAGCAGCAGGAAGGAAAGACCTGCGGAACCTCTCCTTCACACAGCGAGGGTGAATCAGTCTGTCACTAAAGCTGCTCTCCAGGGCAGACAGAGCGTCCTGCAGGGGGTGAGACTCATGGTCCAGCATTGAGATGACCTTAGCCAGGACCCTCCTGTCCCCCACCTCCTGCACTGAGTCCAGAGGACAGCCCAGGACAGAGCTGGACTTCTTGATGATCTTGTCCAGCTTCTTCCTCTCCCTCTCTGTGATGCTGCTGTTCCAGCAGACCACACCGTACAGGATGGCTGATGCCACCACAGAGTCATAGAAGGTCTTCAGGAGTGGCCCTCTCACTCCAAAAGACCTGAGTCTCCTCAGGAGATAGAGCCTGCTCTGGCCCTTCCTGTACAGTGCGTCTGTGTTGTGAGTCCAGTCCAGTTTTGTTGTTCAAATGAACACCCAGGTACTTGTATGAGTCCACTCTCTCAATGTCCCTTCCCTGGATGTTCACTGAGGGGGCAGTAGAGTGGCGTCTGCGGAAGTCCACCACCATCTCCTTGGTCTTCCCTGCGTTGATGATGAGGTGGTTCTGCTGACACCAGTCCACAAAGTCCTGCGTTAGTCCTCTGTACTCCACATCGTCGTCATCCTTGATGAGGCCAATGATGGCGGAGTCATCAGAGAACTTCTGCAGGACGCAGCTGTCCGTGTTGTGTCTGAAGTCTGCAGTGTAAGGGTGAAAAGAAAGGGCGCGAGGACAGTGCCCTGGGGCACCCCCACACTGCAGGTCATGAGATCAGACACAGAGTTCTTGGCTCTCACAAACTGGGCCGGTTTGTGAGATAGTCCAGGATCCAGTCTGCCAGGTCACAGTCCACCCCGGCGGTCTCCAGCTTGTCCCTCAGGAGCAGAGGCTGGATGGTGTTGAAAGCACTGGAGAAGTCAAAGAACAGAATCCTCACAGTGCTGCCGGGGTTCTCCAGGTGAGACAGTGAGCGGTGCAGCAGGTATATGACGGCGTCCTCCACTCCGATGCCAGGCCGGTACGCAAACTGCAGCGGATCCATCACTGAGCTCACGTGTGGAGCGGAGGTGGCCAAGGACCAGTCTCTCCAGTGTCTTCATCAAATGAGATGTTAGAGCCACCGGCCTGAAGCTGTTGAGCTCCTTGGCCTGTGGCGTCTTGGGCACCGGTACCACGCAGGAGGTGTCTTCCAGAGTTGTGGTACCACCCTCAGCTTTAGGCTCATGTTGAAGACATGCTCCATAACTCCGCACAGTTCATCTGCACAGGACTTAAGGACTTAAGGTTTTGTATGTTATTGTAAAATCTCCCATTTTTTCCCAATTTGAGCTCTAGTTCACTCTAGACACTATACCACTATTTCTACTTTTGTCTGTGTAATCCAGGCATGCCCAAACTGTGGCTCAGGGGCCAAATGGAGCCCTCAGACAAGTTTTTCTTGGCCCTCAAGCTTCCAGGTGAAGTGGCTCATATTACCTTAAACAGTACTGTATATTTCTGAAAATCTACTTTAACAAGCCCATATCAAATATTTAATGTGTTCCATTGGGGATGTAAGCATGAATAACGGTCTAGTGGTTCCGTCTAACTTGTAATAATAATACAGATTTGAAGTATTCACTGTATTTGTGACCAGTCTATGGCCCTCAGTCGGCCCTCAGGTTTGTCTGTGTTTTTGTATGTGGCCCTTATTGAGAAAAGTTTGGACACCCCTGGTGTAATCCGTCATCCAGGTATGAGCCATCGCAAAGTCTGAGGTTTGGGGACCTAAATCAAAATAAGGGAAACAACAGTGATAGCCAGTATGCTAATAGGTGTGAGAGCATCCATTAAGGGCCTGAACCATTATGCAAAATATGACTCAGGCGCAGTTCACAGCTGGTGTAGTCCATTAGACAGAGCTAACAAACAGAAACTGTAAACAAATAAGCATGTTAGCTTCAGTGTAGTCAGCTCCTCTCTTCAGACAGATATAAGGCAGTGTCCACCAGTGATCTGACCAGAACTGAAGAAGCCTCTTGGATGCGCAATGAAACGTTTTCACTCTAAAACTTGAATGTCTCTTTTTGCAGTGTTTCTACTTTTGCTACTATTAGTACTAGGTCACAAACTAACATATATGGAACATTGAATGCATGAAGCATTTTATTTAAACGTGTATAGTTGTCCCTCACTATAACGTGTTCCACCTTTCGTGGTCTTTTCTCGCTGTTTCGCAGATTTTTTGTGTGCAATTTTACATGCTTTTTTACAGTGTACTATCGTGCATTGGGTTCTGCGTCCTGACTGGCTGAAGGACAATGATGGACAATGACTAATGGACAATGGTCTGTAGTCCATTGTCCATTAGTCTCCTCCGTGTCTCCTGTACAGTACAGAATGTGTTCAGACAAATTTACATAAATGTTGGATCGCAGTGTGACTCTTAAGTGCTGTATGTTTGCACTCTGCAAAAGACCTTTGCACCAAGGCCTTCAGAGGAAAAAGACACTACAGCAGAGCGGCGCCAGCGATCAGAGGAAGAGGCGTGGTCAGAGGAAGAGGTGTGGTCAGAGGAAGAGGAGTGGTCAGCGGAAGAGGCGTGGTCGGGGGAAGAGGCGTGGACAGAGGAAATACATGCGAGTCACTATTAATCATTTCTTATGTGTCCAGCCTCATGGGTTGATCATTAAAATTAAATTTGTTATAGTATTTCTAAAAGCTGTCATTTTAATTACAGTATAGGACAATGTTTAGATTTTTATTTCTCAAACAGATGTTGGGGCCTGAAAACAGGTCTTGATCTTTGGTTTCATTCTATAATACTGTACTTATTTAAAAATCTACGACAGTTTGAACTTTGAGAGTGTTTAAACAAGAGAGAAATGTGAGAAAATGTTAACGCCTGTCTGAGAAAAGTGTATAAAGTGTGTGGTGAGGGGTTTTACAGCCTTAAAACATACAATAATCATAAAAAATAAAGCTGACTATTTTGCGGATTTCGTAGAGAGCCCATCATCTGATTGTCTTCATAGAGATGTTATTGTTTTGCCAGTAATGTTCCACAGTATGGCCTTAAACTTCTACATCTCCATGGAAACAAGCAGGTAAATCGACCGAGCCAAGGTACAGGTCAGGTCAGTGGAAAGACGACCCCACTCAGTAAGAATACATTTATACAGATATTTTGGAGAAACAACACTCCTATAAGTAAATGAATGCTAGATAGATTTCTAGATAGTTAATGCCATATTGTGGAACTTCTACCTCAGTACTACACATTATATTACCACTACTACACTATATTAACACATGCAGTGACAGAGATATGCAGATATGTCAAACCCTTGATATAATAATGGTGATAAATTGTCTCAGATTACCCTTAATGGCCATTCTTTATCTGACAGTGCGTCGAAGACATGGGCTGATGGCTCAAACGTAAAGATTCTTAACAACTATGGCTCTATTTTAAGAGGACTCATAACAGCCTATGTGTTGGCATCTGTAACATATAAATATGTGCCAACAGTGAAGGTGTAATGTTAACGATTTTTATGCCTTGTGACTGGAAAAGTGTTAACAAAAGCAAACTGTTATGAAGAATTTTGGGTTCTGTCATAATTTTGCGATCCAGATGCTGCGATGGAATGAAGTAATGCACATCCAGAGCATCTCCTTTAGAAATAATCAATTATATATCTGTTTTTGAAGAGTTTAGGCAAGTAGTTAGTTATCATTACGTTATTTTCCCCCAAAGTAATTGCGTTACCGTGTAATGAAACTAACCAATAACCAGATAAAGTAACTATTAACTTACCAACAACAGCAAAAAAATCCTCAAAAATACCCCACAGCTGCTTTTACAAGTAAAAATCATCTTTATTCAGCCTTATTTGTCCTGCAAATCACCAAATGCATCCAGAACCATCATTATAGTCAACTGTGTACAAAGATCAAACTCACCAACAGACTCACAACTGAACAGTCACAACAACTGTTCACTTTACGGCGCAGACTGTCAAACAGCATTTACCAGACGCTCACATATCAGAACATTACAAACATGCGCTGATCCACGAGGAAAACCAGAGCTGAACCAACAAATATAAGACATTAACTGCACTTATGATAATTAGCATGAGCAGAGGGCTGTGTACTATGGCATCGCTAACGTCTTTTTAGCAATCTATACACTCGAAACGCCACTGTAGTCGTCTGTTTGTTCTCCCACCACAAAAGATTCAACAAATAACGATGTATATCCATAAAATCCACAGGACTCTGCATATTTCCCCATGTGTGCTGAAAACATTGAGTATTCGACTTCATGACAGCGCCAAACCGATGAAATGCTAGGAAAGTCTTTATGGCCGCCTAACGCTGCGTCCGATTGGTCACCTTTACAGTCAATCTCGTTTTTAGCCAATCACTGTCTCTAATCCCTCGGCTCGCTCTTGTTTACTTCCCAAAATAAAGACAAAACTTCCTCTGAATGAGACGAGCGGAGTCTGATCTGTCGCCTGCTGAGACCCACATTAACATCACGAGTGTAACGAGTCTGTTACACCGACACTGTGACGTTAGATTACTCGTTACTTGTAAAAATAACACCTTTACTAAAGCCGTTCTACTTAAATGCCATTATCCCCAACACTGTGAGTAAAAAATGAGGTCTGCAGCAGACACTTAGGAGGAAGAACTTGAGCTATTTTTGTGTGAATGGAACTGACGTGTCTGACTTATTTATGTTCATAAAATCCATATTCAAAGCCATTTCTGAAAAGATCAAATCAAAAAATGAAGCTTTTTTGCCATATCTCCCAGCCCTGATCTATCTCATAATTAAAAATAAATTATTTTTGATCTTTACTGAAAGTTGGTGTTAGTGTCTTAAATTTCATCTTGCATTTATATGAAATCTGACTAGAATTACAATCTGCAAAGCTATGATGCATACCTGAAACAACACACCAAACTACTCAGTACTCAACTACACAACCATCACGACTCTATTGAAATAATTAGGGCTGGGTGATTTTAGCTGAAAATAAAATTTGAGTTGATTTTTTTTCTCCAAAATTTTGAATCATATTTAACCTATTGGCCTTTGGGGAAAAGTTTTATGAATGCGATAAAACTAGGCACAGTTGTCCCTTGCTGTATCGCGGTTCAGAATGTGTTCAGCCAAATTTAATAAACGTTCGATTGCAGTGTGACTCTGAAGTGCTGTATGTTTGCAAGTTTTCTCCCCGACAAAACCCACAATGTCGATGAAACGTTCTGCACCGACAAAGGTTTAAACTTTGAGAGTGTTTAAACGAGAGAAATGTGAGAAAATGTTAATGCCTGTCAGAGAAAAGTGTATAAAGTGTGTGGTGAGGGGTTTTACTGCCTTAAAACATATAGAATAAATGTAAAAAATAAAGCTTATACTCATCGGATTTCGTCTATTAAGGGTTAGTTTTAGAACATAACCCCCGCGATAAACGAGTGACCACTGTACTTTAATGCGTTTACTTAATACGATTTTTTCATGTGATACTTTTACGTGAGTATTTTTATGCCCTGATAGCTGTACTTTAACTTAAGTAACAAAAAAAGTGACAGCTTCTTCTACGTTCCATGTTTATTGCATTAAACCGGTTAAACTTTGGTGTCTGTGACTGAGTTGAGCAGCCCTTTTTACATTTCCAACACAATTTCCACTGCAAGAAAGTGAGGAAACTAAAACTAAAACTCTTCCAAACAAATCGATTTGAACTTCAAACTCGACTGATCGATTAAACCACTTTTTTAACCACAGTGTTTTCAGTAAAGCTTGCAGACTCACCCATATGTTCCCGTCTTGGTGGTAGGGTTTCCAGTTCCTCCCCGTGTCGCTGTAGAGAAGTCGGTATCGCGTCGTCCAATCAGAGCTGCTGTACCTGCCCTGCGTCGCTATGGCGCTCACCTGCTTTCTCGAACCAAAGTCCACCTGTAGCCACTGGTAATGATCACTGTCAAGAGGTGACCATCCGCCCGCCCCTAGACAGAAAAACACAGCTTGTGTAATACATATATTTACAGTGTGATGTTTTTTTTTTTTTATAAATCGTAAGATACAAGGCTAACCGATGAGCACTTTATGATCTTATTAGTGAGAAACGCACAGCCGGAGTCGTGCACGTAGTCTTTAAATCCAAGGCAGAGGAGGCAGAGAGCAGTGTGATACCAACATAATGACATTTTACAAAGGGGATATGTGGGTACAAGGTTAAGGTCCATTCTATTACTAATGGTGAGTGTCCAGCAGAGAGGAGCCAAGACATTTGCCCCAAGACACAAGCTTAAACAGTCCAGCAGGAGCGCCATTTTATTAAGAGCTATGCATAGAGAGATACGGCCTGTAGCTATAAACTCCACTTTACAATCATCTAATTAAAATGTCACCGCAGACACTAGAAGCATAAGAAATGATGCCATTAGATACGGGGTGAGTTTAAAATTCATATGCAATGTATCAGAGCAGGAGATTCGGGATATTCACAAGTTTATTTTGCAACATTTATGCAGTCAAACCACAAGGGGATTATAACGAACTAACAAATGTACTCCTACGGCCCGTCCTAAGCTCCTGTTGTCAAGGGCAACGGTAAACTGAGTGAAACTAACAGGAGGAAAAAGCGGATGAGAATAATCCTGCAGGCACAAAATGTAAAGTTGGCGAAGATGACAGACGAAAGGTGCGTGGTAAAATGGTGGTAAAGGAAAAAAAAGGTAGTTTATGTTCCACAGTATGGCATTAAAGTTGTCTGTCTTGCATAATGAGCAAAAAAATACCTAGGAATCCAATGTTCTTCTGTTAGCGGTCTCTCCACAGATCTGACCTGTACCTGACTTTAAGCTCATGTTGTCGAGGGCAACGATAAACTGAGTGAAGCTAGCGAAAGGAAAAGCTGACGAGAAGTTGGTGAAGAACACAGACGAAGGTGCATGGCCAAATGGTGGTAAAGGGGAAAAAAAAAAGGTAGTTTATGTTCCACAGTATGGCATTAAACTTGTCTGTCTTGCATTTTTGTTCAATAATGGGCAAAAAAATACCTGGGAATCCTGCGTCTCTCCACAGATCTGACCTATACTTGACTTTAAGCTCATGTTGTCGAGGGCAAAGATAAACTGAGTGAAACTAGGGAAAGGAAAAGCTGACGAGAAGTTGGCGAAGAACACAGACAAAGGTGCATAGCAAAATGGCGGTGGATACTGTACAATGTTCCGCAGTATGGCATTAAACATGTCTATCTTGCATTTTTGCTCAATAACGGGTGTTTTTTATCTGCAAAAAAATACATTGGAATCCATGTTCTTCTGTTAGCAGTCTCTCCACAGATCTGACCTGTAACTTGGCCTGTTGCTTTGAATTGCTTGTCTCCATGAAGATATTTTTCTGCAGCGTTTATACAGTCAAACCACATGGGGATCATATCTAACAAATGTGCTCCTACTGCCCACCTTAAGTTCACGTTGTCAAGGGCAACGATAAACTGAGTGAAACGACCAAAAGAAAAACTGACAAGAATAATGTTTCAGACAAACTCAAAGTTAGTGATTTTAGTAAGGAGGGAAAATGTGTCTCTACGTGTCTCCATGGAGACGTCACTGGGCGGTCTGGAACAAGTATGCCATTGTTTTAGACATATATCACCATGGAGATAAGCAAATGTCTTTAACCAGCCAAGTTACACGTCAGGACTGTGGAGAGGAGACCCCACCAACAGTAACAATGCATGATTGATGATGTTTTTTGGGGGTTTTTTTAGCAATACAAATAACAGTAATTTACAATATAGATATGTTTAATACTGCATTGTATATGTAAAAGTAAATCAATAAAATCTCCATGGAAACAAGCAGGTGGCATACCCCCCGCCCAGAAAAAAGTTAAATAGTTCACCTTTAAAGGCCCCATTTTACGCTATTTTCTGATCTATGTCATAAAGTTGTTTCCTCATCACAAACAGACCTGGAGTTGTGTTTTGTTTCATCAAAACCCTTTTTATATTATATTTAGGCTGAGTTCTTCTCACAAACAGAAAACACTCTGTTCCACCTTGGGGATCTCATGCATTAATACAGGAAGTGCTTTTAAACTCCATACACCTTCATTCGGATCACTTCAGCCCTGCCAATCTCTACTGAACTTAAGGTAAAAGGAGCTGAACCAACTACTAAACTACCACTTCATGACATCACAAGGTGGAACAGAGCATTCATAATAAAGATTAGCTAAGCATGTGTGAATGAAACAAAACACAACTCCTGGTATGTTTTTGTGGAGGTAATACAATTATAACATGGCTCAAAGCTCACAAGAGTCAGTTTTGTGTAATATCAGCTTTAAATAGAATATTAGCAGACGTGAGAATGAAGATAAATGCAAATATTCCCGGCACAAACAGGCTGCTCTTGTGTGAGACAGAGTTACATGTGAGCTCTTCTAAGCCCTGACTCACAGCATCCTTGAGCAGATCATGATCAGTGTGTATAGATAAAAGCTTTTCTCCCAGGATATAGGCCTCTGTTGGCTTTGTTTATTTAGAATTTAAAAACTGAAAAATGATCCTGTTTTAACCCCACCATCAATCAAGTCGTCCATGTGTTTCAAGCCTCTGCTGTTCTCACGAGTTGAAACAAAGTTCAGAGGGGTTTTATGCAAAATCAACTTTGAGCTTCCCACCATGTTATAACGTTGTTCCCTCATCAAAAACATTAGAGGTTTTAGATGTCATCCATGCATGTTTGAGTAATATAGCGTTCTCTCCAGGGCCCTATTTGAATCCTCTCCATAAAAATACAAAAACATGATACAAAACAATACACTACAACTTCACAAACCTGATGCGATGTGAAGTAGTTTCATTAAGTGTGTAATGTAATGTGACAGCACTCTAAAGGGGGAGTGACTTAGTATAGAGAGTAAAGGGAGGTTTGACACTCCTACACAACAATTCTCCATAAAAATACAAAAGCATGATACAAAACAATACGCTACAACTACACAAACCTGCCGCGATGTGAAGTAGTTTTATTAAGCATGTAATGTAATGTGACAGCGCTCTAAAGGGGGAGTGACTTAGTATAGAGAGTGAAGGGAGGTTTTGTGAAGTTGTAAAGCATGACACAAAACAATATGCTACAACTTCACAAACCTGACGTGATGCAAAGAAGTTTAATTAAGTGTGTAATGTGATGTGACAGTGCTCTAAAGGGGGCTGACTTAGCATAGAGAGCAAAGGGAGGCGCGACAAAACATGGTGATCTAAATATGTTATGTGTTAGCAATTAATACCCCATAAAAGTGTAATACTCCCGCTTTAACTCCCCATTTCAAGAAGGCTGGATAAATAGTGTGACGTAGCTTTTAGAGCTAGGACGTGATTTAGAAGACAGCAGCAGTACAGGCGTGGTCCACAATTTTTTATTTCTTTTTCAGTCGTTTACCTAAGTGCATTGTGCAATGGAGATTTGAGGAGCAGCAGAACCTGGTGTGTTGGTTCAGGCCTTTTATACTGTCCCACTAACTGGATAAAACTAGTGTTATTTAAAAGGGGTGTTTAAAAATAACATTAGCTCTTTAAAACTCTTAAACCTCCATAAAACCAAGTAAACCTATAAACCAAATTAACTTTATACATACTTTATACAACTTTACACATACATATATATATACCCTAAAAACAAGCACAGAATATACTGAAAACCAATAAAAATGCCCTTTAAAATGCCCAACATGCCTCCCCTGCACATTCCACGACTTGGTCCTGCCCCGGAACCTTTTTAAGGGAGCTCGTTTGCCTGGGGACCTCTTTGACACCGGGACATGAGGACACAGGAGGTAAGTTAAACATTCTTAAAACATTATTCACTAAAAACACTACAAATTACACAACACACAAACACTTCTTAAACAAACATTGCGTCATTATTGTACATATCCAATTTAATTCATTATTAGCTGCTAACTTTAATTGAAGCCGCGTGTCCTGGAGGGAAAAGACAAACTTAAAGTGCCACTGTGCCTCCAGATCTGAAACTGGGTAAAAAAAAAAAAAAAAAAAAAAAAAAAAAAAGACAATTTTAAAATCCTTTGTGTGCAATAGTCTTTTTTAATGTGCAAATAATGTTCAAAGTGCTGCGTGCTGTTAAAGTGTAAGTGCAATTTAAAGTGCATATAGTGAAGGGTTTAAAGTGCAAAAATGGTCATTTCTGTGCATATCCATTATCGGTTATGTGTATTTTAAGTACAACATTGGCGTCACCCTCCAATTTACACCAAAGCAGTAGCAGCAGGTGAGCCCAGCAGCCGAACAGACCCATAGGAATCACTTTTATTATTAATTGCTTGGACAATCAGCAATAACAATCCACAGACTATTAAGTTTGAAATGAACTAGCTCTGTTTTTCATGTTTTAAGGCAAAAGTCCAAATCAGGTACAGTGCCTTAAACAAATGAACTAATTCAAGTTTATTTCTACAGCGAATTTAAAAGAACTTCAGCTGACCAAAGTGCATCACAAAAAACTCAACAAAAAAACACAATACATAGAAAAAGAACAACAAAACACCAACATATCCTGTCTAGATAGTATTAAATACCAGGGAGAAGAGGTGGGTTTCAGTGTAGTCCTAAACTTCCTTTCAAAAACTGTACAGCACACATGATTAGTGTTGAAATGATATACATGGTTTAATTCCACCCTGAGGCGTGGACCATAAACAACCCTACGCTTCCTGGTCACTCGGGGGTTCAAGGAGCGGTGGGTTAAATGGCGGCAGAGTCCTACAGGAAGTCAACTGCTGCAGGGAAAGAGCGGGGAACACTGCCCAAGGCCCGCTGACCGCTACTCACCAACCAATTAAGAGCGAGATGAATAATACAAACCATGGGTGTGGGATGCGATGAGAACAGCGCTAACTGTGGGAAACCAGAGTCTACAAAGCACACGTATCTATTAAGCAGCTGTAAGCCTCCTCTAAGCTCGCTTTGGTTGGGGGGTATCAACGCTTTTGAACATATCCTTAACAGTCTGTTGAAGGGAGTAAAGTGGTCCAAACTTTACGCAGCAGGAAGTAGATAAGCAGTAGTATTTTACAGCAGACCTATGCGAACTCGGCTTTTGACAATGTTTTAGTTGTTTTTTTCTCATTTACCCTCTTGAAGTTGTATTTGGAGTGATTTGAGTACTCTTTAGTCGCTTATTTTCAAGATTTTCAACCCCGTTTTCACTGCCATTGGTGTACGGCAACTGCTCTGTACTTACTTTGTTCTTAATTGGTGATACACATAGGATTCGGCAGTGTTGCGTAGTCATTTTGGTACAAATGAAAAAAAAATTTTTTTTTTAATAAATAATCTACTGCTCGCTAGTGTGATCCGCAGCTATCTATGGGAGGAGCTGACAACTTCACAGCTCTTTGATAGCGACGTCAGCTCCCATTGGGGATCACAGTTTTCTAACACGGAAGTCAGCAAACTTGTTTCTTTTATTAAGCCATTTTATGAATATTGCGATTTTAAATGTGCAAATTATAACAATGATCCACGGGTGTCATAGATTACAACTACAGAGCAGACACAAGCACAATAAGTCTTTTTAAATGGATCAATATGGAGCGACTACAGCACACACTTCAATGCAAGTGTACTGGTTTAAAAAAAAAAAAAAAAAAAGTATGGAAAACTGTGTTAAAGGTGGACTATGTTACTTTTCTGGTGGAAAGTACACTACCTGTTTGTCTTCTGGAAATGTTATTGCTTTTCCTGGAAGGCTCCATGTATATATGTATGACATTACACTTAAATCAATCAATCTGTATAGACACAAGCAGGAGGAGCCAGCGGGCCGAGTTACGGGTAAGTACTGCGGAGAGGCGAGCCCACTCATAGTTTAAGATCTAAAGCAATAACATCATCATGGAGACAAGCAGTTCACCGACACTCAGCCAGGAAAGTTACGAAGTGCAGTTTATTATTAGCAGTAATGAATAATGTAACAGTGTTTGTAACAGTCAAAGATATTGACACATGGAAGTATTGCTGTTCTGTCATTTTTGTACTAATAGGACACTGGGGTTAACAGACAGTTTCCTTAGTGTAGATTTTAACCCTGAATAGCAAGTCATGTGATGTAAAGACAATTTCTTTTAAAAACACATTTAGTGGTCCCACATTAAATCGCGGTTCACCTTTCGCGGTTTCATAAATTTTTTTAGTGTAATTTTGCATGCTGCATAAATGTTGGATCGCAGTGTGACTTTAAAGTGCTGTATGTTTGCAAGTTTTCTCCCCGACAAAGGCACCTACGAAGGTTTGAACTTTGAGAGTGTTTAAACAAGAGAAATGTGAAAAAATGTTAAAGCCTGTCTGAAAAAGTGTATGAAAGTGTGTGGTGAGGGGTTTTACAGCCGCAAAACATATAGAATAATCTAAAAATAAAGCTGATACTTCACGGATTTCACCTATTGCGGGTTATTTTTAGAACATAACCCGCACAATAAACGAGGGACCGCTGTATACTGAATAGCTAATTACTGTACTTTTATTTGACAAGAGACCTTGACGGCGCTGTACCAAAACACACCAGTATCTTACTATACTGCTTATACTTTAAAAGGGGTTCAGAGATATCTGCTAAACCGGAGAATGAAATGGCATTGGTTTACTCAATGCAATGCCGACATTTGCATCCAGCGTCTGAGGTCTGATCCCAAAGACTGGTGACGGGACCAGAGAGGAGTCATTATCAGGAGGAGCGGGTGGTGCTTGGACTCATGTCAGGGCCGCTCTTTGATTCTGTGTAATGGGTTTTTCTTAAAGGACACAAATACAGATAAGAAAAGTGAAGGCTGAGGGAGGGCGACTGATCCGAAAATGACAGGAGGGCGACGGGTGCACGGGGAGGACCAGCAGATATGAGGCTCTAGATTGCGCAAGACAGTACTACCGTCAAACTCACTGGAAAATGATACTTGTATGATAAAATTGCGGGTGAGAATGTTCAAGATGGATGCGAGTTCTTTAGGCCCCGCCTCCTCCGGTCGCCATGACAAAAATCCTATATCTTATCCAATTACAGAGCCATTACACTCTAGCCCCGGCCTTGACAGATAACCAGCGCCGTATCAGTGGAAACGTCAATACCTCAAAAAGCAGCAAAGCCTGTCCCTCGGGGGATAAAAAACTATCAAAGAGAAAAGAGGAGAAAAGACGGGAACGGGGCTCGGAGGGAAGGCGGGGGCCAGAGTGATGAGTAAACAGGCAAATGGATATATAGATTAGTATGTAAATGTAGCGGACAAAGGCAGAAGACATTTGACAGTTTGAAAAAGATCGCAGACTGAAGAGACATGGCAGAGTGGGAGGAAACAGGCCTCATGTATGTAAAGAAAAAAATAACTTAGCCTGGTGGTGTCAGTGCTTGTTTCCATGGAGATTGTGAGTGTTATGCCATACTGTAGTGTGGAACATTTCAGGTAAAGTAATAACATCCCAAAAACAAGTGATGGAGCCTCCAATCTGCACCTTTAAAAGTATCTATATTTTTTAATCTTTATCTTTATTTATTCAGGTGAACTATTTAGGGGTCATGCCATTTTTAGTGGTGTCCAAATATCTAGTTGGTGCAAAAGTAGTACTGTACACTCAAAATTTCCCACAAAGCACCTTGAAAAGTAGTGGGCATCAGTGGTCACTAGATCAGTCTAAACCACAATGCATTGCAAGAGGTAGAAAAACAACAACGCGGTGACAGGTTTTTAACTGGACATAACACGACTGAATGAAGCAGAAAGAAGAGCTGACCTATCACACTATTGGTCCCTGATTGTGATGATAAAACACTTAAAAGTTATGATTGTCTTAAAATGTAATTTTATCAGGAGATGCACAGTTACACAGCCATATTTTACAATTTTTATGCAAATGCATATAAAATATTTGTAACTTGAATAAGTAATAAATACAGAAACAGTAGTAAGATTTATTTTATATCTAGTCCTTTGAGGGCAGCCATTTTGCTGATGTAGCCATCGGTGAAAATGTGTTTGACACCTCTGCCGTATTCCTTGAACTGTTCTCCATTTTTGTGAAGAAAAATGGCTAAAATCCCTCTTTCCCATGTCAGTTCTGGTGCAGCTCGTCCTTAGCCTTACGCAGTCATGTGATCTGGTATTGAATGTGTCAATGATTAACAAGCAGGTGAGGTTTTCTGGCACTTTTTGAAGTAGTCCCTTATACACACATTTTCTAAAGTCAAAGTCACAAAATGAAAATTTAATACAACTTTGCAATAATAAAATATAAATCAGAGTAGACATCACAGTTAAAATCATTGGTTCATAAATCAGAATTCTAGTCAGGCAAAAAGTTGAAAAAGTCCGCTATATAAAAGTTACACTGTATGCAAATATTTCCAACCAGTATCAAGTTTCAAAAGATTGTCAAGCAGATGCATGTCGGGATTTTAAAGTCGCTGCCATCAAATGTGAGGAGACTGAGAGATGCAGCGTGATAAATGAGGTAAGAAGAAAAACGTTTTTATGAGTGTGTTGTGGAGGAGATGAGATGTCGCACCACCGTAGTGAGAGGAGGACAGGAGAGGAGCAGGGACGAGCTGGGGTAAAACGGAGATCGATGATGCCAACACTCGGACTCAGAGCTGCAGAGGAGACGGGAGAAGGGGGGTAGAGTGAATTCGTTCACCAGGGCAGCCAGGGTCCATCAAGTGAGGTGGAGGCGGCAGGTGGGCCCAAATGATACACAGCAGAAAGTGAAGATTGGAAAAGTTATGGGTGATGCTTGGGTCTATAATAAAGACCCAAAAAGCAAGAAAGAGCAATCTGATTTTTTTTTTCCCCAACTGTGGCAGACTGTGATTGCAGAGTTTGTAATGTCTACCAAGAGTGAGGCCATCTTGCAGCAGTGTACCCATGCCAAATTATAATGGTGAAATGCCAAATTAAAATTAATAGGGAAGGCACAGTGCAATGTTGCAAAGACTTTTTACTAAGTTACCAAAACTTAGTAAAAAGTCTAAAGCAAGTCTTAAGCAAGAAGTTGAAAGTGGCTCATGTGGTCATTATGTCATTTTAACTTGAGTTTAAGTTAATGGGTTTTCAAGGTTCTGGTGTGAATCTAGCACAGGTTTGAGGTTCTTCAAGTTTCCCCGATAAAATAAAGAAAAGACAACGACCTGCAACAAAGATTATAATGATTTTCAACTTTTATCGGCCAAAGTGAGAGTTCACGGTAGAAGTACTCGAGTAAAAGTACAGATACCATAGCTAAAAGTAAAAGTATCACATGAAAAAATCTACTTAAGTTAAAGTATTAAAAAGTTGCTAAAGTAAAAGTATTTTGTGCAGATTTTGAGATCCAATGAAGCTTCAAATATACTGATTTTAATACAGATACGTGCTGAATTTTGTTCATCAGAAACAACTGAATCAAGCTTTTTATTATAGCTGGGGTTTTTTGGGGGTATATTTTAGTTTCAAATGATGAACATGTTAAAAATAAACCCTCAGACTTTTCAGCAAGTCTCAAACAATAATAAAAAAATATCCGGAGTGGAATAGAAAGGTCAGATACTGCTCTCAAATGTAGTGAAGTAAAAGTAAAAAAAGAGTCAACTTTAAAAAGTACTTAATAATAATAATACATTTTATTTATAATGCACTCTTCATTCTATAGATTCTCAGAGTGCTACAATAAAACAAAAACTTTAAACCAATACTAAACTGCTAAATGTGGAAAAACATCAACAATAAGCTTTTCTAAATAAAAAGGTCTTTAGATGAGCTTTAAAAAAGTTCAGGCTCTGTGTGGCTCTGGGCAGGGAGGCAGGTCCAGAGTCGTGGTGCAGCTGAACAGAAGGCTCCGTCCCCCATTGCACGGAGCCTAGTGGGGGGAGGCTGAAGGTCATGCCACCTGAAGATCTGAGGGTTTGAAACTTAAGTAAAGTTCAGATGCCCAAAAAAAACCCTAAAAGTACGGTACTTTACTACTTTTCCTTTGTTCTGTTCCACCACTGGTTTTAACTCAAGAAAACTCGAAAAACTCATTGCTTTTGTCAGTCCACTTATACAAGAAGTTATTTGTGTTTTGAGAAAAAGAAATATCTACTCTCATTGTGTGCCCTGTAATTCTGGATACCAGGGAATGATTGCCTGGGATCCAGAACACACACTTCTTCAATACTTTACAAAGATGTGAGTGTGGTCACATGTGGTCAATCTCCCCGTTTTCAAATGGGCGTGACTGACAGCTGGATTAGCCAATAAGGGACAAGCATGGGCCGTCATATTTGGAAAAATAAAGAAAAAACACATCACAGGGGCTGAAAACACTGCAGATTTCCGTTTTCTGTTAATTAGAGGTGAGATAAATGAGCTCCTTCATTTCATGTGTCACTAAAAAAAATAGATCTGATTGGACGATCACGTTCGACCGGGCTTGAGACGCAATGAAGTACATGGAGACTAAACTGATACACTGCCTGGCCAAAAAAAAAAAAAGTCACCACCTGGATTTAACTAAGCAAATAGGTTGGAGTTACTGCAGTTGGTCAGGTCTAGGTTCAGCAACAGTCTTTGCTCAAAGAATGAGGTCAGCTGACACCTGAATATACTGAGTGACCAGGTTATTCCATCAGTGGATGTTTTCTTCCCTGATGGCTCAAGGATATTCCAAGATGACAATGCCAGGATTCATCAGGCAATTGTGAAAGAGTGGTTCAGGAGCTTGAGACATCATTTTCACAGATGGATTGGCCACCACAGAGTCCAGACCTTAACCCCATTGAGAATCTTTGGGATGTGCTGGAGAAGCTTTGTGCAGCGTCAGACTCGACCAACATCAATGCAGGATCTCGGTGAAAAATTCATGCAACACTGGATAGAAATAAATCTTGTGACATTGCAGAAGCTTATCAAAACAATGCCACAGTGAATCCGTGCCATAATCAAAGCTAAAGGCGTCCAACGCAATATTAGAGTGTGTGACCTTTTATTTTATTTTTTTTGTGGCGACTTTTTTTTTTGGCCAGGGAGTGTATCAACCAGTCTGGATTTGCCAGACAGGGGAATTGGCAGCCAGTGACCAACAAAGTATCAGTATCATTAAAACAACTGAAATGATCCTAATGGTGATAGTGTTAACCATATAGCAGAATTACTATACAGAGTAATCCTGTGTATCTATAACCAGACATTTATCTGAATGAGAATAATGACGTCCTTTTCACGAAAACCAAGTGCGTTTTTGACCTTTGCCTGCGGAGGGTGTACACTCTCTAACTGACGGACGAGCTAAAATTGCAGCCTTGTACAGCATTAGAACAGCCCATTCAAAGCACACAGATGGCCTCTTTTATTTCTTCACCATTTCTGCCAAACCCAAATGAGCCGAGCTTGTCGTAATAAAGAATAGAAGTGTCTGTTAAAGTTTGATGCGGTCTGAAGCGAGCCGATGTTTGGTGTCATGCTTAAAAGTAAGGAGAGTGAACTGTGTGTCCAGGGTCAAAACACGGGGCAGATGGGATAAAGATAGACACGTGGATTAAAGAGCACCATGACGACAAGAGTTCAAAAGATCAGGGAAGTGCTGGTGCTCGGAGAAGACTTTGGGGGGAAAGAAATCAAGGCGAAATAGAGCCATTAGCCAAAGAGCGCTGCGTTAGGGGTCAGAGAACAGGGGACCTCCGAGCACAAGCAAAGCCGATGTGAGATGGGCATATGCTGTCACGGACTGAAGGAAGAACAGATGAGAGGTGAAGGGGAGGGCGAGCGCTTTGACAGAGGTTGAGCAGAGGTATCGGAAAAAAGAGGTGAGGAGAGGAGGTGAATTCTGAAGGGAGGGAGCGCGGAGAGGTTAAGAAGAAGTAAAGAAGAGAGGGAAAAACGGAGGTGCGGGTGGAGAGGAAGGAGGAGAGGAAAGAGGAAGGAGGAGAGCGAGCCGGAGGGACTGCCATTGGTCTCGGTGGCTCTCCGGGCTGTCACACACGCAGATGTTCAGGGAGGAGAGCGGCAGCGGCGGGAGGACAGGGCGTGAGTGGAGAGCAGGGAAGGTCAAAGGAAATACCTCCAGGAAAAAGAGTTGCAAGAAATAGAAATGAAAAAGAGAGATGTGCAGAAAGAACAGGTGTGAAGCTGCGAAGTCAATGTGCTAAACTATTACAAAACAAATGAATACAAAGGTGCAATATGGAACATTTCTGATTCTTGGTGTTACTGCTTTGCCTAAATGTTCCACAGTATGACGTTAAACATGACATCACACTCCTGTCGTCTTCTTGAACCCACATCTGAAATGTTACAGAGTGCAGCTTTAAAATCGCACATTTTTTAGATCCCATGGGGTCGTTGATAAGGAAGGTTTTTGTTGGGAAGCAGGGAGATGTTTTGAATGTTAAGTTGTATAATTTGTGCTCTAAATCGCCCATACAAGAAAAGTGTCAACACTGTATTTGACTAAAACCTTGTAAATAATTCAATAGATTAAGTTCTTGTTTTGTTTCTAATCACCAGTGTTTGACTAATAAATCAACAAGATGTATGCCAGAGCACTTAGCCATTTGTTCTGGGGTTGTCATTTTTCAGTTTTGTTTGAATAAATAAGGGAATTGTGTTATGTGAAATTATACACTTTGGTTGTTAAACAGCTCCAACTGTCAAAGTAAAGTACATCGAGAAGTCTCCCACTAAAAAAGTAGCCATGAGCAGCACTAACTCTCATATTATTGCATTAAATCCGTAATCGATCAATGTATACATAATTATCTACTGAAGCCCTATTAGACCGACAGATCGACTGGACCTAATGAGGATAAAACAGAGGAGGATCTAATCTGGATTTCACTTGGGAAATGATGTGGTATCGACCATCATCTGTTACACTGCTGCTGTACTCTATAGTGCTGCTTAGGTAACTGCGCTCAGCAAGATTCACTATGAACTCCTCGGCTTTTGAAGGTCCTATATTACACCAACTTTAGCCGTGATATAAAGCTGTTACCTCCTCGTAAAACATATCTGGGGTTGTGTGTTTCATTCACACATGTTTGAGTCATCCTTTAGTCTGTCTACAAACCTAAAAATGCTCCGACATCACAAGGTAGAACAGGGTGTTTTCTCAGCGTAAACATGCAGGATTCATGTGTTAAACATGTATGAATGAAACAAAAGAAAGAAAAGATCAGAAAACAGCGTAATAATGGCCCTTTAAAATCCATTTCCAACTCACCACAAACAAGTACAAGCTGACGTCTAAGTCGAATTATTTGTAACTCTAGCAGCTCTACTAAAACGCACCAAAATATAGGGACATCCAATACATATCTTGCTCTTGTGGCCAATAACCCATGTTTGCAAATATCAATCTCAATATTTCATTCATCTGACGGCAAAGACACAAAGAGTGAAGCAGATTTGAAGTTAAGTTCACTTTTTTTTTTTTTCTCCTTGTAAAAACTATAATTGAATGTGCTCTTCAATTTTCATTAGAAACCTGTAGAAAATAAATATTGGCTCTATCATCAGGAAATGTTACAATACAACAGTGGTGGAAGAACTACTCCATTTTCTTACTTAAGTAAAAGTACAGATACTAAGATAAGCAAAAAATACTCAAGTCAAAGTATCACATAAAAAAAAAAAACTCGATTTAAGTATTACAATACCTATGTAAAAATGTACTTAAAGAGTACAGTACAAAAGTATTTTGTGCAGGTTTTTCAAAGCTTCAATTGTCGTGATTTTGATAAAGATTTGTACTGAATTTTGTTCATCAGAAACAACTGAATCAATCTTTTTTTTTTTACTTTTTTTTATTTGTTTATTTTTGCTTGTTCAAGTTACAAATGTGTTAAAAACAAACCCTCAGACTTTTCAGCAGGTCTCAAACTATACTGAGAAATACTTTTACTTTCAGTACTGTTTAAAATGTAGTGGAGTAAAAAGTACAGATACTGCTCTCAAATGTAGTGAAGTAACAGCAAAAAGTATCCAATGTGAAATCACAGCATGTACCCAAGTAAAGTACAGAAACCTAAAAATTTTACTTAAGCACAGTACTTTACTACTTTTACTTCATTACGTTCCACTACTCCAATAAAATGTATAAAACCAACCTCCAATATCATGATACCTACATCGCAATCCCCATCAAAAATCAAACTGTTGACAAATTTAAGTAGAGTAGAGTAGAGTGCAGTAGAGTGTAGTAGCTGAATACCTTTATGTCTATGAGAAAGATTCACTCTCGAGTTCTATAGACGTACCTCAGACAGACATGAACCCAGAAAAGCCTGTCAGAAAGCACAATAATGAGCTACACAAATGCTACTTTGGTGAAATAGCCCGAGTGCCCTTTAAAGGTCTGCTCTACAAACACACAGCAGGCGGTTCCTCAGAAAACTCCCGCCAAAGAAAACAACAACGTCCGGGACGCACTCCAAGTCTGAGATCCACGAGCGCTGCAGAAGATGGGCCAGATAACCCGAGGACTGTGGAGATGAGGAGCTGCACTGCACACAGCCTCTGACCAAAACAAGCGCACTCTACTGTTAACTGTGTCCTCCCTCAGGTTTAATAAGACAAAATCATGTTTTTTTAGGAGGGTCAAATGAGGTACAATGACCAGGGATACTAATGTTAACACTTAGTTGGCAGATTATGCAACTTCTCTGCTGGAGGGTCCGATCTCCATGGAGACGAGCAGGTGGTGACACTAGGGCAATGCATCCGATGACAGCAAGACAGTATTTCTTTTAGCAATAATAAATTCAGCTGGGATTTTCTCGCCATACAGTGTCATATACATAGATCTCCATGAAGACGAGCAGGTAGAAGGTGAAACTTTATATATTGTGCACTTTAAGATGAGGTGAGGACGTTTTTAGATGATAGGAGGTATAATATGAAACAGTGAGCAGAATATAATCCTGAAGAGTTACAGTGAGGACATGGATTTGAATTTTTAAGGGTGAAACTGGGAAAACTCACTCACGGTCAGTATCTATCAAATAACAAAGTGATAGACAAGCAAAATGTGACCTGGCCAACAACAAAAGTCACCACCAAAAAAAGGTCACACACTCTAATATTTATAAACTTCTGCAATGTCACAAGATTTATTTCTATCCAGTGTTGCATTAATTTTTCATCAAGATCTTGCATTGATGTTGGTCGAGTCTGACGCTGCACAAAGCTTCTCCAGCACATCCCAAAGATTCTCAAGGGGGTTAAGGTCTGGACTCTGTGGTGGACAATCCATGTGTGTCTCAAGCTCCTGAACCACTCTTTCACAATTGCCTGATGAATCCTGGCATTGTCAACTTGGAATATGTCCGTGCCATCAGGGAAGAAAAAGTCCACTGATGGAATAACCTGGTCATTCAGTATATTCAGGTGTCAGCTGACCTCATTCTTTGAGCACAGACAGTTGCTGAACCAAGACCTGACCAACTGCAGCAACCCCAACCTATTTGCTTAGTTAAATCCAGGTGGCGACTTTTCTTTTGGCCTGGCAGCATACGGCGCCATCTATAAAATATGATACTAAATTAAAAATTGCATAAAATAATATAGAATGTTATAGGTCCCAGAAAACTATCACATTTGCGTATTTATAAAGTTTATGAATGTCCACAGATGCACTAAAGTCCACTGCACGCTACAGAGTTTTTCAGTCTTTTTTTCGATTTTTAAACAAAAATCGCACGACACGACATGACACAAGGAGAATCGGATGAGAGTTTAAATCTTACGATCCCCTGAGCACAAAGACTGCAGTGGGATATGTCACCGAAGAGCCCGCACGCCACAAGCTAAAAGTTGTGAGCATCAGCCGTTTTTACAGTAAAACGACTCGCTTTGAGACTTCAAAATGTTCCAAAGATCAGAGCATTGCGCTTCTACTTTAGATGCAAGTCAAAACTGTGTTATTATTATTTGTGAAATGTGGTGCAGTAGTTCAGAAAAATTATTTTAATGCACAGAAGGATGGAGCTAAACGACACAAGAATGAGAATCGTGTTGCAGCAGCTTCACCTTGATCCTTGTTGTGTGGAAGTAAACAGACACGTGTGAGGAACTACTCTGGCCTTTTTACTTTTTAAAGAACACTTCAGACTGGATTAATGGCTCTGTTTTGTGGACTGGGCATCATTATTTGCGGAGGAGGAATTCTAATGGATAATATGGATGAGAAAGCTGCAGTTTAACTTTACAACTTTACAAGAGGTGGGTAATAAAGTCGCCTAATTATTTCCACTATTTCCTGAGCTTGTTTCTTGTGCCCATGTCCGTGATTCCATCTGCCCCTGGTGCCCTGTTTTATTGTCTGTTGCCGTGGTGATGTTGTGTGGTTACGATATGAAAGAGCAGCTCAGAGTCGCACTGACACCACACACACGAGGAGCAAAGCGGATTCAAAAACGCACACAAAGATCCGAAGTTGGGTCACGCCTTCCTGAAGTCGGGAGAAGCAAATCGGGTCCTAAATCGAGCAAATTATCCAGTAGTGTGTGACGGGCTTTAGTTGGGCGGGCGCTTTGGCTTCAAAATACACCATAGACTTCTTTATCCAGCCTTCAGGTGCACTGTCCAGCCCGCACCCCTTTCATTTTCCCCAAAAAAATGAAGAATGTTTTGAAACGACACTGTTTTGTAGTGTGGACGCGCAGCTTTGGGGAAAAATAACTTTCTCAACACACCTTGTACATGAAATCCTGCTACTGTAATTCAAGAGTTGTGCAAAATGAGTTCGAGAAAAAGGAGTTGCGCGGCAATGGAAATACACAGGGACATAATCGCAATGAAACAAAGCAACAACACCTCTGGGACCCATATTTAAAACACTGGCAGCGAATGCATTCTGTACAGCTATATGTCTCTGCTGTATATCACACAACAAGTATCTTTATACTATCTTCAAATAGAGAAATGCATGTCCTCAAACAAGGGCAAAATCCACTTCAAAGTTCCATGTGAACAAAATAAAGCTGTTTGTTCTGCTGTCTCTAATTGTTTCTAGCGTCGCTCAGTCACGTTGTCAAGGCTGCGACTCCCGCTTTTGAAAACCCGCTGCCATGGAAGTTAAAAAGCACGGAACGAGCTGAAAGATATTCTCAAGTGGATTTGGTGTGAGCTTATTAAGACTTAAGATCTAATAGATGAGTTTGAACGAGAGTGTGAAGAGCCTGACCACGGCTGGCTATTACGAATCACCAAATACGGTCAGCATATGTTGGTTACGTCTCATCCAAAAACAACATTAAGACAAAGCATCTTAATAAATGAAGTCGTAGAGATGCCGGAAAGGGGTGTGGAGCAAAAACAGCTGGTTAGCCCTCTGCCAGCGCTTCATCTTTCTGTCATCAAGCAACAAGAGCCGATGGAGACAGAGTAATTTAATTAGCAGCAAACCCCCATTATCGATGGATGACTGCGAAACCATAGAACATCTAACAAGTTTGTGAGACGACTTCAAAAAGAAGGGAGGGATCTGGTTTGGCTCTGGGTGTTTCGGACTTGAATGGAAGTGCATTTTGAAAACTTTGGGGGAATAACTGAGGGAAGTATGCATTGTGGATAAGAGAGAGAGAGGAAAAATACATAATGAGGTCTGCAGTGAAAGAAAAAAGGGACCGGGCAAGAAAATGGAGAGCGGGATTGCGAATGTTACTGTAGAAAATAGAACTAGAAAATGAGACAGAGAAGGGGAGAAGACAGGATGAGATGGAGGGCGAGCGCAGAGCAGACAGAAGAGAAGAGGAGAGGGAGGAGACAGGAAAATGGAATATAAGGATCAGTAGCCACGTGTTTGTGATTAGCTGCCCAATCTCATGCTTGGGCACTTTGGCGTGGGATAGCGTGCATGCTAGTGTGCCTGCTGGGGATTCACATACTCACATTTTCACTACAAAAAGAGATTCATTGTTCTCTCCAGGTGCGGCGCTTTGTCCAAACCCAATGCTACTTTCAGACACATTTTTTAGTAAAAGAATTCTGAGTGACTCCACGACATTTACATGTTCAGTTTCCATGGAAATAGTGCGATGCGGAAAGCACAACTGCAGCTGTCTTGTAATTGTGAGCTACAAATTCAAGTCCCAAACCCAATTTTTGACAAAGAAACAATTTATTATGATTTCAAATTCTCTTGAAGTTTTTTTTTCTGCAATTTGAGGTACAAGCAAAAGTAGTGACAGCTTTCACTGCTATTAGACGACTGACTTTCACATGAAAAACTGATCAAATCACACTGTTACAAAGGCCACCACCCAGTTTAAAGAGCCAGTATTACGCCATTTTTCTGATCTATGCTATAATGTCGTTTCCTCGTCACAAACAGACCTGAAGAGTAATAAGGTTACATGATTACTCAAACATGAATGAAGCAAAACACAACTGCAGGTATGTTTTTGAGGAGGTAACAGCATTTTAACATGGCATACAGCTCAGAAGAGTCAATTTTGTGTAATATAGGACCTTTCAAGGATTGTAAAATGGGACCATAAGAGCACCAAAGTGTTTTTTTTTTTTTTTTTTTTGGGGAGTGGATCAAAAACATGGAAAAAACGTTTTGCATATTTTAACCTCCCGGGACCTCATATCAACACATTTTGGGTTGTCTAGGCCACTATGCAAATATGTAGAAGAAGAACAGCAACAATGCAAAAATGTTCAATTTTGAATATTTTTAAGAGTTTAGAATGTTCAGAATATTTTATTTATGCATTTATTTTTTTGTGAACGCATGTGTCTTAGCAGCTCTTCAAATGAGCCAAATTGTTCAAAGAGGCGCATTTGTTTTTACGTCAGGACAAATGTTGCTATGTTCAGGCAATTAATAGTTTTTGCAAATCATTATTCAAATGTTCTATCAAAATGATTAAAACACTGAACGAATGTCCTCATATGTGGACATAATTTTTCTCAGAAACAACATAATGTAAAAATATCATTCTTTCTTTGTTGTTTTGTCCCAATCAGCCCAAATCACAAAGAGAAATTAATAAAGCCAAGCAAGAGCTCATGTCTCAGGAGGTTAATGTGGAATGGAACTTTTCTGATGATGGGGCCACCGCTGAAAAATACCTTAAAACACTGAATTCTTAATATTCTCTACAGTTTTAAGCTGTGAACTAAGCTGGGTAAGTGTAATGCCCTACTATGGAACTAACTAATTTCAAAAGTTCCACAGATGACACACTTGGCAAAAATAAAAGTGGTATTTTTAATAGTACAAGTCGTATCTCCGATCATCCTATAGTGACGTCTCCGATCTTTTAAGGAGTTTGTGATTATTGTCCGTACTGTTCATCTATTTGTTGCAATCAACCTCCCGTCGTCCTGAGCCGAATATCAGTCTCTCCTTATGGACTACAAACAGTGCTGTGATGTGCTCAATCTGTGTGCTGGTTACACCACTGTCTTTGATTAAAAATTAAAGCATGGGCCATAGCCTTTGGACACGGAGAAACGTGCTGAAGGAACCTTGGCTTGAACCAGTGGAAAAGCGTCTTTATAACTGTCAAACCAGCGCACTGCAGTTGGCACATTGTCTAGTATTTACTTTGGAGATACGTAAACTTTAACTTGACTTTTGTGACAGAGAAATCAATAGACAAAGGCTATGCAGTCTTGGAATGGAATGGTTCTCAAAGAAATGTGCAAACAGTGGAAGAATCTACAAACCTCAGCCTATCCCTGCAATGCAAAACAATAAAACATGAGATTTGGAAACTAGACTCATTTAGCAAGTCTTAAATATGGAGATTGTGGGTTCAAATCATAGACTGTATAAAGAAGTGGACTAAGGGAGTGTGACGTCACCCATAACGTTCAGCTCAAGTCAAATGAAGCTCATTGAGGCTTCATTCGACTGGTTATAGCGGCGAATTATCGGCCAAGTTCCATATTTGGAATTGCGATCATGAGTATCATAGCAACCAAAGAGCCAATCTGGAGCGAGGCTGTTAAAGGTAACGCCCCTTCCCACCCGCCCCTCTGGTTTAGCACGGAGCAAGAGCTTAGAAGCAATCAAACCTGTTGCTAATGCTAGCAGGAGCGACCTTGGGGAAAGAAGTTGCTTTATCTGTCTGTTATTAATGTTCATATTTTTGATTTAAGGACACAATAGCAAAATAAATAACACCAGAATTAAGTAGAGCAGGTTAATACAAACATTTTAAGATCAAAATAACGAGCCTGAGAGCAGCAGGTACAAAGAAAGGGGCAACAGTTAGGGTTAGCTATGTTGATTAATATATACAGTCTATGGTTCAAATCTGACTCTTGATGTTAGAGTACATTACATCTAGGCATTTCAACTTCTCCTCATAGTTATATTTATTCATTATTGATGTAGACTGCGCACATCAAAGATTCACAGTTTACAAAACACTGAACAAATTAATCATTTACAAAGTATTCCTCAAATTAAGTTAATGAAATGGATGACATGACTGTACTAGATCACAGTCATTATAAGTCGTTGTACCAGTGGTCACATTAGTTGATAATAGACTCTACTACAGTCTCTGCTACACCCACAAGCGTCCACACTGTGACATAATGAAAATGCTTCTAGCCACACTATGACACACATGTCCATTGCCAAAACCTATAATAGCTGTCAGTGTTCACAATAACAGCCAGTGTCCCATTGATTTTGTGACTTCTCTGTTCTATAGCACGGGGCCATTGGAGTAGATTGGCTCATCAGGACACACTCAGCCGCCTGTATATTGGTATGTTTCAGTGCATCGAAATTAAGGCTGTCGGCTCAAGTTTTTCTTTTGTTTTATCAGGTGTTATTGTCTTTGTATTTGCTTCAATGTCCTTGAGAGAAGCACAAGTGTTTACAAGTGAAGACGTGCCTGCTGTAAGCTCAAGCAGTACAAGCGCTGTGAAAATAAGACAAATGTTAATGTTGCTACTACAAATACTTCTCTGGTGGAGGGCGTGCCACCTGCTCTTGTCTCCATGGAGATGCAGCGTTCCGCATTGTGGCATTATCCATCCACTTATCCATGTTGCATTCAATCAAGTGCAGGTGTATACTGCTAAAATAAATACATTAAAAAACATCCCTTGTAGCAGTTAGTGGGCACGCATCTTCATAGAGCTGACTTGTAAGTGGACACGGTGACGACACCTGTTTGTTTCCATGGCGATATACTTGTTTAACACCATACTGTGCAACATTCTAAGCAAAGCGAAAGACAGTTTAAATCTGTCAACTGGACAAATTGTTGTGAGAGTGAAGACGTTTCGCTGCTCATCCAATTGAAGACAAAACCTAGTTCACCCAAAGGACAAAACCCCGAGCCATAAACAAAGTAATGTTCATTCAGTGTAGTGAAGAGTGCAGTGAGCGTGACATTGGAGAAACCAAACAGCTACTCCATAAGAGGATGTACCAACACCAGTGTGAGAGCAGCTCAGGACCCCAGTATGCTGTACATCTACATCTCAAAGACACTAACCACTCCTTTGACGATAGTGAGGTTCAGATCTTAGCCAGAGAAAAATGGTTTGAGAGGGGAGTTAAAGAAGCTGTTTTTGTTAGGAAAGACAATCCTTCCTTAAATAGGAATGGGGGACGGAGACATAATCTCTCTGAATAGAGTAGCGGCTGAATAGAGTAGCTTCATCTGAAACTGGAGACAATAGATGTTTACAGTTTTGATATGGTTAGCCCCTCCCTTCAGATAGACATTGTGCAGTGACCACCAGTAATCTGACCAGAACTGAAGAAGTGGCTTGGAGGAGCAGCCAAACGTCTTCACTCCTACAACGATTTGTCCAGTTGACAGATTTAAACTTCGTCTTTTGCTGTGGCTCACACCTGGACGACTGAGGGTTTACACAGACATTCTAGGCAGTGATAACATTTCCATGCAGACAAGCAGGTGGCACACCCAGTTATCAGACAAGTTACATAGTACACCTTTAATCTTATATGTTAAATAAAGTTCCAAGAGGTTTTCCACCAATCAGATGGTTGTCTCCAGTTCCTGTGGTTCCCAGATCTTGTGTGATCACTGTTCTACTTACAGAAATATACGGAATCTAAGTCCAATTATTTTGGAAGACGATATTGCATTGGAACATATATGCTTTTTGTTAAATAAGACTTTTACTAAGCATCCTGCATAGAAACAGACTTCTCTCCCTCTTTCCTTATTGCATCTAATTTTAGACTGGTGCACCTGTCATGTGCTGTGGCCCACCAGGTGATAACCCTGTATTTGAACACACAGTCATTACCCACAAGGCATTAAGCGAGCGCTCTTATCATGGCCCTTTCTGCTTTTGCTTTGACATGTATTTCTATGGCCATGATTCATGCATAACTATTTTTGTGACATTTAAAACACTCGTCGCCATGTTGTTGCTCTAACCATTGGCCTGTCTGTCCCGTCTGTGAGGTGTCAGGCGTATCACAGAATCCAGATACGAGACAGAAAAGCCGGGCTCACTATGTGTTGGCTCCTAATTACAAGTCAAGAGTGACAAGTGGTGCACGGAGGAAGGAGAGCGGAGCACTTGGGTTTTGACAAAAATATTCAGAGCTAAATTCAGAAACAGTGAAATGTTGAAGTTTACATTTACAGCTGCTGCGGCTGAAACTGGTGTGAGACAAGGGCTGTCACGACCTCGTGTTTGATTGTAAAGCCATAGTGTGGTCGCCGTTTCATAACGCATGGATTTTCTTGCTTTGAATTTGCATTATTAGAAGTTTAGCGGTTGAAGGCTATCAAAACGTTTGTCATCCATGTGAACCTATTATAAAAGGTACCATGAATTTATAGAATTCATCCGTTTTTATGTATTTTTTAGATGCTTCCAAGGCATTCGACAGAGTGAATCACCGAAGATTATTTATGAAGCTGATTCAGAAAGGTGTACTCAAATATATTGTGCGTATTTTAATCTATTGGTATGGACAATGCTATGGACAATGCAGGTTAAGTGGGGGAACGGTGTTTCTGCCCCAGTTAGAGTCACCAATGGAGTCAGACAGGGAGGAATCTTGTCCCCAGTTCTATTCAACTTGTATCTAGAGGAACTGTCAACAAAGCTCAAAACATGTAATACTGTGTGTGTTTGGGAATTTTGTCTTGAATCATTTAATGTCTGCAGACGACTTGGTTGTGTTTAGTCCGAGCATCACTGGTTTACAGCAGCTACTCAACACGTGTTCATCTTATGGTGTGGAGTATAACGCAACTAAGAGTATGATCATAATCTGTAGGACCTGTAAGAGGATAAACACATGAGATATCCTGATTTTTGCCTGTCTAATGTTGTGTTGAAGGTTACAGCTCAAATCAAATCTCTTGGGCGTGTCATCACTACAGACAGGGCAGATGATGATGATATTTATAGACAATGCAGGATGTTATTGCTCAAGCTAATATTCTTATGTTCAAGTTTGGTTCCTGCTCTGATGATGTAAAGTTGATGTTATTTAAATCATATTGTACAACATTATACACTGTCCACCTCTGGACTCACTTACAAAAAAGCCCGTCTCCAGAGGCTGCAGGTGGATTATCATGACACTTTAAGGTGCGACTGAGGAGGCCACGATGGACTAGTGCGACTGAGATGTTTGTCACTGCACAAGTGAACACTGCAAGCTGTACTAAGAACTTTAATGTACAGTTTTATTTGCAGCTGAATAAGTCAGAAAATGAAATAATGTCACTAACAAGCATAAGATTCAGTGCAATTCGCTTCAGTCCAGGATGTGGAGACACTGGTGTGGCTGTCTATTTAAAATGTAGATGTTTACTGTTTGTATTGTCACTGTCTTTGTCTGTTTTTAAAAATGGACCATGAGTCCGAAATAAAGATGAATTGAAATTTCAAAACATGCAAGTGAAGAGGACTTTCAAAATGCAGAAAGGTTTCCCAAATAGATGAAAATAAAATGAATACAGCAAATAAATTAATACGTACTTTTAAAAGCTACAGGGCAACAGTATATCTTGTAGCTCCAGCTCCAGGTTTTGAGCTTGTTTCAAATCAGCATGTAATTATAGATATTTAAAGTGGGACACCTAAACTCCTCCCACAACCATATTTCAGATGGAGCTAATTTGGGCAGAACCTGGAGGAGTAAAGGGGACAGCGAGGGGAAAGGAGGTCTGAGGGTAAGAGCAGTGTGATTGGTCCAATAAGTATCCACACTTCAAATTCAACCACTTGAGCCAGGTGTTTATAATCAGCAACACTTGGCTGTAATCACGGCAGTCCTGCGTGATGTCATGTAGTACTTGAAATTGTAGTGGCCGCTGGAGGCTGCACACATGCGCGTTTTTGACCAGAAAGCTGCAAATACTGTATACAGTTTGCACTAAAATGACCAAATAGGAAAACTAAACAATACAATTAGACCATATGCAGAGTTTAGCAGCAAAAAGTTTCCCTTCCCACTTTCCTCCTCTTCAGTTGTGGTTGAAGTCAGGTCAGAGCTGCTCAGATAATGTTTGAAATGTGCCTTATCGGTCTGTCTTATGTAACCGTTTACTTTTGTGTACAAATATGAACATTCTTTCTAGACGCTAAACCTCTTTAAAAGCCCCTATGGACAGGTGTTGAGAATTAGCACTTAGCAATTAGCGCTATAAACAAAAATTCATCTGGTTAGACCTGTCACGATAACACATTTTGAAGCACGATCTATCGCTACAGAGATATACTGCGATAAACAGTAATATCGAAACTACTTTATACCACTGACACAATAACACAGATAATCCCAGTAAACCATTTTTAAATAGACATTATCATTCACTTCAGGACATCTAATGAACAGACTTTGTGTTGTGCAGGTTGTGGATGGGGTAGACTAAAGAAACCAGAGTAACACAGTCACTGCAAAACCTTGTGGTGATCAATATCTGTGACCGTTCTTCTCCAAAGTTCAGATAAAAATAAATGACAATATCCAGTTTGTCATTTTGCCTCTATGTGACACGTACACGAGTTTTACACAACTGCTGAGATCCTTTTAGGTCATTCAAGTTCAAATCTAACAAAATAACTACAAATTATCATCCCATTATTTGCCGCCATTGTCACCGCAGCTGCAGCATCTCTATACGACTGTAATGTACAAATGATTAATCGCATAAACACAAATTGGTGAAACTGTCATCACCCAACCACATTTCAATTGGGACCTAAATTGGGACTGTGAGGGACAATCAGGGGCGGGATCTGGGGGTTTAAGAGCAGTGTGATTGGTCTAACACACTTCAAACTCCACCCCTTCAGCCGGGTGTTTGTAAGAGGAAACATTTGGCTGTAATTCTAGCAGTTTTGTGTGATGTCATGTAGTACTTGAAGCTGCAGAGGTCACTGGAGGCAGCGCACAAATGTGTTTTTTGACCAGAAAGCTGTAAATATA
>JAIEZT010000021.1:24022016-24289516 GCA_019594935.1 Periophthalmus modestus | reverse complement strand
GTGAAGCACTTCCTGTATTACCACATGACATCACAAGGTGCAACAGAGTATTCATTGAGAACCTAATATGCAAGGTCTGTGTTTTAAACATGTGCAAATGAAACAAAACAACTCCAGGTGTGTTTTTCATGAGAAAACAACATGAACTCTATATATTTTTAGCAGCCAAGAAATTATATCTTGTGCCATCACATTAGTTCAAATGCATCTAATAACCAATGCCAAAAATGCTATTTTCTGCCTGAAGAGGTCAGTAATGGAACAACAAACTCATATATTTAGTATACAGTGGTCCCTCGTTTATCGCGGGGGTTACGTTCTAAAAATAAAATATCAAAATTTATTTATCAGCTTTATTTATTGCAATTATTCTATATGTTTTAAGACTGTAAACCCCTCACCACACACTTTATACACTTTTCTCACACAGACATTAACATTTTCTCACATTTCTGTCGTTTAAACACTCTCAGTCCAAACCTTTGTCGGTGCAGAACGTTTCATCGACATTGTGGGTTTTGTCGGGGAGAAAACTTGCAAACATACAGCACTTCAGAGTCACACTGCGATTCAACATTTATGTAAATTTGGCTGATACATTCTGTACTGTACAGGAGACACGGAGGAGACTGATGGGCATGGTCTACAGGACCAACAGGACGGAACACAATGGTCTACAGTCCCTTAGCCAATCAGGACGCAGAACACAACGGTCTACAGTCCCTTAGCCAATCAGGACGCAGAAACACAATGGTCTACAGTCCCTTAGCCAATCAGGACGCAGAAACACAATGGTCTACAGTATCTTAGCCAATCAGAGAACACAATGCAACAGCGAGACCGCGAAAGGTGAACAACGATATAGCGAGGGACAACTGTACATCTGGGAAAAATATGGCTTCGAGATGCCATGAAGAAAAGCATTGAACCCTCAAACTAAAACATCCCGTGTCCAAGGCCAGGTCTGTGTGTCTTTACTACGAAACCGGAGTATGACCTTGATACTCACAGTCTGGATCCTTGTAGTTACTTATTGTATTTCATATTTACCGTGCCACTATGCTTTTTGATATGTCCCTATAGGTTTCCAGGGCAGAATTACAGACTCCAGGCGGGGAATAATATAATACAAGAGGGAAGTTAATGGAGAGAAAGTGGATTGTCCTGGAATGGGGGTGAGAAAGCGTGAAGGGAAAAAGAAGCAGTGATCTCAGGAGGGCTGGGTTATTTCCACTGGGTCCTCTTAGTGGTGTGAGGGGGGGGGTCATTTTACTGATAAAACGATCACACATGATGTTTGTAATCAAAGGGTTATGGTCACTTTTAAAACTTAAAAACCAATAAAGTATAACGGAGGGGTATTACTTGAAACAACATGATTTACAGAGAATGTCTCGCCAATAAATCCTGAAAATACTGATACAAAAATATAGATTATGTCCATTATTTACACATAAGTTATAGTGTTAATATAGTGTTGTTATAGTTATAGTGTTATAACTTTTTATACATTGGATTGAAAATTACTACTGCAACTAATACTGCTACTACTACTACTGCTACTGCTACTACTGCTACTACTACTATCACTTTTACTACCACTACTGCTGCTGCTGCTGCTACTACTACTACTCCTGCTACTAGTACTACTAGTACTACTATTACTGCTAATGCTACTAGTACTATTCCTGCTCCTACTACTGCTATTGCTTCTACTACTACTGCTGCTGCTACTGCTACCACTACTACTACTGCTACTAGTACTACTGCTGCTCCTGCTCCCACTACTACCACTACCAAATACTACTACTACTGCTGCTACTAGTACTACTCCTGCTCCTACTACCGCTTCTACTATTACTACTACTGCTATTAGTACTTCTACTACTGCTACTAGTACTACTCCTGCTCCTACTGCTACTGCTACTACTACTGCTGCTCCTCCTACTCCTGCTACTACTACTGCTGCTACTACTGATACTACTACTGATACTACTACTGATACTACTGCTTTTACTGCTAGTACAACTACTGCTCCTACTACCAGTACTTCTGGCTACTACTGCTACTACATGTACTACTACACTGGGAGTAAATGTACCTTGGCGTGTATCTGAGCATCAGTAGATATCGTGTAATGTAAAAACGTCCACACGTGACAGTTTAACAGTGAGGTCACCAAACTGATATCCCATAATTCATTGCAGCCGTTGCCTTGTCGCTCTGACACCGTCGTACCTCCGACACGTGCTGTGTAATGTGCTCATTATTCTCAGGTCGTCATGAATCAGATTCATGATGTCATGGCTCGCTCCTGTGCATTATATATGTCCAATATTTCTTTACACATTATTGTTCCCTCAGGGCTCAGTGGATAAAACCGTTCAAATGGGCTTTAGCTCGAAAATATAAATGAAAAAATGACTTCACTAGCAGATTGTAATATCTAAAACATTTAATAACTTCTGAGAAACTAAACAAGATGTGCCTGCTCCTAGGAAACAGGCATAATATTGGCCTACAAATAGTTTTACATCAACACTTGACATCAGAACAAAGTGTTATTTTTTTAATTCAGAAAAACATATTTACACTGTACAATGTTTAAATATCAATGCACACATTTTATTAAAGGTGCACTGTGTAACTTTTCTCATGGAGGAGCCACCACCTGCTTGTCCCCATGGAAAAGTTTACATTAACCTCTCTTTTCTAACAGCTTTTCATGGAGAAAACCAGGTGGCGCCACAAAGCCAAGATACAGGTTAGATCTGTAGAAAGGCGAGCTCAAGTCTCTCCATGGACCAGCACCAAAGAACATCTCCCACATGTTAGAGCCACATGAACCATCTCAGACTATGAGGACTTCAGGGACCAGCCTCCTGCTGGTGGAGTCAGGACTAAAGCAAGACTGAAGCAGGACTAAAGCAGGACTAAAGCAGGACTAAAGCAGGTCTAAAGCAGGACTAAAGCAGGACTTAAGCAGGACTAAAGCAGGACTAAAGCAGGACTAAAGCAGGACTAAAGCAGGACTAAAGCAGGTCTGAGCCAGGACTGAGCCAGTACTAAACCAGGACTGAGCCAGTACTAACCCAGGACTAAACCAGGACTAAACATGGGTAATTAGTGTTTCAGTTTTGTGCAGCTAAAACCTGGAACAGTCTTCCTGAAGATGTGAGACTATGTTTAAATCCAGGCTTCAAACAGTTCTTTTTACCTGTGCATATGACTGAAAGGGTTATATTCTGCACTTTTCTCCTTTAATGTTAATTTTATGATGATTATTTGTGATTATTTATGCTTTGATTTGTTGTATTGTGATTTTAATACCTTTTTTGTTCTGTAAGGCACTTTGAATTACCTTGTGTATGAATTATGCTATACAAATAAACTTGCCTTGCCTCAATGTAAGAATCCATGTTTGTTAAGGTATCTGGACCACTGCTATTGCTGTCGGCATACTGTGGAACATTCAACGCAAAAATATGTTAATGTTATCACCAGAAAAGCTAAGGATATTTGAGTAATCTTGTGATCTCCCCCATCAACCCAAAACAGGCACAACAGGTCAAATCCTCCAGTTTAGCAAAAAATGAAGTTTAAATCTGTCAACTGGACAAATCGTTGTAGGAGTGAAGACGTTTGGCCACTTCTTCAGTTCTGGTCAGATTGCTGGTGGACACCGCTTTATATCTGTCTGGAGGAAGGGGCTAACTCCACTGAAACTGCAAACAGCTATCGTCTCCAGTTTCAGCCTTAACGACCCTATTCAGCCACTATTGTTCTCTTTGTTCCTGTTTGGTTTGGGTCTGAGGATAGGGTTGTAGATCGGTGAGAGATTATGTCTCAAGCCCTAAATCTTGTTTAAGGAAGGATTGTCTTTCCTAACAAAAAAGAGCTTCTTTAACTCTCCTCTCAAACCATTTCTTTTGTCTGGTTAAGATCTGAACTTCACCATCTTCAAAGGAGTGGTTAGTGGGTAATCAGAACTGAAGAAGATTTCGATTTCGTCTTTTGCTTTTGCTATGGATCAGACCTGGACGACTGAGGGATTCCACAGACATCGTTCAGTTTAGGTAGTTCACTCCTGACCACGCCTAGCTCAAGATCTGGAGATGGGTACCCAAGAAGCTCCTAAAGGTTTCTCTACGGGGACAATTCAGGCTAACTTCAAACCTTAATCCCTCCTCTTTAAGGCAGACATTTTGAAGTCCTATATTATTTTATCCAGGCAGGTTTACTCAGCACATGTACAGATTTGCTTTAAAAAAAAAAAAAGACAATACCAACAAATGGTTTACACTCATCTAACTTGTTTTGAGTTTGTGAACGCCTCGAGCTCTGTGTTGACAGATGAAACGACTGAGTAAAACTGAAGGGCTAAACTATAACAGCCTCCATCAAACTAGTTTAAGTGCTGTCGTAAAAGAGAATGCGTCCAGGCCTATAAATTTGACGTGGACGTATATCAAGAATGTTGGACTACGAGAAATCTTCATGAAAAGACCATAGAGTTAGTAGTACAATATATCAGATGCCCCGGCAGCTTCCTAAATGGGTGGACTTTTAAAAGCAGACTTGCAATCTGTGTTTGGCTTCAGCTTTGAAATTACAAGCAATAAATCTCAACCATGTCCGTTTTCCTTGGTTATTTTGGCCCTTAAGGAATTCTGCTTTAGCAACAATAGTAATAGACTTGGATGATGTATAGGTCAGAGACGATGAGAAGGGAGTTTTTCTGCAGTAAGTTCTTAATGGTTTGGGGAAATGGTCTTATAAGAAAAACATATTTGTGTGACTTCAGTATCAATACATCATCAGTAGACAATTTGCATCTAAACTTTCAGTACTTTATATTTTAGCTGACGTTTAGAGCTTACATTAGCTGTACTCCAGTTGTCCTTCCTATTAGAATCTTTCATCCAGGCTTGGGGACAGTTAGATTAAAGCTGTAACATGTGAACTTTTGCCGTTTTCCCTGTCTCCATGGAGATGTTATTGCTTTGGCTACAGTATGTGTTACACTATGGCATTACCTTGAGCTATTACTCTACATGTTTTGCAGCTGTAAAACCCCTCACCACACACTTTATACACTTTTCTCACACAGGCATTAACATTTTCTCACATTTCTCTCTTGTTTAAACTCTCTCAAAGTTCAAACCTTCGTAGGTGCCTTTGCCGGTGCAGCACGTTTCATCGACTTTGTGGGGGAGAAAAGTTGCAAACATACAGCACTTCAGACAAATTTACATAAATGTTCAATTGCAGTGTGACTCTGAACACATTCTGTACTGTACAGAAGACACGGAGGAGACTGATGACAATGGTCTACAGTCCCTCAGCCAATCAGGATGCAGAACACAATGTATGTTCATACAAAAATCATGCAAAATCGCACCCAAAAAAAATCTGCGAAACAAATAAGAGACAACTGTACACTAATACACCTTGCAAAACATGCACTCTAACTGTGATCAGGCTTGCCTCTCCACAGATCTGACTCTCTATGAAGATCCTTTAATGGCAAACTGCAACTTTCCAGGCAAATGAATATTATCTCCATGGAGACAAGCAAGTGTCTTCACCAGACGTGTTACATAATGCACCATATAGTTGATAGAATATGTAAAGGGGCCATATTACGTATTTTTTCTAGTATATTGTTTCCTCATCAAAAACATACTCAAACAGAAAACGCTCCGTTTCACCTTGTGATGTCATGTGGTAATACAGGAAGTGCTCCACTGTGTGTTTTTTTTAACTCCATACACTTTCACTAGAATCATTGGAAGTGATTTCAGTCCTGGAATTGCCAATTTTCTACTGAACTAAAGGTAAAAGGAACCGGTAACTTCATGACATCACAAGGTAGAACAGAGAATTTTGAGTTTTGGCGATATAGACATGGTTCATCACACTCCAGGTATGTTTTTGATGAGATAACATAATTATAACATGACTTAAAGCTCACAAGAGTCAGTTTTGTGCAACATAGACTCTGTATGGATTGGCTCATGATTATGTACCGCACTGTAACACTGCGCTGTATCTGTCTGCATCTTTAGCCAGTGGTCATTACTGTTTAAATCTAATCTAATTACATCGCTAACCGTGTTACATGCATGGTTAGATATAGCTAACACCACACACACTTAATGTCTCATGTAAACCCCAGCTTCCACATGGATGAATACAAACAGGCTGCGGTGGAGTGACAGGGAGGCGTCTGCTGTTTGCACATGTCTGCTTGTATGTTTAGGTACTTGAGGGCAAGAAGTGACTACAATATCCAAGAGCAAATGTCATCCTTTTCACTGGGGAGCGGGGACAGATGGTTTTACACAAGCTGATAAGAGAAACAGAGAGAGACAGGCAGAGGAAAAAAAAGAGATAACACAGGAGGACGAAAGAAAAGGGAATACGAAGCAAACAAAATAAGATTCTTACAGTGGCCTTTATAGGTTAGAATTCAAATAAGCAGGATATGGAAAAAAAAAAACATGTCTAGAGATGTGATATATATAAACCACAGGGACATCCAGATAATCAGGTATTACATTATGTCCACGTGCGGTCAGTTTGGCATTCAAACTGGCCATGGCGGCTCAGTTGGTAGAGTGTTTATGCACTAATCTGAAGGTTGGCGGTTCAAATCCTGCTCTCAATATAAACATCATTGGCCACTACCAACATAACTGCCCTAATTGTGACGATTAGGTTTCAGAATCAGCAAATGTTTCCGAATCTTTTTTGATTGAAATATATTACTCAGACTACAAGTCACACCTCTTTGGGTGGGGAGTCTCTGCCTCAAGTGGAGGAGTTCAGATATCTCGGGGTCTTGTTCATGAGTGAGGGAAGGATGGAGCATGAGATTGCTCTCATGGTGGATCAGTGCGGCGTTTGGAGTGATGCGGATACAAGTGGCTAAAATGGGCTTCCTCCGCAGGGTGGTAGGGTGCTCCCTTAGAGATAGAGTCAGGAGCTCAGTCACATGGGAGGAGCTCGGAGTAGAGCCGCTGCTCCGCCACGTTGAGAGGAGCCAGCTGCTCCTGGATGCCTCCCTGGGGAGGTGTTCTGGGCATGTCCCACCAGGAGGAGGCCCCGGGGAAGACCCAGGACACGCTGGAAGGACTATGTCTCTCGGCTGGCCTGGGAACGCCTTGGGGTTCCACCAGAAGAGCTACAGGAAGTGTCTGGGGTGAGGGAAGTCTGGAAGTCCTTACTCAGACTGCTGCCCCCACAACCCAGCTCTGGATAAGCGGAAGAAAATGGATGGAGAGAAGTCGCACTTTTTTTTTTTTTTTTTTCATAGTTTGGCCGGGGTGCGACTTAAAACTCAGATGGAATACAAGTTGCATCCGAGTATACAATTTCACATCTTCGTTACGGTCACACTGACAACCATGTTTTTTTTCTACATTATTATGCATTTTTGGACTTTTACTCCGGAGTGACTCATAGTCCGGAAAATGCAGGATCTGTTCCATTCTAAAAGGCATTTTATTAGATGAGAACTATAAAGAAGCAACTGCCAGGAACACACAGGATTATCTAATCATACCGTTTGTGATTCATGGTTTAAAATGAGATACCAGCCCTTTAAGTTTTGCAGATGTGTTGACCGAAAGCTCTTATCAAACTAAAAAAACCTGTTTCTTCCTGTCTGATATCACACCCACCAGTTACTCGCACTACACAGCACCCAAAATAAAGTTATGCGTGATCAGTTGTCAAAAAGCTGTACATTCTCCCACATCACAGACGAGAGACAGAAATGGAACTTCAAACCACTGCAAATAATGACACTGTGCTCTCCCACTCGATAACACAGCAAACAATAGTGACGGTGACAAGCATTGTTTCTGTAATGTTACGAGAATATAAAACAATGTGGTTGGAGGCCTTGTCAGCGCCGCATGTTCGGAAGTTTCATGTTGTCATGGCGTTGTCATGGCGTTGTCAAGGCGGTCCACTCCATAACACTGGAGACTGAAGTTTGGGGACTTTGGGGCTTTTTCAAGACTCCAGTCATGAACGCAGCACACAGGCTGTCAAAGTGCCACGGCCACACAGACGAGCGGAGCACCTCTCCACTCCAGCAGCCCGAGTCGAGGGCCCTGCAACCGGGTTTGAACGGGAGAAATACAGCTACTAAATAAAACAAACATGTACAATCTCACATGTTCTATTGCCTCAAAAAACGGGGAAATAAATACAAATTACCTACAATATTTTGGCAAACTATAGGTCTAATCAGAATTGAGATAGAACTGAATTGTGCACTGGCCATCCTACAAAGAGTCAGGGTAAGTATTTTTTATTATACGGGTTTACAGATTGGCCCCAAAGTCACTGACAGTAGAAAAAAAAAAATCATAATTCCTTTGTTTCTAAATATTTTTCTTTTATTTTTTCAGAGCATTTAGAATGACCCTTCTGACATTAATATGAGCAAATACAGCACCAAGGAACCAACCCCCATTGTACAGTGGTACTTTGAGTCACATGGGTCAAATTCAGAAACCCAGCGGTGTTACCGTCGACATTTTAATACCAGAGATGCCCCAAGAGTAAATGAATGAATAATAAGTGTTTTTCAAAGACAGGGGGCAGTATGTGATCTCCACAGACCTGACAAGTCCTGATTTCTTCCTGTGGCTCTATGTTAAAAAAAAGGTGTTTGTGAATAAACTTCAGACAATAAACGACTTAAAACATATCGAGGATCAAATAAGAGTCATGTTGTGCAAAGTGTGTTGGATCAGGCTATTCAGTGCCAAACCCAAAATTGTGGACACTTAAAAAACATTATTTTTTAAAAATTTGGTCAGTTTTACTTCCACTAGTTTAAGTAGAGATAAGTTCAAGTGTAAGTGAACAATTATAACCGTATATAATGCCAAAAAATCTCGGAAGGTTCAGTTTAGCTACTGCTAAAATTTGGAGTATAACTTAAGAATTATAGGAGCTATTGAAGATTTAATAGTGTCAGTGACTTTTGGGCCACCCTGTACATTTGCAAAATGATGAAAAGCACTGATGCAAACAGCAGGTTTACCGTCTCTTTTACTGTATAAATGAGCACACATTAGACAGAGTTAGATAGACTTTTACCCGTTGCGCAGAATTATTCAAATTACTTTTATAGGTGGAATATGTAGCTTTTCTGGTTGCGGGTCTACCACCTACTGTCTCCATGGAGATGTTATTGCTTTGTCTGTAATGTTCCACAGTATAGCATTAAACATATCAAAATAGAGAAGTGAGTGGTCGAGTTACATAGCATTTTCTAGGTGTTTTTAGTTAATTCTTTGGTTTCACATGACATCACAACATTCTACAGACCAATAATATTTAATACAGATGGAGAAAGCTAAAATTAATACTGTTGAGATGCAGATTTTAGTTTTCTTGGGTGCAAGAAAACTCACGTTCAGTATCATTAACAGGAAAAACTGGCTCGTCTCCATCTGGGATTATGGCATCATCACATTCGAAAATCTGAATCACATCTCCATGGAGACAAACGATAGGAAACTTAAACAAAGCATTTAATTTATGCCCTAATGGAAGATAGGGGTGGGATTTAACACGTTTTCTTCTTCCCACTCCTTTTTGAGCTTATATGGGAACAAGTTTGTGAAATGTGCTTTAGGTGTACCTGCTACATGTGCTCGAAATAAATAAAACTTCCCCTGTAAAGTTCTACAGTGAGTCTTTTACTGATATGGCGCACTATTGTTTGTAGAGTGGAAAGAGCCAGCGCGTGTGGAGAAGCAGAGCCAAACTTAGCAGTGTTTTGAGGCAGTAGCTCGCCTCTCCAGTGACCCCAGCACAATGCAATATTTATAAACTTCATTTGTTCCATCTCCATCCAGATTTTGGTTGGCGTACCTGTGTCCTAGAGAGCCGTTCTGAGGGGTTTGGAGAATAAGACATGTCATCTGTATTCAGTATGTAGTCTGTATGTATGAAGGGGGAGTAGCAAAGGAAGCCAAATACTGCATATTTAATATACAGTACAACTTTGCTCTTTGTTGCCAAGGCACTGCGAGGCCTGTGAGTGTGGAGCCAATAACAGGAAGGCCAGTGTAATGCCTTAAAGTCCAAAGCATTGTAATAAAATGTGGTTATAACACAATCAGAGGCTGGTGGACGAGGCAAAACGCCAAATTCAAGTTTTGTTAGTAAAGTTGTCAATGTAAAAGTAGCCTGCGGTTATCGGGATGGAGCAAAAGTAACCTGGTATGTCCTAAAACAATGAGAAAAGTTTTAATGAATAATTAACTGGTTTAAATGGTTTTGCCCAAGGACACAACAACAGTATATGAACTTATAGGAGCTAGGATTAAACTGCCATCTCAAAGAATACATCTGTGCACTATGCAACTTTTCTGCTGGAGGGTCTGCCTCCTGCTCGTCACTATGGAGATGCTATTGTCATGCCTGGAATGATCCATAGTATGGCATTAAATGTATCTATAATGCATGGACTCAATTACAGGTATTAAAAAAACAAGCAAAAGTGTGAACTCTCCAGCTGAAAAAAAACGTTGTTTAATACATAACAAAGTCTTCAGAATTCTCCTCACCACATTCAAAGCTGTTGATAAACTCCCTCCTCAATACCTCTCCCATCTCCTCCACATTGCCACTCCCTCTCCTCCTCTCTCCAGCTCGCTGTCCCCTCTCTGCTCCTCTCTCCACTCCTCTTCCTCTCTCTTGCTCCCTGTGCCCTCTCCTCCAGTCTGCTCCTCTCTCTCTCCTCCTCCTCCTCTTTCTAGCTCTCTGTCCCCTCTCCTCCTCCCTGCTCCTCTACTCCTCCTCTCACTAGCTCTTTCCCCACTCCTCCCATCTCTCTCCTTCTCCTCTTTCTAGCTCTCTGACCCTCTCCCCCTCCCTGCTCCTCCTCTCACTAGTTCTTTCCCCACTCCTCTCTCTACACCCCTTTCTAGTTCTCTGTCCCCTCCTCCTCTCTCTCTCTCTCTCCTCCTCTTTCTAGTTCTCTGTCCCCTCTCCTCCTTTCTCTCTCCTCCTCCTCTTTCTAGTTCTCTGCCCCCTCTTCTTTCTCTCTCCTCCTCCTCTTTCTAGTTCTCTGTCCCCTCTCCTCCTCCTCTCTCTAGCTCTGTCCCCACTCCTCCTCTCTCTCTCTCTGTACCTCTTTCCAGCTTTCTGTGCCGTCTGCTCCTCCCTCTCTCCAGCTCTGGTAGTAGTAGTAGTAGTAGTTGTAGTTGTAGCAGCAGTGGTAGTAGACACAAGAGCCACTTTTGCAAAGTTTTCCCAAGTTTTGAAACCAAGTCAACTTATGGACAGAGAAAGTGGGTCAAAGTGCAAACTGCAAAATAATGATAAATGGTCACATACAGGTATTTATACAATACTTTTCCACTTTCAAGACACTCATATCTTTACATCAAGGAACCAAACACACATTCAGACACCAGTGTACACAGACACTGGGGGCGAGGTGGGCTAAGTGTCTTGCCCAAGGACACAACAACAGCATTCATCTGTGGGAGCTGGAATCTCAGCGCTCACCCAACGATTTTTACGTCAAGAGTGGAATTCGTACAGCAATCTACAGACCAGTGGACACAAACTTTACCAACTGAGCTGCTGTCACCCAATAATGAAGTAAAAGGACAAAATATGTACTTCAGTGTGTACAACAATACTTCATACACAGCTCCGCGGCGCAGTATTCAGCCCAGCACCTGCCTTAAAACAGCCTGGCCTCACCTTTGGCAATAAAACATCAGGCCTGTGGAGGCAAAATTAAAATTCCACACAGCGATCCCATTCCACTGAAGAGTTCTGCACCAAACAACTGACACAACAAAGTCCCAGCTGTGCGCCCGGCCGGCTAATGCATCCCTAATACCAGGATAAAAATGTTTGGAAAATCATCTGAAGCCCTGCGCTGTTCCGAGGGTCACTGGAATGGGGTTTTCATTAAGGGTCAAAATGGCCGCTGCGTAATTGGATACATGTTAGTGAGTGCACCTGGAGAAGCGTGACAGCCGCTCCCTGGTGGGCTGTGCAAAGAACTATAGGACACAAATTAACAGATGTTGTGCAGAATAGTAAAAGCTCCTCTAATTGGCGTTGCAGATGGTGGGTGTAAACATTTTCCGGTGTCTTAGCTTGGAAATGAGAGAAGAATGGCAAAAAGTAACGTGACATCCAGACGTGGAACAGCTCATCTACGACTAAAACTATCTATGAATATGGAACGAGTCTGTCGGGTTTAGTGACGGGCAGATCGACAGCAAAATGTTGATACTGACTCAGCTTGAAAAGTATTCTTAATTATTCTGATTCAAGAACTTAAAGGTCCTATATTGTGAAAAACTCACTCTTGTGAGCTTTAAGTGATGTCATAATGCTGTTGCCTCATTAAAAAACACACCTGGAGTTGTGTTTTGTTTCATTCAAACATGTCTGGGTAAAACTTTTATTCTGTCTGTCTATATCAGGGGTGTCAAACTCAAATTCATAGAAGCCTAAAATTAAAAACTGGGACTAAGTCTCAGGCCAAACTAAATATTTATTGAAAAATTTCAACAACATCTGCATATTTTTCAGAAGGGATGGATTCAATTTGAGTGAGGCCACAGGCAGCAGATGCTAATAAGTGTCAACAGAAATGGTGGGGGCCAGCGCCAACACATTTGCAAAGCATTCTGGGATTCATAGTATTAGAGATGCATGCACTATACTGGCGTGACGGCCGGTGGGGCAGCTCTAATACATATTTGATATGACCTCGCGGGCCAAATATATTCATATCAAGGGCCAAATTTGGGCCACGGGCCCGAGTTTGACAATCTCAAAATGCTCTGTTCCACCTTGTGATGTCATGAAGTGGTGGTTTTCATGTTAACAGCTACATTTTGCTTTTGGTTTAGTGGAGATTGGCAATTGCAGGGCTGAAATCATCGAAATGATTCTAATGAAGGTGTATGGAGCTTAAAAACACAGTGAAGCACTTCCTGTATTACCACATGATGACATCACAAGGTGGAACACAGTGAGAGAAGAACTCATGCTAAATACGGAGGCTTTGTATGTTAAAAAAAAACACAACTCCAGGTCTGTTTGTGACGAGGAAACAACATTATAACAACGATCAGAAAATAGCATAATAGGCCCTTTAATAAAATGATAATTATGTTGAAATGCATTGTTCAGTCTGGGTTGGAGCAAATATAATATCAAGTTATGAAAAGTTAAAACTCTTTATAGTGAAGGTTAGTGGAGTTTAAATACATTTTTAATACAAAACTCATCTTAGTCCTCATCACACCATTACCAGGTATCAATTTGAAACTAAAATCACTAATTTTACGCAGCAATCCACACTGTAAATCCAGTTTTCCAATCAGAATCAAACAGGACAGCATCCACAGACACAGTAACAAATGTTTTGAGCCCGGTTGATAGAGCAGCAGTCACTCTGATAAGACAGATTCACCTCCACATAGATCTCAGAGCCGCACATGTAGCACGGGGCTGAATACAGAAGTCTACAGCTCCAGACTTTATCGGAAAGGTGCATGTAAACACAGTTTTGTCACCAAAGCGCTTGTTTACAACTCTCTGCCCTTCTCGGCGGCTTGTTTTAGATGAAAAAGTGCCATCTGAAACTGTAAACATCCCTATGCAGAAGGCGTTCCTCAGACTTGTGTATCTATCAGCGCGCTCCCAGTTGTGCTTCTACTGTAAATTCACTAAAAGTCTCATTATGCACCGCTGTACACATGGCTTCCACTGCCTGGTGCCATGAAATAGAGGAGCATGTGTGGAGCATAACAATATCCAGCAGCTCAGGGTGGGAGCCTGTTCAATTTGCATTTGCACAATACGCCAGTGGGAATTAAAAATGGTCATTACTCTTGTTAGGCATGGGGCCAATTTGTTAAAAAGTAAAAAGGGCTCAAAATTACCTCGGAAAATGTAAAAATGCAACAGTTTTCAAACAGAACGGACAAAAAGAAAATCTGCTCGCTCCCGTATGGCAAAAAGTTGAAGTACAAAACATTGTTATGTAAAAATACTCAATCTTCGGTATTTCTACATGTCACAAAGAACAGCTCATATTCCTCTATAGTTCTTTAAAGCAGCCGCCTCACACTGTTTCCTGATCTATGTGTAACCCACTTCAAGGTATGTACCACGTCTGGACCTCTAGGTTCGTAGGAGCTGAGATATAGCAACAACACGGACTTAGGTAATGTAATTAAATGTGAACTTTTAGTTATAAAAGTATTAAAGAAGTGCACAATACAATTTAACCTGTATTAGCAAAACAGGTTTCACAATCTAATTCTCTGTGTGCAATTGCAAATAGGTTCATATTAGATTCACATAAGATATCAACATAGGTAGTGTTGTACAACATAAATTTATCTTATCAAAAGGAAAAATAACTTAATATAGTTAAAATGTAGGTAACTACAATTACTTTCCAATTAACTGTCTCATATTCAAATAAATGTCTTGTATTGTTAAAATATATGTGTTCACTTATTTATGGAAAACACATTAACTTGTACAGTATAATGCATATTTATATTTTCTTTGTATCATCTTCTATGTATCAACTCTTTTTAACATAAGGTTTTTGATCAAATAAATTAAATATAACAAAAAAAAAAATATGTATGTTACGTACGTATGTTAGATAACTTAATTAACTTAAAATTACATTGTTTATCTTAAATTCCTTTTAACAATATATTTTTTTATAGAATGAACTTAAAATGGACAAAATACCCAAAATAATGTCAGTCAATGTGAACTTGTGCGTGCTAGCTTACCAAGACGACCAACTCGGATGATTCACCAATTTTAAATTAATTCAGCAATGGTTCGGCCACCTCCAAACAGAAGCTTAAATCACATTAAAACGAACACTTTAACATTTGTCACTTCCAAAACACAATAGTTCGGGTTTCATACCTTTTCTCTATTTTTTTTCACCAACTCGTGAGGGCGAGGCCGTGCTCTGCGCGTAAGGAGCACAGTCAAGCTACCTGCGTGCGCTCATACCACTTCCGGTTCGTCAAAATAAAACTTCCGACTTTCAAAATAAAACCACTCATATTGAAACGCAAAATAAATGTAAAAATACTAACTAAAACTATTTAAATATGACTTGGCTCTAACCAGGCGGGTTACATATGTTATAATGTTTTCTCGTCAAAATGTGCCTGGAGTTGTGTTTTGTTTCATACAGGTTTAACACACACACACCCTGCATATTTAGGCTGAGTTCTTCTCTCAAACAGGAAACAATCTGTTCCACCTTGTGATGCCATGTGGTAATACAGGAAGTAGTGCTCCACTGTGTTGCAAACTACCACTTCATGACATCACACAGTGGAACAGAGCATTTTGAGTTTTGGAGACATAGACAGACTAATAATAAAGAGTTACTCAAACATGTGTGAACAAAACAAAACACAACTCCAGGTTTGAATTTGAGGAGGTAACAGCATTATAACATGACTTAAAACTCACAAGAGTCAATTCTGTGTGATATAGGACCTTTAAAGCTGTAATATGCAACTTTTCTGGGGTAGGCTTTTGCAAATTGCTCTACTCTGTGGAGATGTTGCTTTAAAACTCACCTAGTATCAATCATTTCACAAATTATTAAAGCTTTACTGGCTAAAAAAAAAAAAAAAACTTGAAAAATATGCATCCTTAAACTGAGTGGGTCGCATCTTCACTGATCTGATCCGTAAACTCAGCCTGGTTGTGCCACCTGCTTGTAAGATTGTGAAACATTACAAGGAAAGAAAAAGTTACACAGTGCGCCTTAAATGCTGTGGTTAAAATGTCTCCCTGAGTGTGTTTCCAAAAGGTGATTCAGAGTCATTTCCCTCATATCCCTGTGACCCCCACCCCGTCCCCACCCGTCCCCACCCGTCCCCACCCGTCCCCACCCGTCCCACCCGTCCCCACCCGTCCCCACACCTCCCGATCCCCGCACATCCCCGGACCCCCCGCAGCCCGCCCCGCTCCCCCCAGGCCTCTCTCCGCTCTGCACATTTGGGTCTGGAATCATTTCATGTCTTGGAAGCTTCACCAAACAATTTGTGTCAACAGCGGCGGAGCCCGGTGCCAAAGTGAGCGCAGATCGAGCGCATAATGAGGTTTTGGGCGAAGACAAAACATTTACAATATTTACCATCACATTGGACGTTATTAGTGAAAAAGACAATTTACTAGTTTTAACAGTATATTTTTTTACTGTTTGTTCCATAATGTTTGTTCCAGCTGTATACACTACACATTCAGTGGTGGAATGTAACAAAGTCAAAGTAGTAAAGTACTGCACTAAACTAAAACATTTCGGTATCTGTACTTTACTTGAATACATTTTTACGTAGATACATTTTACTTTTACTTCACTACATTGAGAGCAGTTTCTGTACTTTCTACTCCACTACATTTTTGAACAAGACTGAAGAGTAAAAGTATTTTTTTTATTATAGTCCGAGACCTGTTGAAAAGTCTGAGGTTTTATTTTTAACACATTAATAGTTTGAGCAAATAAAAATATTCAAATAAAAACGGCTAGAAAAAAACAAAATTCTGCATAAATCTGTATCAAAAACACTACATTACTACAAGCTTTATTAGATTTCAAAATGTGCGTGAAATACGTTTACCTTTTACTCTTTAAGTACATTTTTACAACAAGAGTGGTCCCCTTGTCGCCGTTTTCGCAGTTTTTTGTACAATTTTGCATGCTTTTTTTTACAGTGTATGAGTGTGCATTATGTTCTGGGTCCTGATTGGTTAAGGGACTGTAGACCATTGTCCATCAGTCTCCTCTGTGCCGTGTCTCCTGTACAGTACAGAATGTGTTCAGCCAGATTAAAATAAATGTTGGATCACAGTGTGACTCTTAAATGCTGTATGTTTGCAAGTTTTCTCCCCGACAAAACCCACAATGTTGATGAAACTTTCTGCACCAACAAAAGAAATGCTTTGGTAAATGGTAACATTTTTATATAGTGCTTTTCCACCTTCAAGGCACTCAAAGCGCTTTACAACAAGGAACCACTCACCCTTTCACACTGCGTACCAGTGTACGCAGACAAGTTAAGTGTCTTGCCCAAGGACACAACGACAGTATTCATCTGTGAGGGCTGGAATTGCACCACCAACCTTCGAGTCAGTGAACCAATGCAGTCAACCAATGATGTTTATGGAGAGAGCGGGAATTGACCCGCCAACCTTTGGATCAGTGGACAAACACTCAACCTACTGAGCTCCTGTCGCCCTTGACGTCAGTGGACTTAAGTGTTTCTGTGCACAGAGATACAGCTGGAGCAGAGGCACATCAACAACACATTTGAAGCAATCATCGAGGAAGAGGGATATAATATACGACAGTTTGAACTTTGAGAGTGTTTAAACGAGAGAAATGTGTGAAAATGTTAATGCCTGTGTGAGAAAAGTGTATAAAGTGTGTGGTGAGGGGTTTTACAGCCGCAAAACATATAGAATAATTGTAAAAAATAAAGCTGACTACTATTGTAACCCCCACAATAAACGAGGGACCTCTGTACTTTAATGCTTTTACTTCCATGTGATATTTTTACTTGAGTATTTTTATGCCCTGGTACCTGTACTTTTACTTAAGTAACAAAAAAGTGACTGCTTCTTCCACTGCACAGATTTACGTTTGGCTGGTGAAAGGGAGCACATATTTTGAATGTGATTTTGACATACACATGTAAATACACAAATCAGAAGAGCGTCTCCACATGAGCCAAACCCGACTCCAACATAAACAAGAGAACGCAAATGAAAAGCAGTAATTAAAAATGCATACTTCAAAATAGTAGAAAACAAAACTGCAGTGATTGTACTGGCTTGACTGTTTTGTTCAGAATGTTTTTTCTTTAAATACCAGACGGCACTTTTCACAAGTTTGACAAGTGACAGTGAGACTTCTTTTACATAACAGAAACAAACTAAAGAAGCAAATGTGCCGTCTTTGTCCTCTCCGACGTCTCCGCTTAAGAGAAATCTGGCAGCACTTGTAGATCTATTCTTGTTACGTGTCTATGCTAGCATCGGCATTGGAACATGGAGTAAGTCTGGCCCGCTCAATAAATCCTTTTGGTCTTTGTAGATTCATTTATTATTTATACAGTAATTAAAGGTCTGCTGTGGATAACTGATTCTCTCTGTCCATTCTGATCTATGACGGTCCACTCTCAAACGATGGGCCACGACGGGCACGACGGGGTAAGGCATCGGTCACATAGCAGGGTGTTTTTAATGCAGAAGTAGAAATGGATCAAAACAAGACAGCGGAGTTTTAATGGAGTTGTATTAACATTTGGTCTGGATTAGGGCAACCAGCTCAAATAGGAGAAAAAGAGGGACTCCTCGTTGAATGTGGTTTTAGTTTTTACCCGTCCAAACACACAGAGACTGGAATAGTAATGAGGGCCGACATCTTTGATCCTGGCTGTGAATTTATTTTTTTACTGCAAATTTTATACTGAAAATATAAGTGCTTTTATTTCAAAATTAACAATATTATGCAAAATGGATTCTCGTGAGCTTTAAGTCATGACTGAACTGAACTGAAGACATCTACAACTTTTTGTCCAGACAGATTTAATTGGACAGATTTTTTGGCTTTTACTATGAATCAGACCTGGACGACTGAGGGATTACACAAACATCACCCTGTGACATCACAAGGTGGAACAGAGTGTTTTCCGTTTGCATGTGTCAATGAAACAAAACAACTCCAAATATGTTTTCACTGGGGAAGGTGTTCTGGGTATGTCCCACCGGGAGGAGGCCCTGGGGAAGACCCAGGACACGCTGGAGGGACTGTGTCTCTCGGCTGGCCTGGGAACGCCTTGGGGTCCCACCGGATTAGCTGGAGGACATGTCTGGGGTGAGGGAAGTCTGGGAGTCCCTGCTTAGACTGCTGCCCCGGTGACTCGGCCCCCGGATAGGCGGAGGAAAATGGATGGATGGAGGTTGTCAAGATCCCAGTCTGCCTCATGTTTTGTGCTGTTTTCCCCCTTCCTTCTGAGTCAGGGCCTGGAGCTGGACTCTGGCTCCTCCCATACACACCTGCACCTAACTGCTCATCAAGCTGCACCTGGGGAGGACAAAGGGAGCCAGGACCTGACACTCGCCAGATCGTCCACGTATTCACAGTGGTACAACTCCTCTTGGCTCAGTCTCTTGTTTTTGCATATGCTACTCTTTTCTAAGTTGGATGTTTTTGCTCCTCGTCAGATCTCGCTCCCTGGACCCGCTGAGCTCCTCTGTCTTCGACCCTGCTCTTCACGACCAGTACGATCCTCAGACCTACCTCACCTCTACCAGTACTGCTCACGATCTACTCCTGGACTACTGCAAACCACCCTGCTCTCAACTGTCTGATCAATCTACCTTCATTTGCACATTTATAAACTGCTCCCTGTGTTCTGTCTCTTTTGTCGTTAGGACAGAGGTATGTTTTTGATGAGGAAACAACCTTCTAACATGGCTTAAAGCTCACAAGATTCCATTCTGTGTAATTCAGGACCTTTATAACATAGATCAGAGAAATTCGCCTACATTTAAAATTCAAAATGTGATTAAATGGACTTCCATACTTTGTGCACAAAAGCCACATCAACACATAATACACAAGTCATTTCAAACAATATTTTCAGACACAGCTAATGCAACCATTCAGGCAATTAATAACAAAATGGCAGAGACTATTTAGACATAATTACAACTACATTACAACACAGTCTCGCTATTATAGTCTTATTATAAACATGAACCCGCGCATTCACCTTCAGCCCATATTGTTCTGCCACAGTCTGAGGAAAGCTCTGCTCCACTCGTCTCTAAATAACAACCTCATGAGCACCCTTCCTTCAGTATTTATCCCCCGTCTGCAGCCCTGAGGCGGTGTGATTGGCTGTCATCTCCTGCACCACCCTCCTGTCTTCTCCTAGATTGATAGCCAAGTTCGATTTCAAGGTTTTCTCTAACAAATAAAACAGATTATTCCAAGCTTTGAAAACATTTTTTTTTTTCCCTTTTGGCTTTCTTGTCTTAACACAAGCAAGCAGGAAAGAGGATTCATCAAAGTTTTTACCCCAGATGCCCTTACAAACATACAGTAACTCTCATTTACATGCTATATGTTTGAGACTGGGTGAAAGTTGCAAAAATAGCCAAAAGGGAGAGATGCACAGTGGCAGAGTGGTTAGCCCTCTTCCCTCTCAGTGGTTTCTACAACATGGGACAGTAGTACTTCAACGAGGCTCCTCTGTTCTTCCGTATAACAGAGAAAGTGCAGATGGAAATGAAAACACACAATATAAACATTAAATATCGACCAATATGTTTTTTTCATGGACAATACCGATGCCAATAAGCTCGCCGATATTTTTTGGGTCAATACGTTGGGCTGAATTTTGATTATTTGCCCCAAATTATGTACTATATATTCCAGAGTATAAGTCGCACTGGAGTATAAGTCGCACCAGCCAAAAAAATGCAGAATAATGGAAAAAAACAACAAACATATATTTCACATATAAATCACATCTGAGTATAAGTCGCACCCCCGTCAAAACTATGAAAAAAAAATGTGATTGTGTGATTTATAGTCCAGAAAATATAATAATTTAAATTTACTACAATCTCCCCCCAAGCCACAAACCTATAAAAGAGTGATAATATAAAGCTTTGTGTGTATTTCTAGGGCAACAGATTGACCAAAGCAAAATATCGGCCTCTGCTGGAGATTTAAGGCCGATAGTCGATATGCTAAAAAGTCCAATATCGGCTGGATATACTGATCAGCCAATATAACAGTCTATCTTTAATAAACATACCAGTAAAACCCACACAGAAAACTCCTCGTCCACCCAAAAGATAAAAAACAGCACAAATGTAATGTCATATACAAAATACCCTGCGTGTCTTACAATAGAGCGTGCATGGGGAAACAAGGAGGGCTTTCAGTACAAAGGAAAAGGAAAAGGCGAGCACACGAGCAACAAAACACAAAGCAGAACAAGAGAAACTCGTCTTTTCTGACCATTGTAACAGAAAGAACCACATTATGGACTGAGATGGAGAAAAACTCACAGGGACAGAGGACAATAAACATCGTCGCTGGATTAAAGAAGCAATCAGACTACTGAAACATGCCCACGGGACTATAAACCAGGACGAGGGGGCCTTTTTACTCTCTCACACCTGGAATACTGTCCTGAAGAAGTCGGGCTGCAGGTGGCGCTGTCGTCCTGCCTCCACTGGTAGGAAGACAATGCCAAAACCTGTTTAAATCAGCTGATCAGCCCCATTCAGAGCAATGTCAGGTGTCACTTTGAGGAAGTCGAAACTGTCAGGTGTGAAAATAAACTACAAGTTGGTAAGAAAATTTAAATAAAAGTAAAAAAACAACATGAGTCAGCTGATATATGCATATGGTCCATGATGAGTGGATGTCTCTAGTCTACAGTTGCTGGGACAGGGGAATAAGAGGGAGCTGAAGGAATGATAAAAATAAGATACAAGATTAGGAGAGGAGAGCTCAATAGTCCTAGAGGGCACGATTTTCACACTGCATTTAAGTAAGTTTCATGGAATTAGGACAAATTTACCAAGTCAGCAGGTTGTGTCAGTGGGCTGGACTGCACCCAACAGGATCAGCACCGGCAGACGAAAAATTACAATGAAGAATCTCTGACTAAAGAAAGTGCCAGCACATCAGAACAAATCACTCAGTGGTAATGCATGAGTCAGAAGTGCTCTCGTATAGCTATGTTATATTGATAATAGGTTGATTTTAGATGAATCTCAACCATGACAAACAGTTTTCTACATATTGAGAGAGAATTAGAGCCTATGCCCAGCAAATATAAGAATTATTCAACCATTTACTAACAAATAAAAAGCTTGAACTTGGACTAAAGCCAAACTTGAACCATCAGCACTAAACTTTGATCCATCCAGGACAAATTAGAAACCTAACTCATTTGGGATGTTTGTCATTTAGGAAAGTCACAATTAGGCCTGGGACGATACTGAAATTCTGTGTGACGATTATCACGGCCAAAATGATTGCGATTAATGATTATATCACGATAATGATTAAAGTTGTTATGGATATGAATAATTGTAACTTTAACAGTGAATATTATGGATGAGCAGGGCCGTCAACTGTAATTTGTGGGCCAGGGACAATAAGCCTCACACAGCCCCCCTGTTATACAAATAAATAGGAAGAGGGTCCATTTCTGGGCCCCTGGACAACAGACCTCTTTGTTTCCCCTGTTGACTCCCCTGTGGATAAGTTTTTTCTACACATTCAGGTGATATAATGGCAAATATCTTTGTTGTTGATCATCACGATTGTATAAAATGTCCCATGAACGATTATTGTCAACCCTTTTTATCACGATAAACGGTATTATTGTTTATTATCCCACCCCTACTTGGTCGATACTTGGTCTTAGTGTACTCGCAGAAAACGATACCACTACGATACCACATAATGTGAAGAAGTAGCAAATAATAACTAGCAAAAGGCTCTCTCTAAAGAACATCTACAAGAATAAGTAAGATTTTGAAAACTAAAGTCAAATGTGTAATAGTCCTGGTCACTTTCTACTACAGAGCCTGAATAAAAACAGCAGTGGGACGTGTAAAACGAGCTCATCCTCGAACCACATGGCTAATTATGCAGAGTAAACAAAGTCTGTGTTGGCACTTTTGTAGTGTTAGCGCTGTTGTTGTGTTAGCGTCGTCGTGCTAGCGCTGTTGTCGTGTTTTAAGTGTCTGCAGAGCCTCCACAGTCTGCATTTAACCTGCTCTGGGCGTTAGCGGTAGCATTAGCACAGATATCAACAGCGGCAGTGTTGATGTCTCATTCTGGATATACAAAGTGGTTTTGGCCCTGTGATTTGAAGTATTTGCCGATACGATACCTGAAAAATGTGTGGTATCGGAACAACCCTAATCCTTAACTTTTCTCGATCATTCCTCTTGTCTAACACACCGCCCGTCATCTCCTGTGTGATCAAACTTTCTGAATTCAAATGTTAATAGACTGAATTGAAATAACTTATTTTTGCTTCTAAAATGTTCATACTTATTATTTTTGACTTCTTATGACTCTATTATGAACTGAATAACGTTGACATCCCCATTGCAATTCATTGAGTGCGTTTACTTGTGTGTACGAGTACTTCGGGTTGTGTTTTTTGAGTATCCTGGTTTTATGTGTGTCCACGTAAACGGAGTATCCTGATTTTTCACACTGGGGCTGTACTGATCATGTGCGAACTGATGTAACAAATACAGTAGGAGCAGCAACTTTCCCAAAACAACTCAAACCTCTACCAGAACTTTTAAAATTGTTTAAAGCGTTATTGATATAATTATTGTTTTATGCCTATAAACAGACTATTTCAATACAACCACCTTTTAACGCCTTTATTTGGAAGTATAACTTGTTCCTTTGTTATTAGAAACCGGCTTAAAAGTCTTAGCAGTTGCCAAAATGTTTAGCTCTGTCTAAACCAGTCCACACCGCTGGCCCCTGCTAAACCAGCATTGCGAGCAGTAATTGCAATACCTTCGACAGCTTCACAACAAAAGACAAAGTTTAAATCTGTCAGCGGATCAAATCGTTGTCCATTTGACAGATTTAAACTTCGTCTTTTGCTATGGATCAGACCTGGACGACTGAGGGATTACACAGACTTCCACAGCTTCGCTCCAGATTGACTCTTTGACTCTTTGGTTGCTATATGATATATGTTGCCTGGCTCCAAATTCATCCCTGTAACTTCTGGCCTCAATGAGCTTCATTTGACTGGAGCCGGACGCTGTGGGTGACGTCACACTCCCTTGGTCCACTCATTTACACAGTTTGTGATATATACAGGGATATGAGTAACCTGGTTTCTCTCAGCATATGTAAAACGTCATATCCACAGTACTATCATGACCGGGATAAGGCTCATAACTGGGATACTGCAAATGTAATCGTACTCACCATTTACTTTATACTGGAAGAACTACAGTATCCATAAAAATGCATCTTTTCATTTGAATACATTTTATAAATATATATCTCCATTAGATTATTCATTCTACTGCTTCCCACTTCATCCAGTGTTTTGATTTATGCACCATATATCCCATGCCTTTTCCAGTCACAAACCAATATGTGCGGAAAGTAAACAGCTAAGCAAATCCAGCCCAGGGAGAGATCAGGGTAAATAAGATTGTATTTGGAGCTAATATTGGGAGAAAAGAAGAACGACTACGGTGGTCCATTGTGTTTCAGTGCAGTGAATGAAATCCTGCTGCACACTGCTCATAACAACACACTGTGGTCTTTCCTCTGCTTCCTCAGGTGGGAACGCCTTCATTTCCGAAGACATTAAAATACCATCAGAGAAGCAAACAGAGCAGGACTGTGGAGCGGCTTATTGGCCAGCGCCGGTGCAGGTGTCTAAGGGAGAACTGGCCCAGTATTTAGTATTTCAATAACTTGCGCCAATGTTGGTAAGTCCTAATGTGAGCAAATCACTGTAAACCTTCAGTGGATTGTAATTAGGCTGGTGATTCGGAAAAACACCAACCGAACATTTTGGGTGATACACAAAAGCATAAAAAGTTGTATTAGAAAAAGGTGGTATTGTAACAGATTGTTGCAGATCATCCAAAAAACTGATACTAGAAGCTCAGTTGGTAGTGTCTTGCCAACATGTCTTGCCTAATAAGGCTTTAGACAAAAAATTGTGTCTCTATACTTCTATAACAAAAGAGGATTTCCAAACTCAAATATACAAGATTGTCTAAATTAGAGTTACACTGTACTATACTTTAGGTTTTTTTTGTTTCATTTTTTTTTTTTATGTGTGAACAAATATTCCATTATACTGTCATTTAAAACAAATGCATATACACCTTTTTCATTTTTATATAAGAACTAAAATAAAATTTAAAAAAAATAGCAAAAAATTAATTAATCACAAAAAGCTTGAGTAAATAGATGAATAAGAGCATCACACAATAAATACTAAAAATATTATAAATCATAAAATAAATAATAGTAATAATACATATACATACATAAATCAAAAATAAATAAGAGGGAGTGGAGGATGGCTTAGACAGATTCAAAACAGTCAATAAATGGTTCCACTTTCTATAACATTTGTGTACAATACCCTTCTTGGAATATCTGATCTTCTTCACTTTCAAAAAGGACATAACTTCATTAATCCATTAAGTTCTGGATGGAGATTTTTTATTTTTTTATTTCCAATGTAAGAGAAGATGGCGCCTTGAACAAGAGAGGTAAACGCCAAAACCTGTAGCTTTAATATTGATTATCGAGGGAAGTCGTCTGGAAAACCAAAGACGGCCACATACAGAGAAACATCAATTGTTCTTGACATCACTCTGGACATGGCAATAAAATAAACCCGCCAAAAGGTTGTAAGGGCTGGGCGAGAAAAGAACATACGTGTGAGGTTACAATCCGCCACACCTGTCACAAATATCCACCACAGAGGGAAAAATCTGTGTGTTTGAGTAATGACAGAACTTTACATTTTTCTGATGTGGGGTTTTGCATCTGCTCGTGTCCTTAGAGATGATATATTCCACAGTGGCATTACACTTACATATCTTGCATTTATTTAACTACAGCTCTTTCATAACCCGAAAATGCAATGAAAATCATACCAACGTGCCTATCTCCATGGAGACAGACACGTTTAATGTGATGCTGTGGAACATTTCTTGTCTTGTTTCTTGGTGACGACCCCTCACTTGGTAAAGTTGCATATTGCAGCTTTATTGGGGGTGAAAACAGCTCAGTGGGGGCAACAATAGCTCAGTTCGTAGCGTGAAATCCACTGATGCGAAGGTTGGAGGTTCGAATCCCGCTCTCAACATAAACATCGTTGGTTGAGCGGTCAGATCCACCGACCCACAGTTTGGCGATGCGATTCCAGCCCCTACAGATCACTGCTGTCGTTGGGTCCTTGGGCAAGACACTTAACTGACTTCGCCCCGGTGTCTGCGTCCCCTGATGTATAAATGTGTGAACGTGTGAGTGATTCCTTGACGTAAAGCGCCTCGAGTTTTGCTATAGAAACATGTGACCATTTAACTTCTTCAACGAATATAAAAAGCATCTAAACCGTATCATGACAACACAACAGGGCAACTGGGAATTTGCATCTCAACCAGACAAGGTGCTTTGAAGATGATACGAATATGACGTCAGATACACCACACGGAGAGGGTTTTGTTCAGTGACAAGTTCAGAGAAGGTGAGTCGGTGAATAGGTAAAAGAATGCTGACGTTGGAGGTGCCAGGTTTATACTTGGAGCGAGATCAATAGAAATGTATGGATTTGGGGAAGCGCATAAGGTAAGCTGGAGCGATAATGATGTGGACAGAGGATATGGAGAGATAATTGAATATAGCAACCTCTAAAATGGAACGGAGGTGGAAGAACTTTAAGCTAATCAGAGTCAAATGTTTACTTGTGTACAGCACTATGTATACACTCGGTGGATATTACAAAACTGCTTAGGTCCAATAACACATTATGCAAACAAATGCATATTAGAGGCTAAATTGCAAAACTGGTAATTAATATACAGAAATAAGTGGATTGCATTTTTCATTTATTAGGATTATTACAACCAATTTGGTGTAAAAGGAAGACAAACATCGCCGTAAACACAGAAGCGCATAAACGAGCCTCACTCCACGGGATCCTCCTTGAGAGAAGTGTCTGGACGAATGTGCGGACGCCCGTCAGTGCCAGCTGTAATTACTTTGATGAGCGCAGTCCATCATGAGCAGAAAGTGAAATGGAGAGATAATCTTTACCTGCATATACCCTCAATTAAACTACTGGATTCCAATTAAACGCTGGTCTGGAGTAAGTAAATGCATTTGGCCCCATAATCCCCACAGACAGGTAAAGGTTTAGCCATTTAACACAAGTAATATGGACCGCAGAGCACTCAATCTGTTCTTATCGAATGATTTGATTTAATTAGAAAGACTGTTTGAGTATGCTGGGAATTATAGGCGAAGTGTCCATGTATTCTATGCTCTCTATAATGTTGCACACACAGGTTTTGGTATTTGCAGGTACAAACAAACAGCATATAGGCCACATTGCACTGAAATGGGTTGTGTTATTTGCAAATGTAGCAGGAGATGCCATGTGTGAAATTGTCTTTGGTACATCATAAACAGAGAGTAAGTAGAGCCATTGGGAAGCATCTGCACGGTGTCACTATAGATAGCGTACAGTAATGGCGAGCTGCCTCTATAAATGAAACCATATTTTATTAGATCATTTTCAGTCATAATCAGAGACTGTATAAAGAAATGGACTAAGGGAGTGTGATGTCACCCATAACGTCCGGCTGCAGTTAAATGAAGCTCATCGAAGCCAGTGGTTATAGGGCGAATCTGGAGCCGAGTTTCATATTTGGAATTTCAAGTATCATAGCAACCAAAGAGCCAATCCGGAGCGAGGATGTTGAAGGTAGCACTCCTTCTCTTAGCAATGCTGTCAATCAAATCTGTTTCTAACACTAGCGGGAACAACCTCTGGGAAAGATGACACCTCACTGGTCTGTTATTAATGTTCATATCCTGATTTATGGACAAAATAGCCAAATAAAAACACCAAAGTCATGTAGCGTGAATTAATACGAACATTTTAAGACCAATATGATGAGTCTGACAGCAGCAGTTATGGAGAGAGGGGCCACAGTTTTTTTAATAGAAAGTGAATTGGAGCCAGATTGAAGCGCGCTCATGATAACTTCCTATTTAGATCACGGCAGCTAGTGGGCTAGTTATTTCCATTTATATATATACAGTCTGTAATCACATTTAATTAAAGAGCTGTGTGTAAATTAGAACATAGAAAAGGCAAACACAGCTAATGAGAAGTGTGATTTGTTGAGAAGTAGCAGGGTAATGAAAGTAGCATTTGCAGTTGTGCGTCATCATTTTTACCAAGAAAATACTGACCGTGTTTCCTGGTAATTCACAGGATTATACATTACATAAAGAAGAAAACCAGCTGTGAATGTTTCTACAAATAATTACAGTCATTTTCAGTTACACTACTTGTTGCCATGCCTTTAGTATCTTATGAAAGAAAAAAAATACTCTAACCTATTCAAAACTATTAATACTGTAGCTGCACCGCCGTTGAAGAAATGATTAAACTTTGCTCCGAACAAACTCCCCGATCCACTGGGCCCCTGTGAACCCAAAGTGCACAGTTCCAGAAAAATCAAGAATCAAGTATCACGTTAAGACAATTTGAAGTCCGATGTATCGCTAAAGTAAATATAGACGATAAACAAAATATTGAAACTAATTTATGCCACTGACAATAACCCAAGAGCAGATTTAAACCACAAAACTATTCTAAATCTACATTATTGTTAAAAAAAATTAGTTGGAATAAATAAACAGCAGAATGAATCACTGTAGTACTTAGGTTGCATCTGTAATGAGTCAAAGAATCTATTCATTCAATCTTTTACTGCTTAAATCTTATTATATAGCCAAAAAAATAACCAAACATTTCCCAATAATGAAAAGAAATTGTACACAAACTTGCACATAATGATTTTTAATATCTGTAAATACTATAGGAAACAGTAAAGTGAACATGGTGATGTTTTATTGTATTTTACTGCTAATGTTGTAATGATGAACTGTTAGTCTTATGTCATTGTAAGAAAATGTGTATTTTTAATACACCTGCCCAGAGACTGCACCTGCCCAGAGACTGCACCTGCCCAGAGACTGCACCTGCCCAGGAACGACAGCTGCCCAGAGATTGCACCTGTCCAGAAACTACACCTGTCCAGAAAGACTGTCCAGAGATTGTACCTGCCCAGAGACTGCACTGCCCAGAGACTGCGCCTGTCCAGAGACTGCACCTGTCCAGAGACTACACCTGTCCAGAAAACTACACCTGTCCAGAAACTACACCTGTCCAGAAACTACTCCTGTCCAGAGACTAACACTGCCCAGAGACTGCACCTGCCCAGAAACTACTCCTGTCCAGAGACTACACCTGCCCAGAGACTGCACCTGCCCAGAAACTACACCTGTCCAGAGACTGCACCTGCCCAGAGACTGTAAATGGTAAGTAGCAGTAGCTAAATCTGGTACAAATCATCTTTTGTTTTGTAAAATTAATGTATTTTACATGGTCCTTGAGAAATAAAGAAGAAGAACAAAAAAACAAAAAGAAAAGAAGAAATACAAAAAAATAAATATTTAAAGATAAACCATGTCACTTTTTCCAGTGGAGGATCAGCTGGTTGTTTGTCTGAATAGAGATGGCACCACTTTACCAGAAATAGTCCATAGCGTGGCATTAAACATGTCTATCACCAAGGAGACAGGCAGATGCACCACCTGGCACAGCAAGAATTCATGTGAGAGGGATTTTTGAGCAATAATGAGATAGATTAGTTTAGTGTCATGTTGTGGAACATTTACAGGGAGACAAGCAGGTGGTGGTCCCTCCCTCCGAAAAGTTACTTAGTACTCCTTTAAAAACAACAGATAATCAAAAAATATAATGACTTTCTGGCGTTCCACTCAGACTTCATTCTAATATCCGCATGAATCATTACAGAATCATTATGGAAATGCTTGCAAACTCATGATCTTTACTGTGCCCTTCTACATTCTCATAAAGATGATTTACAACCAATCTGGCAACCCAAGCCCATAACACTCATCCCTCCACTGACTCCACTGTTTTGTCAGCCCGCAACTCTGCCTCTGTGAGCTGCACAATATGTCCTGAATGACACTGGAACACAAACAGAGAGGGGACGATGCATACAAGTGCTCAGAACACAGCATGGAGCGGATCTTTGTGCAAAATCCCTCAAGTTGATGCAAAACATGAAAAACTGACTCGGGATTTTTCCAGCAGTTCCAGCACCACCACGACCAACCATCCATTTTGCCCATTATACCACATTCTCAATCAGCTCGCCTGCTAAAGTGTCCTTGAGAATAATATTGAATTCCCACAAGTGCTGTTGAGGCCCTCGTACCCATTTCATAAATCATAATAAAGTGAAATATTACGTCCCGGTGCAGTGATTAGAGGGGTTAAACATTGGTGTAGGCGATTAGAAAGAGCTACAGGTGCCACTTGTCTCCTATCCTCTGATTCCGGGACAGTAAAAGAGGGGGCTTACGGTCTCAAGGGCAGGACGAGCACGATCGCTTCTGTAATTCCATAATCAATACGGCCTACTGGCGCCGCATGCCCCGTACTGTAGCGGGGCAGTTCAAGGCATGAGAATCCTTTCAAAGTTTGGAGAGACATTGACCACTGCAACCTGGCAACACGCTGAAAAGTCCAGGGATCACAGTTCAGACCAAGCCAAATTAGTATTGCAAAATTTGTTCTGAAATGCCTGTGATTCTTGTATTAGTTTAGCGGGTTCATATTTCTCTGTTTACTCTGTTGTCGACGCTCCTGGACACGTTTAGAATGTTGATGTTGAAAAATAAATTGGAAATAGAGCTTTTTCCTCACGAAATTATTCACCCTTATTATTCACGTTCTGGTTCCCCGACTCCACCACCACTGAGGATTAAATATTGTTGCTTACTGACTAATATAATCACAGACCAAAGCATCCAGTGGTCGGTCAGGGGGTCAGGGGTATATGAAGCAGGGTCAGCCAAAGTACAGCTGAGATCATGTTCTAGTTGAGGAGTAAATGCTCATTCTATCAGCATAAAACATGGCAACACCTGAAAACTGTCCTCGGTAGTGATCACAAACCGATGGCATCCCGAGCTGATGTTTTCCATAAGACGACTGAGGCATTTTAACAAGCGCAGTGTCGTCCTATGGCTCCCATTACCACACACAGCAGAGATATATAATGCATGCTCCACTACGGCCTCTCGTGCAGCGGAAGTCCAGCAGTAATTAGAGGTGAACTCTATTTGCTAACGACCTTTAGTTCCAGGACCCTCGGCAGGCTGACAAATGAGGGCTCTCTGTCCCCGCCACGCAGAGGCTCCCACAGGTTAATGGGAATCAGGGGGCTGAGCCACAGAGCCCTCCACCCAACGCACATCCACCCAACGCACATAACGCACATCCAACAACACATCCACCCAACGCACATCCACCCAACGCACATCCACCCAACGCACATCCACCCAACGCACATCCACGCAAAGCACATCCACCCAACGCACATCCACCCAACGCACATCCACGCAAAGCACATCCACCCCAACGCACATCCACGCAAAGCACATCCACCCAGCGCACATCCACCCAGCGCATGCATGTGTGTACGTGTGTATATACATGTATGTGTGTGTGTATGTGTATATATATATATATATATATATATATATATGTGTATATATATATATATATATATATATATATATATATATATATATATATATATATATATATATATATATATATACACACACACACACACACACACACACACCCACACATATACATACACACACACACACACATATATATACATATATATATACGTGTGTGTGTGTGTGTATACATGTGTATAAATGTGTGCATGTATCTGAGCGTATACTGCAGGCTAATGGAAACTCAAGCTGAGCTGAGCCCCTTTGGTGTCTGCTTTGGGTAACAGGGATTTCACATTGTTCTGAGTGTCACTAATACCTGGCAGCGCTAACAGGAATTAGCATTGCTTGTGGCCAAGCAACACAAAATGAGGCTTATGGTGGTTAGCTTTTTGTTTGTGGAGCTGCAGTGGAGACCTGCATGTGTTTGTGTTTCAGTTATTGACTAATGTTTCAGGGACTTGGGATGTTCACATTGTTCTCAGGAGATTATGATCTGTGTTATCCAGGTAATTATTGTCCCCCTGTGAAGTCTCGGGTTTGGCACAGTTTAACACATAATACTGGGCTGATGGTTTTATCTTGATTTTAAGTGACACATTGTGAACACTGACATGTGATCTGATCAGGTTTCTTATTCATTTAGAACAATGGAAAATCACATGCTATCCAGTTTTTGTTGTTTGGTTCAAACTGATATGACACATGTGGTGTGTTGGTCAGACTCATGCACATGGAGCAGATCTGCAGCCTCGTTTCCAAAAGGCAGCTGTGGCTTCACCAGCTGTGAACTGAATAAATAAGACTGTTGAGCTTTTTCAGTGTGATGTAATACTGTATATCAACATAAAGCAAATCAATTTTACTTCATCGTTTTACTTACAAAACCTGATTACATTGTGAGAAATTGAAAAGTGCTGATCTATAGAGTCTATTTTGCCGCACCTCCGGATCTGATGTTAACCACGCTGACTAACTGTCTGCTTTCATATCGCATATTTTCTGTTCACTTGCCAATTTACTGTAAAACATTTTCTCATCTCTGACTTTATTCACTTTTTACCGTTGCACCGCCTGCCTTCAAATGGCTGTGCTCCCCTCGCCGGGCGCACACTTCCATCTTTGGGTAATTATGTCTTGAAAAGAGCTATGGAGGAAGTGGATTGCCTCTGAAAGAGTGAGGAAGAAAAGAGACACTCAAAGGCAGATATAGGAGAAGAGAGGAAGTTAGGCATCCAGGATAGATACTGAGGGCAGAACCAGTCAGGAAAGTACAGTTTTATAGTAATCGTTATTTAGATATGAATATTAGGGCATAAACAGCTGTGGTCACGTTCTCCGCTGCTCTGTCTGATGCTCCCTCGTCGTGGGGGCAGAAGAGTGACATTTGCTTTTCCATGTGAGCTCTCTGACATTTGCCCACACTTAAGTAAACACCAGTCCTCTGTCGCAGCTATTAGCAATAATGAGTTTAATGGTTTAATTCAATTCAAATCTCGAGTGTAAACTTAACCAGGTAACAGCCGTCCAGCTCAAGTACTCCAGAGAAATATGGAAATGCTCATTTAGTGTAAATGATGTGGATTTAAATACATTTAGTGTCAAAGTGGAAACAAGGAATCTCTGTTTAGTGAGAGAAGAGCTGGAATGTTCCACACAGACTCATACGACACTTCGACATGGAAATATACAGATATATATATACAAATACAACTACACTGGGACTAAAGACTCGAAAACAGGTCTAGAAAAGAACCAGACCAAGACTACATCCGCTACTACAACTAGTACTACTACTACTACAACTAGTACTACTACAACAACCACCACCACTACAACTAGTACTACAACAACAACAACAACAACAACTACTACTACAACCAGTACTACTACAACAACCACCACCACTACAACTAGTACTACTACAACAACCACCACTACTACAACAACTACAACAACTATAACTTGTACTACTTCTACTACAACAACAGCAACTACTACTACTACAACAACTACAACAACAACAACTACTACTACTACAACAACAACAACTACTACAACTAGTACTACTACAACAACTACAACTACTATACAACTAGTACTACTACAACTACTACCACTATTACAACTAGTACTACTACAACAACTATTACTACCACAACAACAACTACTACTACTACAACTACAACTACAACTACAACTAGTACTACTACGACTACTACTACTACAACAACAACTAGTACTACTACGACGACTACTACTACAACAACAACTAGTACTACTACGACGACTACTACTACAACAACAACTAGTACTACTACGACGACTACTACTAGTACTAGTACAACAACTGCTACTACAACAACTACTACAACTACCACAACTACAACAACCACTACTACTAAAACTATAACTACAACTACTACTACTACAACTACTACAACAACAACTACAACTAGTATTACTACAACACCTACAACTATTACTAATACAACTACTACTGCTACATGTCCTAAAACTACCCAGTGCACTTGTAGATTGCAGGTAGATGCGTTATAGAAATGAAAAAGTCGATTCTTAGTTAGTTTGAATATTTGCCGTGAGTAAAGGTTTAACAGAACCATTAGAGCCGCATCAGCGGAGCAGAACTTACACAAAGGTACAATCCGAACACGCTGTAGACACACGCAGCCGGTACAACTTATCTTTTTATGTTCAGGGTTTCGCCAATTAAACCTGGTTAATACAACACTGCAACTCTGAAGGGAACAAACGCAAACGGTGCCCTGTCCAATCGCTCAATAACATTTCAAACTAAGAAATAAGAAATAAACAGGCCATAAAACACAAGCAGGATGAGATGAGGTTGTACTGAAAAGTGACAAAGGGAAGCAATTAGAGGCTTCTGAATGATTAAAGGCAGTAACAAGGGAAGAGTATTATGTCTTTTCCTATGAAGACGGAACATTCTGTGTACTCTGGTATGGTGCATAGTAATTGCTGCTGTGTCATCCTCCACCAGAGAATTGTTAAGATTTTAATTAGTATTATGCCGTATCATTAGCTGGCAATATCGTCCAGAGATGCTTAAGCTTTCATGTGAAATGAGTCCCACCACGCAGCAAAACAGCTCTTTCTCCCTGGCATTTACCGCTCCGAACAGGCATGAAATAAAAGCCTGGGTGACGCCAGTATGGGAGTACTCTTAATGAGCTCAACGTGAAGTAAACTTGTTTATTTTAACACAAGCCGACACAAACCGATCTTCATTCTGGACACAGTGTGCGGGTTTAGTCTGAGAGCTTCGCATTTGCGTAATAATCACATCAGAATGGGACTAAATCTGGGACTAAATCTGTACTCGACTAAAACAGGACTAAAACAAATCCACTCGAACTGGGCTCAAACCAGGACCAAGTTTCAATACTTTCTCAAAGTTGCACACAGTATAGATCACACAGAAATGATTGGCAGTAATCAGACTTGGCTTGGTCCTGTTATAGTCTTGGTTTGGTCCTGTTATAGTCTTGGTTTGGTCCTGTTATAGTCTTGGTTTGGTCCTGTTATAGTCTTGGTTTGGTCCTGTTATAGTCTTGGTTTGGTCCTGTTATAGTCTTGGTTTGGTCCAGTTATAGTCTTGGTTTGGTCCAGTTATAGTCTTGGTTTGGTCCAGTTATAGTCTTGGTTTAGTCCTGTTATAGTCTTGGTTTGGTCCTGTTATAGTCTTGGTTTGGTCCTGTTATAGTCTTGGTTTGGTCCTGTTATAGTCTTGGTTTGGTCCTGTTATAGTCTTGGTTTGGTCCAGTATAGTCTTGGTTTGGTCCAGTTATAGTCTTGGTTTGGTCCAGTTATAGTCTTGGTTTGGTCCTGTTATAGTCTTGGTTTGGTCCTGTTATAGTCTTGGTTTGGTCCTGTTATAGTCTTGGTTTGGTCCTGTTATAGTCTTGGTTTGGTCCTGTTATAGTCTTGGTTTGGTCCAGTTATAGTCTTGGTTTGGTCCAGTTATAGTCTTGGTTTGGTCCTGTTATAGTCTTGGTTTGGTCCTGTTATAGTCTTGGTTTGGTCCTGTTATAGTCTTGGTTTGGTCCTGTTATAGTCTTGGTTTGGTCCTGTTATAGTCTTGGTTTGGTCCTGTTATAGTTTGGTTTGGTCCTGTTATAGTCTTGTTTGGTCCTGTTATAGTCTTGGTTCGGTCCTGTTATAGTCTTGGTTCGGTCCTGTTATAGTCTTGGTTCGGTCCTGTTATAGTCTTGGTTTGGTCCTGTTATAGTCTTGGTTTGGTCCTGTTATAGTCTTGGTTTAGTTCTGTTATAGTCTTGGTTTAGTTCTGTTATAGTCTTGGTTTAGTCCTGTTATAGTCTTGGTTTGGACCTGTTATAGTCTTGGTTTGGTCCTGTTATTGTCTTGGTTTGGTCCTGTTATAGTCTTGTTTTAGTCCTGAAAGTCACTGCACAACACAGCATGTCCAAATGTAGAGGAGGAGCTGTGCCAAGTGACCAAATGTTCCTCTGGCTTAAGGAGATGAAAAACAAGGTGCAGTTTTTTTTACCGTAACTTTCCACATACTCTCTTTGTAATACTCTCTTTGTAATGCTTTTACAGTCTATACTGGACAGAAGTAAGGTGCTGTCATTCAAACTTAAACATAAAGGGGAAGTTTAACAGGCTGAGAAATCTATAAGGATATGAACTCATTTGAATAACGCGGCCACATTTGAAAATAATTAATTCCCTGCTGGGCCCTTCCTGGTCTCATTAATGGACAATGTGTGTGTAAGGAGCTCAAAGACGTGTGTGTGTGTGTGTGTCTGTGTGTCTGTGTGCGTCTGTTAGTGTCTGTTAGTGTGTGTCTGTGTGTGTCTGTGTGTGTGTTAGTGTGTGTGTGTCTCTGTGTGTGTGTCTCTGTGTGTGTCTATCACAGAGCCATCTCTGTGTGAGCAGGCTGCACTGGAGCACACACTGGAGCTCAGACTGGCCTTTGATTGATGGAGCTGCAGTGCTGCTGCAGAGGCTGGGGCCCATCAGTAAAACACAGGGAGAGAGACAGTGAGACAGAGAGACAGTGAGGCAGAGAAAGGGAGGAGGGGGGATAGAGAGGACATAGGCAGAGAGACACACAGAGGAGACAGAGCGAGGATGCACTCAGACTGTACCTCTGTTCAATAGTAAACAGTTTTGGTTGGACTAGAAATACAGGAAAAGCAAAGTTTCGTGATCATGTTTCAGATATAAGTAAAAATGGCATTACAGGTACTGCAATTAAAGGTGTGCTACAGGTCAGACCTGTGGAGAGGCGATCCTGCACTATATAAGAATGCATTTATCAAGGGTTTTCCAGTATTTTATCCTGCGTTTTCCGTCTGTTTAATCCTCATTTATCCAGGTATGGTCCATAGTAAAAGAAAAAAATCTATTTGACTACACTGAAATTAACACAGATGTCTTTAATTTTTGTTTGTTAGCAAAGTCTATTAAAGTGTGAACTGTGAGACATATTTTAATAATAGGGGCCTGAACCATTCTGTAAAATATAACCGAGGCACAGCTCACACTTAATGTAATTCAACAGACTCCAGTCAACAAACTATAAACCAACAGGTGTGTTAGTTTCAGTGTAGTTAGGGCCTCACTTAAACATAAGATATAAGGCAATAAGGCAGCGTCCTCCATTGATCGGACCAGAACTGAAGAAGACACTTGGATGAGCAGCACATTTTTTTGTCCAATTGACAGAACCGATATTTTTCCCTGCATTTAATGTCTTACAGTGGAACAGTCCAGGCAAAGAAACACACCTCCATGAGACAAAAAGTTACATAATGCATCTTTAAGTTTCAAAACATGTTAGCTATCAGTTTTACCAACACAAAAAAACTAAAATTACAAAACTGTGCAACTGGAGTCACAGAGCAATAGTTAAAATGTGATTCTCATTCTACTGACACTGTCTACACTGTCCAATATCAGACACCACATCTCAGCAGGAGACAACACAAACAAACTTATAATCAAATAATAATGTTTCTATCAGTTGTTGTAATGTGTGTGCTGCTGGCGTCATGCTGCAGGAGCCGTTACAGTGGACACTGAAGAATCCACTGAACAGAGACAGGAGTAATATTAAACATTCATTCTCAGAGCTGCTACAGAGTCATGCTTCTGGCTTATAAACTCTCATTTCATTCTCACCTCCTTCAATGTTAATCACACTGAACTCAAGTACGGAGCTCAACATTCTCACCTATAATTAAACTAACTACTTAATGAGTTACAAATGATAAAGTGGTTATAGTCTATCTATTTTACGCAAAAATGGTCTCTTGTGAGATTTAAACCACGTTATAATGTTGTTTCCTCCTCAAAAACATACCTGAAGCTGTGTTTGAGTAATTTTATTTTTAGTAGGTGTACATCTCCAAAGTTCAAAAATGCTCCGTCCCACCTTGTGATGTCATGAAGTGGTAGTTTTCAACATCACATCTACTTTTTACCCTTTTTTTTTTTCAGTAGAGCTTGAGAATTCCAAGGCTGAACTGAATCCAGATGATTCTAGTGAAGGTGAATGGAGTTTAAAAACACAGCGGAGCACTTCCTGTATCACTACGTGATGACATCACAAGGTGGAACAGATCGTTTTTAGTTTCAAAGAAGAACTCGACAACAGCAAACCCAACTCCAGGTATGTTTGTGATGAGGAAACAAAATTCTAACAGATCAGGAAGTAGTGCATTGTGGGCCTTTAAGGCAAGTTCAAACCTGATACACTTCTGACAGATGGTTTTCTTTAGTGTAAATTTAATTCCCCAAATCTGCCTATCTTCACCGGCATAGCTGCATAATGATAAGCATTCTATTATAAATCCCTACAGGCAGGAGCGCTGGGAAACGTGCACGTCAGCTCCTTTGGAAAACCATAACAATGACTTATCTCTTTTGGAATGTCTTTGCCTTTGTCCGTGCGGGAGCGGATGTAGGTTGGGTGGGTGGGAAAAATCAGCATCACATCCCTGTCAGAGGCATCCGTCATGGAAACAGAGCCCGAGGTGCGGAGTTTAGCACTGTCATTCCAGGAAGTGGGAGACGTACAGTGTACCAAGTGGGTCAAATCAGGGTTAAAATTCACATTATAGTCTTCAAGGTTATAAAACAAGCTAAATGTGCTGTATGTTATACCTCAGTGATGCAGTGTATATAGCAGCGTTTTTTTTTGTTTTTTTTTACCTCGGTGGACCAAAATGAAAGCACATTAGCAGGTCAAGGGTCAAACCTAATGATAATTTGCTCATAAAGTGCTCTTCTGCAAAGGAATGTGTGATTATATGTACTTTAAATATAAGGAAATAGCCGGGTTTGGCCTCTTTCACAAGTCTTTTCAGCACAAAACTGAATCAAAAATGGATTCCTCACTTTAGGCACCTCTAGTATAAAATCTCAGCGTTTGTCCCTCACTTTAGGGACCCATTAGGTATAGAGAATCGGAACGTCAAATTAGTGGTAAAGTCAGTAGTGTTAAAAGTGTCTTGCCCAAGGACACAAACGCACAACACACACACACACACACACACACACACACAGCATTAAGTTAGAAGACTGACAGAGATGCAGCAGCAAAAAGTCACCTCTAACACTGTCACAAAAAAGTAAAAATCAATGTTGCCAAAAGACACAAACAGAACAAAAATAGAGTGATGAGAAATTAGCTCTAACATTAGCATCGCAAAAATATGTATCTTTTCAACAGCCAAATGTCCTCAAAATGTCGCCCATAAAAACAGGAACAGGCTCTAAGTTATGAAAAGCGATGCAAACATGACGGCTAGTGAGTAACTGCATAGAATAAGTTTAACAAAACATAACTAATCAAACTGCATGAGGAAACTGCAGCCCGCAAGACTCTGCAAGACAACAACAGGGAGCTCTAAATCTGGATGTGTTTGTCAGACATCCAGCTGGGAGGAGCAGGGAAGCAGGTGTGCACCCAAAAGGAAACGCCACGACTGAGCAAAGAAAGAAAAAGCAAAACAAAAGAAAAAAAAAAAAGAAGTAAGTTTGTTGTGGCGTTGTTTTGGAGCAGAACGATCAATGAGAATCAGTCGGTGCCATCCGAGTCCATCACAGCTAATCAGCACACCCAACATGCTAACACATACAGCACCCAGACACAGCTCAGGGACCTGCTTTAATAAGAGAGCTAATTAGCGAAGACAGTAAAGTACCAGTACGTGAGACCGAGATAAACAAAAATAATTACACACGAGCCATCTTTACGTCAACAAAGAGTTCACTGATTATGTGATATTGAGGTAAAGTCGACCAAACAGGTGATAAGAAAAGCAGCTTTAGAGCAGATAATGAGGAACTTCACGTGAGGAAAGTGAACTTACAGGGGAAAATATTTGTATGTTATAATATGAATATGTCAGATGGGGCCTTATATAACACTATGGGGAATAAAATAACAATCTTTCAATTTTAGTTCAGCGTAGAGTCTACAACGGGGGTGTCAAACTCTCAAATCACAGAGGGCCAAAATTAAAAACTGAGACGAAGTTGCGGGCTAAACTAAACATTTATCGTAAAATTTCAATAACATCTGCATGTTTTTCAGAAGGGCAGGATTAAATTTGAGTGAGGCGACAGGAGCAGATGCTAATAAGTGTCAACAGAAGGGGTGGGGGCCGGCGCCAATGCATTTGCAAAGCATTCTGGGATTTGTAGTATTAGCGGTGCATGCCCTATACTGGCGCAGCAAATATAACTATATCGAGGGCCAAATTTGGTCTGCGGGCCTGAGTCTGACATGTCTGGTCTACAAAGTTAAGGTCCTTTCAACTGGCAGCAATGTTTCCAGTGAATTTGAATAACGCCATCACTTTTTCATGAACGGCTCATTCGCGCTGCCAGAGAAGACGGTTTTGTAAGTACCCTGCTGGGTTAGGGTTAAGTTAGGGTTTCATGTAAGTAGGCTCAGATGATTTAGACATATTAACCATTAAACTAGGTCACACAGTCACATTTTTATAGTGCTTTTCTACCTTCAAGGCACTCAAAGCACTTTACATCACCAATTCACGCACATTCAGAATCAGGATCACAAGACTTTTATTGCCATTGTCAGTGAACACAGCTCATAAATTAAGAACTTTCTTTGATGATAAAGTGCAAAATAAAAACACTCTACAAATAACTTCATGTATAAAGTTAAAAAATATATGCTTAAAAATAAAATAAAATACTTAGAAGTAAATATATACAAGAGCAACATCAGGAAAACAGTGCAAACATGGCTTAGTAAGGTGACCAGTATTATAAAGTGTCCAGTTTAGTAATTTAGTGCAGCTATTCTAAAGTTATTCATACAGGTGGGTTAAGTGCCTTGCTTAACACCACAAAAGTATTCATTTGGGAGCTGGAATCCCACCATCAACCTGTGGGTCAGTGGATCTCACAGCTCGGCCAGTGATGTTTATGTCGAGACCTTCAGACCCATGGACTCTACCAGCTGAGCTTCTGCCGCAGCCTCTACTGTCACCCCCTCGTAAAAACATCTGCAAGGATAATTCTACTATAAATGCAAACCTCAAAGATAAAGTACAGGCTGTTTAAAATGTCATGACATCATTGCATAACCTGTTTTCAGTAGTTTGTTCAGGATTAGCGCATTATTCTGATTCATAGGCAAACGTGCGCATGTAGACTAGGATGTGCATGTAGGAGCATCTCTTAAACCCGTGTTCCTCTTCCTATCAGCTTCGCTTTGACAGTAGGAGGAGGAAGAACACTGTGACAGATGGCTCAGTGTTGAGGCAGTGTGCAAATGCATGCTCAGAAATCCAGCCTCGGAGATGTGGAACGCCAACATGTCAGAGAGAAGACAACAGCTGTAGTTTTAAACAGAGCCACTTCTGCACACAGACACCAGCGCTTAGACCATACACCAGTCTGTTCGGCTCAAACGCTGCACTAAAGGACTTTCCATGGAGTGGGTTTTCACACCAATACATCAAAATACTGTCAATGTGCAAGCTCTCCCTCACAGGAAAAGGATAGAAGGAACATTTTGAGTCATATTCTGCCTGAAAAGCTCCCCACTAAGGCATTAAACATATCTATCTCTGTGGAGACAAGCACGTGATGCTGCAAAGCCAAGTTACAGGTCAGATCTGTGAAGAGACAAGCCCTCTCACTAGAAGAACGCACGTTTTTCAATATATTTTTACCAATAGATAAGTTTAATGACACTGTGGAACATTCCAGGCAAAGCAAAAACACGTTCCTGAAGTCAGTTGGTAGAGGACACGCGGCCAGAAAAGTTCCACAGTGCACCTTTAATGCTGCTAGCTAAATAAGAACATCTGAGCACGATACTCACTGCCCCATACGTTTTGATGTAAGTAATTTCAAAGCTGAAATCCAACTACGCTTGTGTAAATATTTAATCTGCTTTTATAATGTGGTTTCATTATTCCACCTTGTTTAACACTGAAATAAAGGGCCAGGACTATGAGAGTACACATAAAACCGAACAAAAATATGCAGGAAACGCAGCTATATAAAAGTGCTGATAAAGTTACTGTTAATAGCAGTGTATTGACAGCAGTGAGTGGCTCGGGGCGGTCTCTACCCTGCAGCAAGCACTTGAACTCTCCAAGAAACGGTTTTAGCTGAGAAAATCTATAAAGCAATGCACTGCAACAAACCAATCAAGGTTTTTGCGTTAATTTTTTATAGTCTGAACATCCTGGGATCCTGTGAAAGAGGGGACTACACGGTGTATCCACATATGGATAGCATCTGAAAAAAGACAGAATGTAAATTAAATTCCAGTGAAATAAAATGATATTAGTAAAAGAGTTAACAAAAACTTAAATGAGTCTGTGAAAGAGAAGCATAAACGTCCTCAAATAAGGCTCATTCTGTAGCGTGTGCTTAGGTCTGTCATGATAATCGCTATATCGATTTATCATTCAATAAATGAAAACTGGAACTATACATTTTGGGCTCAGTATTTATTGTGAGTACATTTTCTTTGTTAAAGTGGGGAGATTTGGGGTATTTTGTTGTAATACAATAAGATTTGAGCTGTAGAGGGTTGAAAAACTAACCTTTATGGCTAATTATTGGGTCATTCTTTGATTTATATGTTGCAGCTCAGGTCTTTTGAATGATACTGTCTATTTAAAATGGATTACTGAGATTATCCTGCATTATTGTTATTGTGTCAGTGGCATAGGGGAGTTTCAGTACATCAGTACTATCAGAATATTTCTCTGATATATTGTGTTTCAAAATGTGTTATTGTGACAGGCCTATTTGTGCTATAACAATGGAAATCTGAAAATTAAAACATAACTGCAGTGTTCCAATGACTTTGGAAATCATTTAAGATGAACTAGTTCTGTTTTTCATGTTTTTAAGACTAAAAATCACCTGTAAAGCGTCACTTTTTAAACATATGTTTGGGCATTACACTACTGGCTACAACAACATACTACCTGCACACTGTTACTTTTAAATTGCCCCTCAGGGACAAATAAAATGATTTTCAAATATACATTTAAGACTATCACATATACATTTAAGACAATCACATATACATTTAAGACAATCACATATACACGAGAACAAACATATTTGCTATGCATTGTTTATTTTGTGCTCAAATTAATGCAAATCAACTCATTTCAAAAGAAACGTTCTTTCAATTGAAATGGTTTTATTGCAGGCCTACTGAAAAAACCTTCTCAGTGGCACAAATTAATGCAAATCAACACATTTCAAAAGAAACGTTCTTTCAATTGAAATGGTTTTATTGCAGGCTTACTGAAAAAACCTTCTCAGTGGCACAAATTAATGCAAATCAACACATTTCAAAAGAAACGTTCTTTCAGTTGAAATGGTTGTATTGCAGGCCTACTGAAAAAATCTTCTCAGTCTAGAGAAGAAGCGTGACAGGGCGGACTTGGGGCGGGTGTAGAAGGCTCTCAGCTCAGCATTGAGATGGGTCACAACAGCCGTTTCAAAAGCTGCAGTATCTTGTTCACAAGCAGCCCTCAGGAGGGCGCCAGAGGAGCCATACTCCACTTTGAGATGTTTGGCTGCTCTTTTGCCAAGTTTTTGTAAGTCCTTAAAGCTGATGTCACCATCTTCATCGACAATAAGGTGCTCCTTGATCTTTCTATGTAACTCCACAGTCATAATGCTGGCGTCGTGCTGATTGGGGATTTTTGCCATTTTAAATATTTGTTTGACACAAGCCTCTGTAAGGACGTACAGCGCTCGATGTCCAGTGGGGGGTGCAGGCGGGTCGCTCGTCTCTGTTATAGTTTCTAGAACAGTGGACATTTCATCTGTTTGTTGATGCGGGGTGTGTTCTGCTGGACTCACTTCCCTCTTGTCCTCTGGCTCTTGTTCAGTGGTACTTGGTGCTGGTGAAGTGTTGCTCTGATGTTCTTCAGGCAGAGTTGGACTCAAGCTGAAGACATCTTCAGTCTCCTCTTGGTGAGTGGTGGTAGGGTTTGGTTCACACCACTCTATGTTGCCATTGTTTTCTTGTATAACTCCAATGAAAGCCAACTGTTTGAGGACTTCCAAAGGCAGCACCTGTAGGTTCACTTGTGCAGGTTGGCTCTTCTCCTGGGGCTCATCGTCTACATCGATTGGGGATGTGGTGTCCTGAGTGACATCAGGTACCTCTTGTTGGATTACTATAGGTGAGCATTCCAGGAGTTCCTCGAGTGTGTCAGATTCCACGTTCTGGTCCTCTGACAATATTACATCTTCCTCTCCCTCAGGTGTGGCAGCCTCACTAACCTCGGGTAAATGGTCTGGGACAGCTTCAGAGACCATCTCTCCAGTACCTGAAGGTACTTCTGGTTCACACAGCTGGATAGTGCTGTGGTTGTTCTGAGTCACTCCCATTGCCACCAACATAGGAGTGCATGCGTCCTCCGGCAGCGTTTCAGATGGTTCTTTTTGAGAAACGCTAGATGTGACTTCTTCACAAACCACATCAAGCTGTTGTAGGTCCATGGGTGCGGACTGGAGCCCCTCTTCAGATGGGGTCCATTGAGGAACAGAACAAGCATCTACAGGTGAGCGTTCCAGGAGTTCCTGGAGTGTGTCAGATTCCACGTTCTGGTCCTCTGACAATATTACATCTTCCTCTCCCTCAGGTGTGGCAGCCTCACTAACCTCGGGTAAATGGTCTGGGACAGCTTCAGAGACCATCTCTCCAGTACCTGAAGGTACTTCTGGTTCACACAGCTGGATTGTGTTGTGGTTGTTCTGAATCACTCCCATTGCCACCAACATAGGAGTGCATGTGTCCTCCGGCAGCGTTTCAGATGGATCTTTTTGAGAAACGCTAGATGTGACTTCTTCACAAACCACATCAAGCTGTTGTAGGTCCATGGGTGCGGACTGGAGCCCCTCTTCAGATGGGGTCCATTGAGGAACAGAACAAGCATCTTCTGTTGTATCTTCCAGATGCATGTTCCCCTCAGTAACAACCTCTTCTCCAGGGCTGGTGACATCCTGTGCATTTGAGTGCGCTTCAGGGGTGGGAGTCACTGGTTTGATCATCTCCTCTGTTGGGATAGGATCTTCTACTGCACTGACAGGGACAGGGTCACTAGGGCTGGTAAATCCTGAGTTGGAGGCGGTGCAGGACTGGTCTCCTCTGGTGAATCCTCTAAACCACTTGTGGCCTCAGATGGGTTTGTGTCGTCATTTGGTTTTCCTTCTTGGCTTTAAATGCTTGCATGAGTTCCTTCTTGTATAATTCCTGCTGCCGGACGACATGCTTCTGGAACATCTGCTCCTCATAAGGATACATCTTTGGGTTGTGCATTTCCATGAGCTCCTTATACCCCATCATCTCCAGCATTTTGTGTGCTGCTCTGGTCTTGGCTGCTTTCTTAGAGGAGGCCATTCCCTGGCAGGTCATATTTCCTACTCTGACCTCCACACAAAAGGTGGTGCTGTAGCGGTCATGTTGTACAAATGAAACCACCCTGAACTCAGGGGTCTTTGTGTCTTCTCACCTCCAGTATTTCTGAGAGGGCGCTGATTGGATTTTTATTATAGAAATAGTAGTTCCACAGGGACGTTCCATGCGGACTTTCGCCTGACGTCCACAGATCCATGGACTTTACGCCAATACTTTCTCTGGCACCGGAAGCCGCTTCAGATCCTCAACCACTTTCTTGGCTGCATTTAATTTAGCCTTTTGTTTTGTTGGTCCAGTGCCAAAGCTAAAATAATTCCCCGCTTGTACTTCTGCGTGGAATATTTTTTCATGTGCTTGGCCTTCTGCTTGCACATGAAACTGGACATCCAGATCATGCAATGCAGCAAGATCATGCAAATACGTCAAGTCTGATTTGTAAACCTCCGTAGGTATTTCACTTTCCATCTTGTAGTTTTCACTGAACCGCAAATCTACTTTTCTGCAATAGTTTGTGAAATTGTCTCTCTGTTAGACGAGTGTAGCTATTTCTGCCAAGTCCTCTGGTACATACTTTCTCTCACACAGAAGGGTATGATGGCACAAAGCTTGGTGACATCATACCTATATGACATCACCAAGAGTGATGTCATAGAGGACGGAATGTCATTGGCATGGCGACAGTCCACGGTTTTGAAGATAAAGAACGGGGACTGTTGCCATGGCAATATAAGATTCCAAACATTGCTTTTCTGCCTTTGAATGACAGGCATTAAAGCGGTAGGTGAGGTTTGATAGACCAAGTTTGAATCAATTAAACCAATAATGGTGAAGTGCATATGACAGATTTTCATGTTTTTCTAATTCATACATGTTTTGGTGGGATAGTACCTAAACAAAAGTAAAAAGATAAGTTACAAATTTAAACTGCAATCAATAATAAAGGGCCCTTGTGACTGAGGAGGGGAATGCCACAGTGAAAGTTGCATATCAACCTCAGCTGGATATGTGATTCAGTATTTCCAGTGCCATGTTGGGGATAATTGTTCATGACTCATTATAACTTTGCAGGGGGCGATGGAGAGCCATTTTTAAAGATACAGTTTGAATCCACACATTTTGTCCAGCTCATCAAAATACAGACACACTCCATTGGCTTTGTCTGAATCTGACAGTGTTTGCAGAAGTTACAGGAATTGTATGCTTTCAAAATGGCTGCTTTGTTAATTGTTTATCATGGCCACACCCTGAGACTTGTGTAAATTCTTTTAACAACTTTGATCCTAGATACGTGAAATTATGGGAACTGTGAAGTGAGTGGAAAGTGTAATATTTTGGATGGTGCAATGAGTGCAATATGTGGGATGTGCAATATGTGGGATGTGCAATGAGTGGGATGTGCAATGAGTGGGATGTGCAATATGCAGGATAGGCAATATGTGAAATGTGCAATATGTGGCATGTCCAACTATAGCAGGGGTCGGGAACCTTTTTTACTCAAAGAGCCATGAAAGCTAAATATTTGGAAATGTATTTCAGTGAGAGCCATATAATGTATTTTAAGACTAAATTCAACTAAATGTGAGTACAATAAGCCTCTGATTTATTCTTTTAAATAATGTTGTTATAATACTCACCATTAATGCGACTTGTACTTGATGTTTTTAAGCTGTGAGAATGACGCTCACATGCACAAAGATCCAACCATGGTCAATACAGCAATACTCACACTCACATATAAAAGGAAGTGTCAGAATATACTGCATTTTTTCACATAACTACCTCTATTTTACATATCCATCCGTATTTATTAGTGATGGTCAAATGAGACGGAGCTCCGGAGCACGTCTCGTTCTTTCTGCCTCGGAGCTTGTCTCGCAGCAACCGCTCACGTGACCAAAGTGTCGCAGTGTCGGCCCCTCCCCCTCCTGCTTCGCTCTGCGTGTCAGCGCATAAATAGTTGGTTTTTTGTTTGTTTGTTTTTTTTAATGTTAAAAACAGAATATATACTATTTATGACTTCTAATAAAATAGAAAATAGAGTTTTGGGTTCCCATATCATGGGTTGTGTTCTGGTTTGCAATGGTTAAATTTGTCCACTAGAGGTCAGTGTTTCTCCGAGGCCTCAGACACGTCGAACCATTTGAGACAATATTGAGACTGAGGTGTCAATGCTTCACGAGGCTCCATTCGCCCATCCCTAGTATTTATTCTTTGACGCACTGAATAAGCGACTGGGAAAATCCCCGTGGCTCCTGTCTCTCATTTGTCATTTGAGGGACAACAGAGACAGTTTACCGTAATGACGGTAAAATATCTAAAGAACCTCGTGACTCTGCTTTGAGACGCCGTTTGAATTTACATGAAGCACAGTTGGTTGCGGAGTTACGGTAATAAAAAGTCTGCCACCGCGAGTCTATCAGCGACGATAGCATCCGACGCTAAAGGGCTACAACAAGTGAGAGTATTTTATGTTTTGTCTGCGAGCCATATGCAATCATCAAAAGAGCCATACCTGGCTCGCGAGCCATACGTTCCCAACCCCTGAACTATAGGAATTGTGCAATTTTTATTTTGACCCTTCTGTGACCTCAGGCCTTGGGACAAAGGCTGGAAATTAGTCTTTGGCTATAATCCGGTGTGTTTACATTCATGTCTGTCATGTCATGTCTGTTCATTAACACGCTTTGTCCCAACCAAATAAGGAAATAAAAAAATGGGCAGTTTGAATCTGAAAATGTTTACAATGTGTCAAGAATTGTTTTTCCTTTCACGCAGTCAAGTCATTGACATTCGTGCTCAGGTCCTTATAGTATGAAAATAATAAGAAAACAATTAATTATTTGAAACCAGCACTAGATACTCGCTATATCGATTTATCATTCAATAAATGAAAACTGGAACTATACATTTTGGGCTCAGTATTTATTGTGAGTACATTTTCTTTGTTAAAGTGGGGAGATTTGGGGTATTTTGTTGTAATACAATAAGATTTGAGCTGTAGAGGGTTGAAAAACTAACCTTTATGGCTAATTATTGGGTCATTCTTTGATTTATATGTTGCAGCTCAGGTCTTTTGAATGATACTGTCTATTTAAAATGGATTACTGAGATTATCCTGCATTATTGTTATTGTGTCAGTGGCATAGGGGAGTTTCAGTACATCAGTACTATCAGAATATTTCTCTGATATAGTGTGTTTCAAAATGTGTTATTGTGACAGGCCTATTTGTGCTATAACAATGGAAATCTGAAAATTAAAACATAACTGCAGTGTTCCAATGACTTTGGAAATCATTTAAGATGAACTAGTTCTGTTTTTCATGTTTTTAAGACTAAAAATCACCTGTAAAGCGTCACTTTTTAAACATATGTTTTGGGCATTACACTACTGGCTACAACACATACTACCTGCACACTGTTACTTTTAAATTGCCCCTCATGGACAAATAAAATGATTTTCAAATATACATTTAAGACTATCACATATACATTTAAGACAATCACATATACATTTAAGACAATCACATATACATTTAAGACAATCACATATACATTTAAGACAATCACATATACACGAGAACAAACATATTTGCTATGCATTGTTTATTTTGTGCTCAAATTAATGCAAATCAACTCATTTCAAAAGAAACGTTCTTTCAAATTGAAATGGTTTTTTATTGCAGGTTTACTGAAAAAAACCTTCTCAGTGGCACAAATTAATGCAAATCAACACATTTCAAAAGAAACGTTCTTTCAGTTGAAATGGTTGTATTGCAGGCCTACTGAAAAAATCTTCTCAGTCTAGAGAAGAAGCGTGACAGGGCGGACTTGGGGCGGGTGTAGAAGGCTCTCAGCTCAGCATTGAGATGGGTCACAACAGCCGTTTCAAAAGCTGCAGTATCTTGTTCACAAGCAGCCCTCAGGAGGGCGCCAGAGGAGCCATACTCCACTTTGAGATGTTTGGCTGCTCTTTTGCCAAGTTTTTGTAAGTCCTTAAAGCTGATGTCACCATCTTCATCGACAATAAGGTGCTCCTTGATCTTTCTATGTAACTCCACAGTCATAATGCTGGCGTCGTGCTGATTGGGGATTTTTGCCATTTTAAATATTTGTTTGACACAAGCCTCTGTAAGGACGTACAGCGCTCGATGTCCAGTGGGGGGGTGCAGGCGGGTCGCTCGTCTCCGTTATAGTTTTCTAGAACAGTGGACATTTCATCTGTTTGTTGATGCGGGGTGTGTTCTGCTGGACTCACTTCCCTCTTGTCCTCTGGCTCTTGTTCAGTGGTACTTGGTGCTGGTGAAGTGTTGCTCTGATGTTCTTCAGGCAGAGTTGGACTCAAGCTGAAGACATCTTTAGTCTCCTCTTGGTGAGTGGTGGTAGGGTTTGGTTCACACCACTCTATGTTGCCATTGTTTTCTTGTATAACTCCAATGAAAGCCAACTGTTTGAGGACTTCCAAAGGCAGCACCTGTAGGTTCACTTGTGCAGGTTGGCTCTTCTCCTGGGGCTCATCGTCTACATCGATTGGGGATGTGGTGTCCTGAGTGACATCAGGTACCTCTTGTTGGATTACTATAGGTGAGCATTCCAGGAGTTCCTCGAGTGTGTCAGATTCCACGTTCTGGTCCTCTGACAATATTACATCTTCCTCTCCCTCAGGTGTGGCAGCCTCACTAACCTCGGGTAAATGGTCTGGGACAGCTTCAGAGACCATCTCTCCAGTACCTGAAGGTACTTCTGGTTCACACAGCTGGATAGTGCTGTGGTTGTTCTGAGTCACTCCCATTGCCACCAACATAGGAGTGCATGCGTCCTCCGGCAGCGTTTCAGATGGTTCTTTTTGAGAAACGCTAGATGTGACTTCTTCACAAACCACATCAAGCTGTTGTAGGTCCATGGGTGCGGACTGGAGCCCCTCTTCAGATGGGGTCCATTGAGGAACAGAACAAGCATCTTCTGTTGTATCTTCCAGATGCATGTTCCCCTCAGTAACAACCTCTTCTCCAGGGCTGGTGACATCCTGTGCATTTGAGTGCGCTTCAGGGGTGGGGGTCACTGGTTTGATCATCTCCTCTGTTGGGATAGGATCTTCTACTGCACTGACAGGGTCACTAGGGCTGGTAACATCCTGAGTTGGAGGCGGTGCAGGACTGGTCTCCTCTGGTGAATCCTCTAAACCACTTGTGGCCTCAGATGGGTTTGTCGTCATTTGGCTTTCCTTCTTGGCTTTAAATGCTTGCATGAGTTCCTTCTTGTATAATTCCTGCTGCCGGACGACATGCTTCTGGAACATCTGCTCCTCATAAGGATACATCTTTGGGTTGTGCATTTCCATGAGCTCCTTATACCCCATCATCTCCAGCATTTTGTGTGCTGCTCTGGTCTTGGCTGCTTTCTTAGAGGAGGCCATTCCCTGGCAGGTCATATTTCCTACTCTGACCTCCACACAAAAGGTGGTGCTGTAGCGGTCATGTTGTACAAATGAAACCACCCTGAACTCAGGGGGTCTTTGTCTTCTCACCTCCAGTATTTCTGAGAGGGCGCTGATTGGATTTTTATTATAGAAATAGTACGGACGTTCCACAGGGTCCACAAGATCCATGCGGACTTTACGCCAATATGGAGTCACTTTCTCTGGCACCGGAAGCCGCTTCAGATCCTCAACCACTTTCTTGGCTGCATTTAATTTAGCCTTTTGTTTTGTTGGTCCAGTGCCAAAGCTAAAATAATTCCCCGCTTGTACTTCTGCGTGGAATATTTTTTCATGTGCTTGGCCTTCTGCTTGCACATGAAACTGGACATCCAGATCATGCAATGCAGCAAGATCATGCAAATACGTCAAGTCTGATTTGTAAACCTCCGTAGGTATTTCACTTTCCATCTTGTAGTTTTCACTGAACCGCAAATCTACTTTTCTGCAATAGTTTGTGAAATTGTGTCTCTGTTAGACGAGTGTAGCTATTTCTGCCAAGTCCTCTGGTACATACTTTCTCTCACACAGAAGGGTATGATGGCACAAAGCTTGGTGACATCATACCTATATGACATCACCAAGAGTGATGTCATAGAGGACGGAATGTCATTGGCATGGCGACAGTCCACGGTTTTGAAGATAAAGAACGGGGACTGTTGCCATGGCAATATAAGATTCCAAACATTGCTTTTCTGCCTTTGAATGACAGGCATTAAAGCGGTAGGTGAGGTTTGATAAACCAAGTTTGAATCAATTAAACCAATAATGGTGAAGTGCATATGACAGGTTTTCATGTTTTTCTAATTCATACATGTTTTGGTGGGATAGTACCTAAACAAAAGTAAAAAGATAAGTTACAAATTTAAACTGCAATCAATAATAAAGGGCCCTTGTGACTGAGGAGGGGCATGCCACAGTGAAAGAGTTGCATATCAAGTTGCATTTCCAGTGCCATGTTGGGGATAATTGTTCATGACTCATTATAACTTTGCAGGGGGCGATGGAGAGCCATTTTTAAAGATACAGTTTGAATCCACAGATTTTGTCCAGCTCATCAAAATACAGACACACTCCATTGGCTTTGTCTGAATCTGACAGTGTTTGCAGAAGTTACAGGAATTGTATGCTTTCAAAATGGCTGCTTTGTTAATTGTTTATCATGGCCACACCCTGAGACTTGTGTAAATTCTTTTAACAACTTTGATCCTAGATACGTGCAATTATGGGAACTGTGAAGTGAGTGGAATGTGTAATATTTTGGATGGTGCAATGAGTGCAGTATGTGAGATGTGCAATATGTGGGATGTGCAATATGTGGGATGTGCAACTATAGGAATTGTGCAATTTTTATTTTGACCCTTCTGTGACCTCAGGCCTTGGGACAAAGGCTGGAAATTAGTCTTTGGCTATAATCCGGTGTGTTTACATTCATGTCTGTCATGTCATGTCTGTTCATTAACACGCTTTGTCCCAACCAAATAAGGAAATAAAAAAAATGGGCAGTTTGAATCTGAAAATGTTTGCAATGTGTCAAGGATTTTTTTTTCCTTTCAAGCAGTCAAGTCATTGACATTCGTGCTCTGGTCCTTATAGTATGAAAATAATAAGAAAACAATTAATTATTTGAAACCAGCACTAGATCAAAATACAAAGTCTGCACATTTTATTAGTTCAATTCATAGTGTTCAAAATATTTAAGTTCAGAGTCAGATTTTGCAGTGAAGTCATGCAGTGAGATGACAGTGGCAGTCAGAATATCTGTCCAGAGAAGACTCTTTTTCAACTGAAATAGACCATACATTTCCAGAGCTGAAGCTGCCCCTGTCCTCACTCGTTACCTCAGGCTCACCCCGGCCTCAGGTAGATGAATACTCCCCCTCTCCAAGGCCTGACCTTATTTATGTGCTACAGTGCAAGTGTCCAGCTGCACTTACTATGATATATGGCTGCATTGACTTGAGGGCTACATTCTATTTCTTCCCCACCTCATCACATTTAAGTGACGAATCATTTGGACTTGTACGAGACATATGTTCAGTCTTCTTCATGTCTGCGGCAGCTGCGCATTAGCAGAGGGAGACGGACAAAAATGTAAAAAGAATATTTTCCGTCACTATACTGATGATAATCCCATTTTTGTAACTTTATAAAATGTGCCTGTGAATGCTTTTGTGGTTCACTTTTGGCACAAATATGAAAAGACTGTAAAATGAATCACAAAAGTGCAGAAATATACCTTATTTTGAAAGAATACATGGAAAGTTACATTATTTTTATTTATATATCCTTGCATTCATCATCTTTTTTGATAATTTTCTTATTATAAACTGTCTAGCCTCTGTATGTAACATTTTAAGACTAAATATTAAGAAGTGGACTAAGGAAGTGTAATGTTACCCATAGCGTTCGGCTCCAGTCGAATGAAGCTCATCGAGGCTAGCAGTTATAGCGGCAAATTCGGACCCAAGTTCCATATTTGAAATTACGACTGCGAGTATCATAGCAAAGAGTCAAGTAAGTAAGACAGTAACACCCCTTTTTGCCCACACCACTGGTTTAGCAGGGAGCAAGAGCTTAGCAACGCTGTCAATTACCTCTTGTCAATGCTAACGGGAGGAACCTTGAAGAAAGAAGGCGCATAATCTGTCTGTTATTAATGTTTATATCTTGATTTAGTGGCACAATTGTGAAATAAAATCACTAGGATCATGTACAGAGGGTTATAAGAACATTTAAGACCAAAATGACAAGTCTGACAGCAGCAGTTACACAGAGAGAGCCGACAGTTTTTCAATAGAGAGCGAACTGGCGCCAGAGTCGATGGAGTTGGAAGCTCGCCCAAGATCACTGCCTATTTGGAACGCAGCTGCTAGCGTGTTAGCCATGTCCATTTATCTATACAGTCTATGGTTGCGTAACTGGTTCAGACGACAACACCCACTTCTACATCCCTGGTGTCAAAAGTCAACACCTTCCCGACCTGACATTTCCCAGTCAGCACCCACCCCTGCACCACCTGTTGTGTAATGGCTGCAGTGTCAGATGGGTGCTCATTTGGTTTGGCAGTGCTTTGGGCCGATGGGATGGGTCTATTTGTAGAGTGCATATTTGGTTGTGGCCTATAGAGCCGCGGTAGTCATCCCACGCGCCGCTCTAACTGACGCCGAAGCAGATTGTTTATGACAGTGCTCCGGCTGCAAACACCAGACTGTGAGCTCCCGGACACTTTCCATTACAGCGCAACACATCAGCCCCGGAAATGGACCCGAGCACACAAATGCACACACACAAACGCACACACACAGCGATATATGAAGACGTCAACTAGAATAATACGCAGTGATCAAAGTATTCACCCACATGCACTGAATACGTATGGGCCGCTTATCATTCCCAAGGATCAGACAGTTGCACAAGCGAAATAATACAAAATTAAGGGTTCATTATGTAACTTTTTTTTGGTAGAAGGCCTGGTTATTTTTTTGTAATGTTTCTCAGTATGACATTAGAGGTGCTACATTACGCAAAAATTGACTCTTGTGAGGTTTAAGACATGTTATAATGCTGTTACCGGCTCAAAAACAGACCTGGAGTTGTTGTGTTTTGTTTCATTCACACATTTGAACAGACTAATAACAAAACTTAAAATGCTCAGTTCCACTTTGTGATGTCATGAAGTGGTAGTTTTCAAGTTAACAGCTCCTTTTTACCTTTTGTTCAGTAGAGATTGGTAATTCCAGGGCTGAAATTATCCAAATGATTCTGACTTAAGGTGTATGGAGCTTAAAAACACAGTGGAGCACTTCCTATATTACCACATGATGACATCACAAAGTAGGACAGCGTGTTTTAAGTTTGAGAGAAGAACGCAGCCTAAAGATGCAGAATGAAACAAAACACAACTCCAGGTCTGTTTGTGATGAGGAAACAACATTATAACAGAGATTTATAACATTAAATAGCAAAAAAATGGGCCCTTTAAACATATTTATCTCAATTATAATCAGGTGGTTACAGGACAGGTTATAGCTCAGATCTGTGGAGAAGTGATCCATGCATATATATATATAAAAAAAAGAAACATACAAACAATAAAACACCATAATTTGTTAGTTTATTGCCAATTCAATAATGTCTCCATGGAAACAAGCAGGTAGTGGACCCTTTGTGATTTTTAATATGAATTTTTGTTACATTTTTAGCAGCATGGGCACATAAAAGTCTTTGTGACGGGGCATGTGGAGTAGAAAACATATCACACATGTTGGTAGATGGGAGGTTAAGGAGGTTTGACTGTTGCCGTTAGGACTAATTTGATTTGAATGAATTTCTAGACGCACACAGAAGTAAGACATTTTGAAAATCGTACTGTTATGTTTGTACTAAAAGCCGCACGCTGAGATCCCAATGACAATCCTAAGCACAGATCAACTCAATGATAAAAATATCCCTGACATTTTTACAAGCAGACTGACATGGTTTGACAGAGGTTATGAGGCATTTCTGCAATCAAATATAACATAAGCAACCAATCTGAACAGAAGGGCTCTTTACTTTGTGCTTTTATAACTTGTTTTTGCGAGAGAAACAAAAAGTAAAAGTAAAATTTCCAGTTTTCTAAGCACCATTAGCGAGAGGCAGCAATTTATTTCTGCTCAAAACATTTAGCATAATAAGAATCTCATTTTATTTTTGTCCTTAATCCTAATAAGTACAGGGACTATGCAGAGAAAAACATTACACATATTTGTTTAGCATCTCAAAGTTAAACAGCTTCTCAAGTGTTACTGAGTGGGACGAGCGCGATGTTCAGAGCTGGATAAGGCGAGCTAATTAAAATAACTCAGGTTTTACTCATTAAATACGATACATATAGAACTGTATTTCACTCTCAGATCCATTTCCCACATTTTTAGAGCTCTTAGTGACGAAGCACAAATGGCATTCCACATAAACGCTGTTAATTACCATGTTAAGTGTTGCTTAACAATGAAGCTCATTAAAAGTGTCAACATGCCATGTGCACGTCTGAAAAACAAACGAGGGCTGCGTTGGATGAGTGGAACTTAATAGGTTCATAATAAAAAAAGAACACAAGATGTTATAGTGAAAAGGTTGAAGGTTAAATTCCCTGACCTGTTATGTGTGTGTTTTGCCCCAAAAGTCACTGACAGTTGAAAAAAAATCCATAACTCTTTTGTTTCTAAATATTTTTCTTTTATATTTTCAGAGCATTTAAAACGACCCTTCCGACATTAATATGAGCAAATATATCACCAAGGAACAAACCCTCATTGTACAGTGGTACTTTAAGTCACAAGGGTCAAATTCAGAAACCCAGCGCTGTTACCGTTGACATTTTAAGACCAGAGATGCCCCAAGAGTAAATGCCATTAAAGGAATAATGAGTGTTTTTCAAAGACAGGGGGCAGTATGTGATCTCCACAGACCTGACTAGTCCCGATTTCTTCATGTGGGGCTATTTTAAAGAAAAGGTGTTTGTGAATAAACCTCAGAAAATAACTTAAACGTAATATCGAGGATCAAATAAGAGCCATAAACCTGGAAATGCTTTCAAATGTTGTGCAAAGTGTGTTGGATCGGGCTGTTCAGAGTGAAACCCAAAATGATGGACATGATGCAAACATTATTTTAAAAGTTAGGTCATTTTTACTTCCCCTAGTTAAAGTAGTGATAAGTTCAAGTGTAAGTGAACAATTATAACCGTTTATAATGCCAAAAATCTCGGAAGGTTCAGTTTATCTACTGCTAAAATTTGGTGAGTATAACTTAAGAATTATAGGAGCTACTGAAGATTTAAAAGTGTCAGTGACTTTTGGGTCACCCTGTATTATCCTGTTATCCAAAACAATCACACGTGGTTTAAAACGTCTTTTACTTATTGAAACAGACTTCACTGTACGTGTTCATGAATGTGCCATGTTCTTGTATTTTATGGAGAGACGTGATCAATCTCTACTCGCTCTGGTATTTTGTCTGCAATTAAAGTTCCTGACGCATAGGCACAGTTATTTTGATTTGAGTTGACTGATTTCAACAAACAATGAGTTATTAAGAAAAAGCATGATGTCTGCATATGGAGCTGTGATGTTCAGATCCTTTCATGTCAGCAACACAAAGCTTCTGTCACTTGTAGACTTAGAGGGAAGATCAATTCTGCTGTTACACTGTGAAATATATTACGTAATTAGGAGCAATATGGTGTCTGAAACGACTTCAGTTTTATTAAAAAGTTACTCAAGTAAATGTACCACGTGAGTACTAGCCCCCTCTGCTTCACATCCATAAACACTCACATCTTATATAGACATTGTGACCTGCTGAATTCACTCCAGCTCTTTTTGTTTTGGTTGTATTCCTCTCCATACCTCCTCTCCATCCCCCTCTCTTCCTCTCCCGCTCTCCTCTATAGTTCTGCATTGCTCTTGTTGTGTCAGTGTGACAGAAGAAGATGCAAGGCGCTTCCCGTTGGCAGTGTGGATGAAACAGTTGACTCGGAGCTGGCGGGCACAGTCAGAGAGCTGCTGTGAGCGAGAGCGTTTTTCTGCATATACACACACATATATATATATATACACACACACACACACACACACACACATATACACAGTGAAGTTGAGGGCAGTATGAGTATAGTTCAGTTACATAATACAGTTTTTCTTATGTAGCTATTCTAGCTGCTGCCGGTGACTGTGGGTCTCCACCTCAGGACCCACAGACAAAGATCACTCACAGGGATGCCCAAGAGATTTACAGCTGCCATACAGAACTGAATATTGCTTCTTATTCTGTAAAGCACTTTGAATGACTTTGTGTTCAAACTGTGCTGTACAAATAAACTTGCCTTGCCTAGAAGTTGCCTCACATCTCCGACATGTTAGTGCCATATGAACCATCTCGCTCTCTGAGGACTTCAGGGAACAGACTCCTGCTGGTGCCCAGAGTCAGGACTAAAGCAGGACTAAAGCAGGACTAAAGCAGGACTAAAGCAGGACTGAAACAGGACTAAAGCAGGACTAAAGCAGGACTAAAGCAGGACTAAAGCAGGACTAAAACAGGACTAAAGCAGGACTAAAGCAGGACTAAAGCAGGACTAAAGCAGGACTAAAACAGGACTAAAGCAGGACTAAAGCAGGACTAAAGCAGGACTAAAGCAGGACTAAAAGCAGGACTAAACCAGGACTAAACCAGGACTAAACCAGGACTAAAGCAGGACTAAAGCAGGACTAAAGCAGGACTAAAGCAGGACTAAAGCGAGACTAAAGCAGGACTGAAACAGGACTAAAGCAGGACTAAAACAGGACTAAAGAGAGACTAAACCGGGACTAAACCACAACTGAACCAGAACTAAACCAGGACTAAACATGAGGAATCAGCATTTCAGTTTTCTGCAGCTAAAACCTGGAACATTCTTGCTGAAGATGTGAGACAGGCCTCTACTTTGACAATGTTTAAATCCAGACTCAAACGGTTTATCTGTGCATATGACTGAAAGGTTTTTATTCTGCACTTTTCTGTTTTAACGGTAATTTTATGATGATTATTTGTGTTTTAATTGGTGTGATTTTTGCGTCTTTCTTATTCTGTAAAACACCTTGAAATACTTTGTGTTCAAATTGTGCTATACAAATAAAAACTGAACTATACAATCAATCATCAAAATCACTATAGACAATAGAGTCGTAGTATTCAAAACTGTCACAGCCATTTTTCAAAAGTGAAAACACATAAATGAAAATCTTCTGCCTGCTCAGGTGAAGCTCTCCTCTGAAAAGACCCGGCGCATCAGCTTTTTCCTTCAGCAGATTTAAACAAGAAATCAAACGTCTTATTTATATTATCAAGCTGTTTTATACTCAGATAATAAGTCCCTTAAAGGAAATACTGCAACACAAAGGCGCTATTTAACGTTATCCAAGTCTATTCACTAGCGACATATAAAGAAAATGCTCAAACCTTGTAATCAGTGCATTCTTTTGCATGAGAAAAACCCTGAAGAGCTTCAACAAACCTGGAGCATCCACGTTCTTCCCTTACTCTCCAATCAGTTGCAAAAGGACATGATTAACTATGGCATTTGAGAGCTGCCCTGGTAGCGAGTCCCTGTGTTCTGCAGCGGCCAAACATGAATTACTGAGGTTTTTGAGAGAAAACGTTAAGAACTTCTCAGGTGGGAAATCAGCAAAGTTGAAGAACACAGCTGGACGGCTCTGCTTTAAACTCTATACATCTTGTGTTTAATTTGGCATGTGGCTTTAATGAGAATTGCGTGGGAATATTTCTTGCTTCCCAGCGAGCGCACAGGGTCAAAGGTAGCATTAGCACAGTGGATGCTGAGAAGCCCTCGTGAACACTACAACAGTGATTAATGGCTTGTGAAAGTAGGCCTTATTTAATGATGCGGTTACCTCGTTGCAACAGTTTTGTTCAGATGTAAAAGTACAGGCTAATTGATTGGAAAATTGCACAAACATGATTCTCAAAATGAGGTTATCGAACGTGAAAGAATGAAACATGAGGTTCATTTTTTTGGTTGCTGAGAAAGTATAAGGACAAAAGCAAGAACCAAAATCGAATCCACGCTGAACGATAGTTGATTTAAAGGAGCAAGATGTTTTCGCTTTGTCTGGAGCGTTACACGTGGCATCAGGGCTGGACAGTTAATCCAAAGATTGAGAAATCGTGAAACAAAGTAATCGGCAATTATATGCTGTAAAGAGGTGAAATCACGGCACTTTTCCACCTTCAAGGCACTCAAAACGCTTTACATCAAGGTACCACTCGCCCATTTACACAGCAGGGTATGCAGACACTAGGGACGAGGAGGGTTAAGTGTCTTGCCCATTGAAAGTAACACAGGAATCATCTATCGGAGCTGGAATCGCACCTCCAACCTGTGGGACTATGACTGAAAGGTTTTTATTCTGCACTTTTCTCCTTCAATGTTAATCTTATGATGATTACTTGTGATTATTTATGTTTCAATTTATTGTATTGTGATGTTAATGTTTTTTTTTATTTTGTAAAGCTTGTCTTGCCTTGGGTCTGTGGATCTAACCGCTCAACCAATAATGTTCACATCGAGAGCGGGATTCGAACCGCCAACCTTCGGATCAGTAGAAAAACGCTATAGGTTTGGAGCACAGTTCAAATTCTGGAGGAAAAAGTTTAGCTTTGGGGGTTGAATGGCACTGATTTGATGTGTATGTGCAAAAATCAAAAACAAGTCATTTTAATTTAGTTTTTAAAAAGTCTAAATACAATAAAACTGAAAATGAAGATCATCAATATCAGGGAAAATATCGCTCACCTCTACACGGCATTGAACATATCCACCTTGTATTAGAGATAAATACAGTGGTCCCTTGTTTATTGCGAGGGTTAAGTTCTAAAAATAACCCGCAATAGGCGAAATCCACGAAGTATCAGTATTTTTTACAATTAAACCCCTCACCACACACTTTATACACTTTTCTCACACGGGCATTAACATTTTCTCACATTTCTCTCTCGTTTAAACACTCTCAAAGATCAAACCTTCGTAGGTGCTTTTGTTGGTGATGAACGTTTCATCGATATTGTGGGTTTTATCGGGGAGAAAACTTGCAAACATACAGCACTTCAGAGTCACACTGCGATCCAACATTTATGTAAATTCGTCTGACGCATTCTGTACTGTACAGGAGACACGGCACGGAGGAGACTGATGGACAATGGTCTACAGTCCCTTAACCAATCAGAACACTGAACACAAAGTACGCTCAGACGGTGTAGAAAAGCCTGCAAAATCTCACCAAAAAATCCACGAAACAGCGAGACTGCGAAAGGTGAACTATGGGTATATTATGGGTCAATCTAGTCAAAGCTGTAACATCTCCATGGAAACAAGCAGGTGGTGGACTCTTTACCAGAACTTTAATTCAAGATCTTGTAAAAATGACTCCCTAACCTGACGTATTTGAGCCTTTATATGAATCGTGCACCTACACAAAAGCAGATGAGAGGAGACCAGCTTTAGCCTGTAACGAAGAGACAGTGGGATTTCGGCTGAAGCACTGAAAAGGCTAAATTAATTGCCCATAAGATCAAAGGGTCTGAAGGTGGCAGAAGGACAAAGTGAAACTGAACTTTGCAAAGAACCATAAAAAGCTCCGAAAGATCCTTTTTTTCCCCACATCTTTCTGCTGAAAACTCTCTGATCTGAATACAGAATACAAATGAGTCCAAGGGGATCGATATCGCAAACTGAACATAATCACAGAGCCGCCACAACAACGGTATTCTCTGTATCACTGTCTGTACTTCATCCCTCGTCACTCTGCTAAACCATTGTTCCCCAGATAATAATCCCAAATAATCCCACAGTTATACGTCTTTAGGGACGAGAGAAGCGATTCTTCAAATAACATCAATTAGCATCGTTTAGTGGGATTCAAAGTTTCACTATGGTACTTTTCTGCTGGATGGTTCACTACCGGCTTGTGTCTACAGCCTGAAAAGTTCCACAGTATGCCATTTCATGTATCTATCTCCATGGAGACAATCATGTTACGCCACCAGGCCAAGTTATCGGTCAGATCTGTGGAAAGGAAAGCTCACTCGTAGTAAGAATTCATGTTTTTCTGCACTAACAGGTGAAATGAAATACATGCAAGAAAGATATGTTTAATGCCGTACTGTGGAACATACCAGGCGAACGAGAAAGAATAATCGTCATGGAGACAAACAATTCTATGTGGTAGGGTGACAGCAGCTCAGTTGGTAAAGTGTTTGTCCACTGATCTGAAGGTTCACGGTTCGAATCCCGCTCTCGACATGAACGTCATTGGTTGAGTTTTCAGATCCACAGATGAATATGGTTGTTGTGTCCTTGGGCAAGACACTTAACCCACCTCACCCCCAGCGTCGGCGTACACCGGTGTATGAATGTGCCTGTGTTCATTGATGTAAAGCGCTTTGAGGGTCTTGAAGGTGGAAAAACGCTGTATAGAAATGTGACCCTTTACCATATTGAACATGTCAGTCTATTGTAAAGCACAATAATGGGTGAACAGTTACTTCCGTGTCCAGTCTAATGAGTTGAGGTACAGTCACACACACATATACACACACGCACGCACACAGTAGGACTCCAGGAGCTGATTATTTGTATTTACATTTCCTGCTGACTGTACACTGCCTCTTGCTCCATCTGCCACTCTGCTCAGACGGCGCTCTGCCATTGTCTGCTTTATCTCTCCCCAGCAGCCGGAAAGGTGACTCATGTCCTAATACCAATATTGATGCTTTGATTGTAAATGTACGGTAGCTGGATTGGGACAGTCATTGTGCAAATGCAGAGTGGGCTGTAAAACATTTAGTTGTCTCTGCCACTCGCCCGCAGCGCCATAAATGCGTTTGCACAAATCTGGATGAGTAAAGCCAAGGCCCGGGGCGTGTTCTGGAGCGACTTCCAAAAGAGGCGCCGCTCGGCTCCCCCTGTGTGTCGGAGTCTCACTTGCTGCTGTCTAAATCAGCCTGTTATTCAGTGAGGATGTTTACACAAATCTGCATTTATTTACAGCGTTTAAATGGGAAAAATGTCATACCCAGATGATTAATGAATTTTACTACAAAAGCCCTAAAGTAAAGTTACATAAAAAGTCCTCACACACAGAATAAATGGTCTATGATAAAACATAGCCCAAGTCAAGGTATCATTTTCTGCATCATTCACTTATAATGGACAGCGTTTGGCTGAGCTGGACGTTATGGTAATGTGGGAGCACAGAAAAAAAACACACGGAGCCTAAAGCCAAGTGTTTTACATTGCAGTCACACACTCAGACTGAAGGGACTGCCTTATTTATGGCTGTTTTATGTTTATCAGGTGAACAGTGCCAAAGAGGAGAGTGCACCCTGCTCCAAATCTAACATCCCCTGGTTGTGTACTGGCCGCAGACACACCGAGAGTGCAGACTGTGTCCTGACCCTGGGTCACACGGGCTTGTAAATTATTGGGACACAGGGGTTGAGGAGGTTCAAACTGAACGTACTGTGTATTGTGCTCACAGACTGCATCAGTATATATTTACTTTATAAATGTGTGGCCCTTTGTCCGAGCAGCCCTAAATCACAGCAAGGTTATGTGCTCAACGGCTTATGAAATGTAATTGCAGGATTTATGCTCCCTGTGTGGAAAGTGTTGTGGAAGAACACTGTTGACTGCTGCTATTATAAAATCAGCTTTATTATGGTATGCCATTTTATTCACTTAACCTGATTAATAAAAGCAAAAGTGCACAGTCTCACACAGAGCCATGTGGTGCTGCTCCTTTCAGGTGTTATGGGGACATGAATCTGACAGTCCCTCAGAATGGAAGCCCATCCACATAAATCAGTGCATTTGAGGGTTAAGGATGAGGTCAGGACCGGGTTAATGTCGGGGTACAGTGTGTGTGTGTGCGTGTGTGTGCGTGTGTGTGTGTGTGAGTCACCAGTCCCCCGCTGGCTCTGTGTAATGGAGAACATGTGGTAATAACAGTGATCTATCACAGTGATGGTGCAGGACTACCCCTGCCGTGAGAGCAGAGGCTGCAGCAGCATGGGACAGGCCGTCTGACAGGAGCCACAACACTGGAACCACTAAAACTGCCCACTGCAGCACAACTCCACAAACCAACAAACTTATCATGCTTTAAACTTATTTCCCACTACTGGTCAATGGGGATGGTGCAGTAAACACAAATATTGTAAATCATAAGTTATACCACCAGATTGTGCAAAAAAAAAAAAAGGTTATATTTTTTTTTTTTTTTTCCACTCATAGCGAAGTTTTAAGCCATGTTATAATGCTGTTACCTCCTCAAAAACATACCCAGTGAGTGAGTGACAAGCACAGTGAACAACAGTAGCATTAGTTTGTGTGTACTGTTATGGCTTTCTTACGTTAGGTCTTTACTTGTATTCTTATGGATCTTTTTGACCTAACCTTCATAGTACCATCTGTTGTTATGCACAGGTGTATTTCTTGTTTGTGCGTCTAATGGCCTCAAGACACTTTGACAAGACTAAACAGGTATGACCGTTTTGATGCTATAAACACACTGTATGTTCATTTATCAGCTGAGGGCGAGACAACTCTATTAAGGACAACAGCTCTTTGACGATTGTGCACAATTGATTCAATAAACCAGACTTTTTAATTCAAGACAACTTCTCTCTTGGTTATTTTTATGTTTTTTACTATTAGATATTCCACAACAGTAGTTAGCTCCTCCCTTCAGACAGATATAAGGCAGTGTCCACCAGTAATCTGTACAGAACTGAAGAAGCGGCAAAACTTTTTGTCCAGTTGACAGATTAAAAATTTTCTTTAATTGTGGCTCATAGTAAAAGACGACTGAGGGATTACACAAAAGCACAGTGAACCAATTTTGCCATGAGACGTTAACTTTAAAGCTACCATCTGTAATTATAGTGGTCAACCTGCCCCAGTTGTATTCTCACGTATCACCACTAGATGCCTGTCTATGTTACTGCTGTCTGAAGACCAGAGAGCACAGGTGAGAGGAGGGGGGAACAGGTTTCACATCTGCCATCTACTGGTGAAAAATGAAATAAACTTGCACATGGCGACTTTAAGAAGAGGCAGGTATCTTTAGCAGCCTTTTAAGTAGTTAATATAAAACTCCTAAGCACAAAAACATAATACAATCGTGAAATCGAGATAAAGGTTTCAAAAAAAAGTTTTCTCATGTGAATACAGCCACCATCATTCATAATTAGATCAGATTTTGTTTACAAGTCAAGCTCCACAAACCACCAACTTAACCACTTTCTTTAATGATAATACAACATGAATTTTCATTGAAATTTTGATCCATTTACTACGGCGCGACACAAGGTCAACCAATGCAGAGCCCATTTCTGCTGAGTATAATTAATGTGCAAATCTGCATCCGCACAACAGCGTAGCAGCGGAGTGAAGTTTTTCCTCTGAGAAAGAAACATGATTTGCTGGACCTGACCTCTCTTTTCAAACCGAGACACTAAATGAGCAGATGAGTTCAGCACATTGCAGAGCGGGTGCAAAATATCAGTGAAACAAAGCAGAGGGAAGTCATTTTGGTCTACCTTATCTTATGAGATCCTCCAGGCAATTCATTACACCAGCACATTCATTTGTGTCCATCTAACTGCAGCTATCTGACAAGCAAATGTTTTATCAGCAATGCCCGAGAGAGGGAGCTTCATAAAGTGACAGAAAAAACAGGTCTTTTACGAAACAAATGCACCTCTTCCGTCAAAGCAAGCAACAGGGAAGAGAATCTGATCTAATGTGAAACTTTTTACTCCAAAAACACTGAATTAGACCCATTCATTTTGTAGCTATGTGTATTTCTGTTAATTATTGTGAATGATTGTTGTTATTAGAGATTAGCCTTTTCTGAATGTTGTGCAAAGTTGGCTGCTGTGTTTATTTAACTGAAATTTAATCCCGGGCCAATTAATGGTGGAAAACAGTTTTTGGCCTTATTCATGTTCCGGCTTTGCGCTGTTACGGCCAAACTCTAATGTGATATTAAATATAGGTAAGAGTAAACCTTGTTCAAATATGTTTCTGCTGTATTTATTATACTGAATATATTAATATATATATATATATATATATAATTCCTGGCATTCTGTCAAATTTTAGAACCCACTGTGGCCCGTCATATTCAAAAGCTTTGCTCATCCCTTACCTATATTATTTCTAATTTTATTGAGATCTTCTATACACACTGGATCATGTGATTATCCATTTTATCCATAGACTCAAAACCCACCTGTTCACACAATCCTACACCATATAATCAGTCACTCATCTTGTTTTGTATCTCTGTTTTATCTGTAAATATGTGTTTTTAACTTTGTTTTTTAACTTGTGTCTTGTACAGCGCTTTCAAATAAAAGTGTAGTATTATTATTATTTTCAAATAAAATTATTATTATTATTATTATTATAGACTGTATACTGACTTATGTAGACTGTATAAAAAAGAGGCCTAAGTGAGTCCGACGTCACCCACGGCGTTCTGCTCCAGCCAAGTGAAGTTCATCGTGGCTAGAGCAGTTATAGGGGAGATTTTGGGCCGAGTTCCACATTTGAAACTCTAACCACAAGTATCATAGCAACTAAAGAGCCAATCCAGAGCCAGGGTGTTGAAGTTAACGTCCCTTCCAGCCTGTTTACGTTGGTTTAGCAGGCACTTAGAAACACTGTCAATCAAACCTGTTGCTAACGCTAGCAGGAATGACCTTGGGGAAAGAACGCACCTGATTTGTCTGTTATTAATGTTCGTATCTTGATTCACGGACAAACTAGCAAAAGGAAAACACCAGGATCATGTAAAGCGGGTCAATACGTCAAGTCTCACTGCAACAGTTACAGAGGGATGGGCGACGACTTTTCAGTGTAAAGTCCATTTATATATACAGTCCATGACAAGACGATTAGCAGTCAAAGATGTAAGGTGTATTATGTAACTTTTATCGTACAAGATCTGCCACTTTCTTGTCTCCAGAAAGCAGCACAGATCTGTGGAGAGCCGAGCCCACTCACACTAACAATCCATGTCTTTTCTGAGCAATAAAAGCAGCTGTAATTAAAATACCGATTCCAAGCCTTGTGAATCAGCTTCATGAAGGCCAGAAGGTGAAGTTACATAGTGCACAGTGGACCTTTTAATGGGACTCTAACAGGGATCTTTACGAAACAATAAACTCCAGCAACTATTCAAGGAGTGATTTTTTTTGGCAAGATAAACAACAATGACATAGATTGCTCACAATAATTAGGTCTAACAACTATGGGCCTTTAGTAGGTACATTAACAAAGGACCGTTAAAGACGACCTATTTTGCTTGTGTCGACTCTATAGTTATAATCTATGGCCCCCGTGGATCATTATGTTGTACAGAGTTATGTTCAAAAAATAACCCGCAATAGGTGAAATCCACGAAGTATCAGCTTTATTTTTCACAATTATTCTATATGTTTTGCGGCTGTAAAAACCCCTCACCACACACTTTATACACTTTTTTCTCACACAGGAATTAACATTTTCTCACATTTCTCTCTCTCTCAAAGTTCAAGCCATTTCGTCGGTGCCTTTGTCGGGAGAAGCTTTGCAAACGTTTCATCGACATTTATGTGGGTTTTGTCGGGGAGAAAAACTTGCAAACATACAGCACTTCAGAGTCACAGAACACTGCAATCCAGCCAATCAACAATGGTATGTAAATTTGTCTGACACACATTCTGTACTGTACAGGAGACATGGAGGAGACTGATGGACAATGGTCTACAGTCCCTCAGCCAATCAGGACGCAGAACACAATGGTCTACAGTCCCTTAGCCAATCAGGACGCAGAACACAATGGTCTACAGTCCCTCAGGACGCAAACAATCAGCACGCAGAACACAACGCAGAACACAATGGTCTACAGTCCCTCAGCCAATCAGGACGGCAGCAATGCACACGTTCATACATTGCAAAAAAAGCATGCAAAACTGAACCAAAAAAATCTGCAAAACAGCAAGGTTGCGAAAGGTGAACCACAATATAGTGGCGGACAACTGTATTAATTTAAAACGACTTAATAAAAGAAACACACAAGTGTCATCACAATAAAGAGCCATGTAGCAGTCGGCGCCCCCTACGGATAGCTGCAGCTCACAATATCGAGAAGTGGATTTTTTTTCATTTGTGCCAAAATAACTGAGAAGCTGCCGAATCTTATACATATCACAGATTAAGAAAATAAAATTGAAGAACGAAGTAAGTACAGAGCAGTGGGCATATACAGCGGTGAAAACAGATATGGCGTCTTGAAAATAAGCGATTAAAGATCAGTCCAAAAACAACTTCAGGAGGGCAAATGAGAAGGAGACAACTGTAACATGTTTAACAGCTCGGCCGTGTTTAACGTTTAGTAGCAGTAGTGCCAGAGGAAACAAATATAATATAGAATGAGTCACAGTTTGTTGAGTGACAGGAGAGGAAAGCACCACAGCTAGCACGCAGCAGCGCCTTCATTTAGCATAAATGATTACAGTTAATACATAATTTGCCTTGTCATCTCTCAGGCAGGTGAGCCGTCATCGTGCTGCAGAAACTCGCTGTGATGAATGGTAATGGTAATTGTTTGCAGCTTTGGTAATAATGTATAGTGAGATTTACATTGCGTCCCGGCGTGCTCATTATTCGGCTCTAAGCGGGGAGCTGGCGACTCGCTTCCTCAGTATCAGACTCGGGATAGGGAAAGTAAGCCCTCATCACCCAGCGCATTTCTGATTGTCTCCAAGTGCTGTAATCTGCCTCCAAAATGCGTCAAATTTGATGTTTTCTCTCAAATGTCGCTAAAGAGCACATGATTGCTCCGTCGGTTACATGCTGACATTTATACTCGCTCCACAGACACTCAGATGAACAAAAATTACAGAGCGCTCTCTACTTTAGCCTTAAATATCACAGAGTTATGACTGAGGGCGAGTGGGCCAGTTTTATGCTTTCCCCTGAGGTTAGCCTGTCTCACTACAGTAAACAGTCTCTGCTCTGGTGTGATAACTACAGAAATGGTTTTGTTATACTGTATCTTTAAAAGCTGTTTTAACATGGCACATTTAGCATTTCTAAATATTTAAAGGTCCTGTATTATGTAAAATTGACCCTCTCTTGTGAGGTTTAAGCCATGTTTTAACGCTGTTACCTCTTAAAAAATTCACCCGGAGGTGTTTTTTTCTGTAGAAATCGGCAATTCCAAGACTAAAATTATCCACGTGATTCTAGTGAAGGTGTAGAGCGCTTCCTGTATCACCACATGACATCACAAGGTGGAACAGAGTGATTTCTGAGTGAAAAATTCAGCCTAAATATGCATAATTTGTGAGTTAAACATATGTTACTGAAACAAAATCACAACTCCTGGGTCTGTTTGTGACGAGGAAACAACATTATAACATATAAAATAGCGTAATATGAGCACTTTAAAGCCACAATATGCAACTTTTATGCCAAAAGAGAGGCTTTTGTAGTAAAATATAAAAGTTTTTTTCATTATGGATGTATTCACAGCACTGAAAAAAACATGCTCTCTGTCAACAAATACAAATAGTTGTTTTTTTTGAATAATAAAAGTTCTTATTCAAAGCCAGATAAAAGATCATAAATACCACAATGGGTAAGTAACTAGGACAGTTTTAGACTTCCTTTCAAAGTGTGAAAAATCTCATTTGTAGACTGGAGTTAAAAGCATTTCTCCTGTCTAAATCGTTACATGTTCCAGTCCAAGTCTGATAAAAGGCAGGCCAGAGCTTTAGAGATTTTTGTTGACATCTGTGAAAGCCCAAACCATTATTGCACTGTAGTATTTAACTGTAAGCGTAAAAGTCAAACCAATCCTAAAAATGTGGAAAAACGCCGCAGTTTTGTTCATGTAACACTGTGTACTTTGGTTTGGTGGTTTGGTGACCCACAGAACACAGTGGCCTTCCTGTCGCATTCAAACCAGCACAATCACTCTCCGACGATAAAAGACCACAAAAAACGCATTCAGCTCTTACAGTTTACTCTCCGAAGAGGCATGCAGTTCCATTACCACCATTTACCCCGTTAACAAGCACAAACCACTGTCACTAGTCTGCGCTGCTGCTTTATACCCAAACTAAACTAAAACACTTCCTACGCCCTACTACTGCTACTGTTCTTTGTGCGTCTGTGAATGACTTTTTCAATTATCGCTTTGTCCCTAATAAAAATAGATAAAACATGCCTTGAGGTTGGTGAACACACATTTCCGTGTTCATCCGTGGGTCCGATCTTTCCCGTAGCCTTCTCGGTGCCTTTGTTGGCTTCTTTTTGTTCACTTTAAACCCTCTCTAAATTGCTAATGATGGCAACAGCCTTGAGCAGCTTTCCAATGACAGGACTAATGAGTGCGGCGCATTATGAGAGCTGCTGCAGATGGATTTACACTGGACATTTCGTGTTTGTGTGCCCATAGGATCAATACAGTAGGGGATTTTAACTTTAAACCCTACCACATCAATATCTCACTGTGTCAGTCTGTTACGCTTTGTTTACACTCTATTCTCCACACTGTGCAAATGTTTGGATTGTTAAAGGTCCTATATTGCACAATCTCCTATCTTGTGAGCTTTACGTCATGTTATAATGTAGTTTCCTCCTCAAAAACGTGCCCACAGTTGTGTTTTGTTTCATTCATGCAGGGTCGAGTAACACTTTATTATTAGTCTGTCTGAATCTCCAAAGCTCAAAAATGGTCAGTTCCACGTTGTGATGTCAAGTTTAGTTTTCATGTAAATAGCTCACCTAATCTACTCACCAAATTTTAACAGTAGGTAAACTGAACTGAGATTTTTGGCAATATATACAGTTATAATTGTTCACTTACACTTTAACTTATCACTACTTAAACAAGGGGAAGTAAAAATGACCTAATAAAAAAAAAAAAATGTTTTTTGTGTGTCCATCATTTTCAGTTTCACACTGAACAGTCTGATCCAACACACTCTGCATAACATTTAAAGCATTTCCGGGCTTATGGCTCTTATTTGATCCTCGATATTATATTTTAAGTCGTTTATTGTCTGAAGTTTATTCACAAACACCTTTTCTTTAAGATAGTCCCACAGGAAGAAATCAGGACTAGTCAGGTCTGTGGAGATCACATACTGCCCCCTGTCTGTGAAAACCACATATTATTCATTTAATGGCATTTACTCTTGGGGCATCTCTGGTATTAAAATGTCTACGGTAACACTGCTGAGTTTCTGAACTTGACCCATGTGAGTCAAAGTACCACTGTACAATGAGGGTTCGTTCCTCAGTGCTATATTTGCTCATATTAATGTTGGAAGGGTCGTTCTAAATGCTCTGAAAAAATAAAATATTTTGAAACAAAAGAGTTATGAATTTTTTTCAACTGTCAGTGACTTTTGGGCCACCCTGTATAAAAATCTAACCATTTAGATCTGTTTTTCAAGTTTTTAAGCCTCATCATAGCTCTGTTAAATATCTGTGGAGCACTTTCCTGCAGTTTCACAAAAAAAAAAAAAAAAAAAAAAAAAAAAAATCACCTGCTTCCCTGGTTTTGCAGCGCTCCACTCCTAAACGCTGCCACATGAGAACTGTATAGTGTCTAATGAAAGACAAGCAGAGCACTTTCAAAAGGTATATGCCACATGTTCTCCATTCAACCTGTTCCATAAACGCCCTCTATACATCCCCACTTATCCTGTCATCGCCTCTCCTCACACTCTTCTCTACCTCCACCTCACAGCAGCTGGTGAGCCTCCTAATGGCCTTCACGTGCTTATGGATGGAGCGGGAACCTTTCGTCTCTCACGTTGCAAATGTGGCTCATTAGAGTGGTGGGTGCGGCCGGGGGAGGGAAGGTGACATCAAACAGCTCCATTGGCGGGCGGTTTCCAGTAATGACTTGCAAGCCGCTGCCTGCAATGTCCTTACAAGGTGTCCATAAATGTATAATGGCATTAAAGGGGGCTTGATCTGGACAGGCTCAAGGTGGTCTCGCACAGTGACTCGGACTTAAGTGCGAGGAGAGGTGATGAATAGCATTAATAAGTTAGAAAAGTGGAGTTGGAGCCAAAAGTTCAAATGGGTTGGAATGTATCGAGCTGGAGAAGGGACAGAGAGGCATGAGACGATATAGAAAAAGAGCTTAAAGACTGTATAAAAAACTGCCAGCATGAAACATATTAGGCCATCTGCTTCACTTGCTTTCCTGCCAAACAGCAACAGCACTTCATCCACAGCCTACTACACAAATACATCTACACGTAAATGATGCTACGGCTCGATATTAAAGAGGACCTATTCTGCAGAGTTTACTTTTTAGAGCTTTTAATCATGTTTTAGTCGTTTCCCCACACCATGTACTCACCCAACGTGGTATTTGGAGTGATTCGAGCATGTTTGAGCAATCTTTAATCGCTTATTTAAAAAAAAAAAAAAAATAAAATTGGCAATCAATCCTTGTTTTCACTACCACTGCTCTACACTTACTTCGTTCTCCAATTTCCTTGTCTTAATTGGTGGTACATGCAGGATTTGGCGGCGTCACGTAGTCATTTTAGTATACATGAAAAAAACAAGATCAGCAGATATGCATCAAAAGTGCTGAATGTGTTGTGATTTTTTTGGTGCAATTTTATATGCTTTTTACAACGTATGAGCGTGCATTGTGTTCTGCGTTCTGATTGGCTAAGGGACTGTAGGCCATTGTGTTCTGGGTCCTGATTGGTTAAGGGACTGTAGACCATTGTCCATCAGTCTCCTCTGTGCCGTGTCTCCTGTACAGTACAGAATGTGTTCAGACAAATTTCCATAAATGTTGGATCACAGTGTGACTCTTAAGTGCCGTATGTTTGCACTCGGAAAAAGTCGCCTGCACCAAGGCCTTCAGAGGAAAAAGAAACTACAGCAGAGCGGCGCCAGCGGTCAGAGGAAGAGGTGTGGTCAGAGGAAGAGGCGTGATCAGAGGAAGAGGCGTGGTCAGAGGAAGAGGCGTGGTCAGAGGAAGAGGCGTGGTCAGAGGAAGAGGCGTGATCAGAGGAAGAGATGTGGTCAGAGGAAGAGTGGTCAGAGGAAGAGGCGTGGTCAGAGGAAGAGGCGTGGTCAGAGGAAGAGATGTGGTCAGAGGAAGAGATGTGGTCAGAGGAAGAGGTGTGGTCAGAGGAAGAGGCGTGGTCAGAGGAAGAGGCGTGGTCAGAGGAAGAGGCGTGGTCAGAGGAAGAGGCATGGTCAGAGGAAGAGGAGTGGTCAGAGGAACTGTGAAATACACGTGAGTCACTATTTATCATTTATGTGTCCAGCCTTGTGGGTTGTACAGTATAGGAAAACGTTTATATTTTTAGTTCTCAAACAAACTCTGAAAACAGGTCTTGATATTTGGTTTCATGTTATAATACTGCACTTATTTTTAAAAATCTACAACGGTTTGAACTTTGAGAGTGTTTAAACAAGAGAAATGTGAGAAAATGTTAATGCCTTTGTCAGAAATGTGTATAAAGTGTGTGGTGAGGAATTTTACAGCCGCAAAACCTATAGAATAATCGTAAAAAATAAAGCTGATACTTCATGGATTTCACCTATTGCGGGTTATTTTAAAGTAACCCCCGCGATAAACAAGGAACCACTGTATTGTGATTTTAAAAGTCCAAATTATAACATAACGATCCGTGGGTGTTATAGTTTATAGTTACATCACAGACACAAGCACAATAGGTCATCTTTTTCAACTTTTCAACTTTTCTTGAGCAAAAAAAACTCAAACGCAAGATAATTATATTTAATGCAGCTCTGTGGAACATTACAGGCAAAGCGATGACGTCTACATGGGGCGACAGTGGCTCAGTTGATGGCGTGTTTGTCAAATGAGCCGAAGGTTAGCGGAGCGATTCTGGCTCTCACAAATGAATACTGCTGTTGTGTCCATGAGCAAGACACTTAACCCACTTATTCACACAGCAATGTACACAGAAACTGGGGGCTTTCACAGAAACTGGGGGCTTTCAAGCTTTGAGAGGCTTGAAAGTGGAAAAGCGCTATATAAAAATGTGACCATGACCATAAAGCAGAGAGCAGACCAGAAAAGTTACGTAGCCAAACTTTAATGATAAACTATGACTGAGAATAAGCAACGCTAATACGCCAACTCTCTGTATTCTAACGACTTCATCTTTGGGCTGTATTGTAACTGCGAAACAGAACTATTTAATGAGAAAATGAAATTACGGAACCAAAGAACAAAGTCGCCGGAAAACAAAAACTTCAAAAAAGGACAAGGACAAAGAGAGAACTAGAAAGTGGGAAAGATAAAAACCTGATGATGTTAATTACAGATCTCTAAATGAAGCCAGGAAATTACACCAAAAAGCTCTGAATATTAAACCAGGCTCCAGACACCCCCACACAAGCAACGAGGAGCGAGCAGCTATGAAATCATGTGTGTTTTAAAAGAGGAAAACGATGGGAAATCAGGCAATATTCACAAACGCCATCACACACTGCCTCGTCATACAAATTAATACGATTTCACTTCACATGCATATGAATAAAAAAGTATTTCTTACCTATAGATGGCAGCAGACGAGACGAGATGCAACAAGAGAAGGGGGAAAAAAAAAAAACACATTTGGTCAGGCTTAAGTAGGATTTACTGTTCTGTAGAATCAAATACCATGAATTAACAGTTTACAAAATGCATCATCACATTCAGAATTTTATGAAAGTGATTTGAATTTAATTTTAGAGTGTGACTCAAAAGCAAATCCGATATTAACACCTTCCTCCCAGAAGCGGAAAAGTGCCAGCTGATCAAAAATATGAACGTTACGTGTGCCAAAATGTGTAATAAGGTACACGCCCTTTTCCTCTTCCTGTGTTTAAACAACTTCAAACAAAAACAGGAATGAAGTTTGAGCTTTTCTCACAGCGCAAATGAACTAAGCTCTGGTTATGATCATTTAAATCCCCACTCTGGCACTTTTTAACCAAAAAAAGTACTTAAAGGGCTCATGTTACACTATTTTCTGATCTATGTTACGTTGTTTGCAGACCTGAAGTTTTGTTTAAACCGAAAACACTGTTACACTTTGTGATGTCATCATGTGGTGATACAGGAAGTGCTCCATTGTGTTTTTAAACTCCAAACACCTTCACTAGAATCATTCATCATTTCAGTCCTGGAATTTCCAATCTCTTTTGAACTAAAGCAAAGATGTCAAACTCAGGCCCGTGGGCCAAATTTGGCCCTTGATATAATTATATTTGGCCCATGAGACCATGTCAAATATGTATTAGAGTTGGACCGTCGGCTGCCACACCAGTATAGAGCATGCAACACTAATACTACGAATCCCAGAATGCTTTGCAAATCTGTTGGTGCTGAACCCACCACTTTTGTTGACACTTATTAGCATCTGCTCCTGCCGCCTCACTCAAATTTGAATCCAATCCTTCTGAAAAACATGCAGATATTGTTGATTTTTTTCAATAAATACTTAGTTTGGCCCATGTCCCAGTTTTTAATTTTGGCCCTCTGTGAATTTGAGTTTGACACCCCGGGAACTAAAGATAAAAGGAGGTATCAACTTGAAAACTACCACTTTATGACATCATAAAGTGAAACAGAGCATTTTGAGCTTTGGAGATGTTTGAGCAACCCTTCATTATTCGTCTGTCTACATGTGTGAATGAAAAACAAAAACACAACTCCAGGTATGTTTTGGATGAGGTAACAACATTATAACATGGCTTAAAGCTCAAAGAGTCATTTTTTTTTTTTTTTTAGATTTTTTTACTGGAGTGAAAACCTTTTCCTTGTGCTGTTTTTCATTTTCAATATTGTTTGCCTGCAATATTCCAAAATATGATGTAAAACTCATCTATTGCCGTGGAGAATGTTTCGAATTGTGTTTGTAACTTATTAGTTTTATGTGATCATGCAGGTGACGTGCCACCAACCACCAGACCAGCCATTTTTTTAAGCACAGAGATACAAATGTCTGTTGAAGAGAAGATTTTATGCTTGTCTATAGAGTTAATAGGAACTGAAATGCGAGAATGTCTTATATGCAGCCAATGGAAACTGTGCATTCTGTTCTTCTGTTCGCCAACATGTGAAAAAGGGTCGTAATGATCGGTAAGACGTTCTGCATCTCCATCTGTCCCATATCGGTCTCATACCTTTATGTAAGACGCACATATCACTTCTTCTTCTATCACATATGACTAAACGTGACTCAAGATCTCAGCTCATTAAATTAACACACTCATCCACAGATTAAACTGGATAAACTCAGATTTTTTCCTAACAAAGACAGAGCACAAAAGGTGATGCTGTTGGAGGAGCTCGCTGCATTCGTTGCCAAAGTCAGTCATCAAGTGTAAGAGGATTTTTGTTAACTTGCTTAGTTTCAAACATTTCACATAATACTGATTCTGGCACGCAGATCTGTTGGAACTTGGCTCATCCCAGTTTGATATTTTGTTCTATCTGTGTTGTTAACGGCGTTACAAAAACACATTCAAAGCGTTTAACGGTAATATAAACGATTTCCATTTTTAAACGAGACAAACGTGGAAGAAACCCCGACGAGTTAAGGGCTACGATAAAGTACTGAAAAGGCAAAATTCGCACTTTCAGCCAAATTTGGACAGAGGACTTTGATTAAATAAAATAAATAAATAAATAAATAAAAAATATGATATAAGTCGCATTCAAGTATTCACAAAAAATATAAAATAAAATAAAATAAAATAATAATAATAATCTCTATATTGACCTAAAATGTCTTCAAACCAAATGGACCAAATCCCATCACAATAATGCAGTATTGTAATATAATTTTGTACAGAATCACTTTGTTGCAGGTTGCCATGGCGATGTGCTCATTAACAGGTGCTCAGCTTCATTACTTCCTGGTCATAAGCCCAGTCACACTAATCCCAGAGTGGTACAGACACAGTCACTCCACTGCTTTCATTTTGGGTTATTTTTTTTGGTACATCACATTCACACAGACACGGTCCATCCTCACCCGGTCCAAGAGGACAAGTGCTGACCCGTCTTCACTTGTGAACTTGGTAAGTGCCCAGCTGTCACATCTATGAAGGACCATCTCTTTTTAAGCGTTTTAAGCCAATTTACTTACAACTACAGCCAACTTACATAGTTTATAGTTTGGGTTCAGCTATGAAAGTTTTGTTTTTATAAATGACATTATCTCTACTTCTGTGAGGCCTATTCACCACAATAAATACAAGTCATATCTCCCAAACTGAGCTCGGAGTAGAGACACTGCTCCTCCACATCGAGAGGAGCCAGCTGAGGAGGCCTGGGTGTCTGTTCCAGATGCCTCCTGGCCGCCTCGCTGGAGAGGCGTTTTGGGCTTGTCCCACCGGGAGAGCCCAGGGGAGACCCAGGACACGCTGGAGGGATCATACCTCTCAGGTGGCCCCAGAGTTTCCCCTGGAGGAGCTGGAAGTGTCCGGGGTGAGGGAAGTCCCTGTTTAGATGCAGCCCTCATGACCTGGCCTTGGAGCGCAAGAAGACAGATGGATGGAACAGTAATAATAATAATAATAATAATAATAAATCGACAGTAGCTCAGTTGGTTGAGTGTTTGTCCACTGATCCGAGGGTTGGTGGTTCAAATCCTGCTCTCAACATAATCATTGGTTGAGCAGTCAGATTCACTAACTCACACGTTGGTGGTGCGATTCCAGCCCTCACAGATGAATACTGTTGTTGTTGTGTCTGTGCACACTGATGCATGAATGTGTGAGTCAGTGGGTGAGTGGTCCCTTGATGTAAAACACTTTGAGTCCCTTGAAGGTGGAAAAGCTCTATACAAAAATGTGACCATTTACCATTTAAATCAGATATATATAGATATATTGTGTTTTTTGGCACTTTACGGAGCATTATTCATTCACTCCACACTCGGCGGTGGTAAGCTACTATTATAGCCACAGCTGCCCTGGGGAAGACTAACAGAAATGAAGCTCCCAATCTGCACCAACCGCCCCTCCACCAACATTCACACACAGCATATTCCCAGCCGACTCCCATCCAAGTACTAACCCGGCCCGACCTTGATTAGGTTCTGAGATCTGACAGGCTCACTCTTTTGATCCGCCGCCATCGCCACATAACTTAACTTTCAATTGTATTTCTGCAAAACTTTAAAGTGCTTCGGAAAACATATTACTTCAGATTCAGAAAACTTGATGTATCCCCAAGAGTGATTCAATTGTAGCTCTATAGCTGTGCATTCGATCACCAGAAAACACACAAAAGACACAAGTCAATGGACAACAGCTCAATAACAGAGAGATACTACTTCAACTTATTTCATTGTACCACTTTAACTGTCCCAACACTACGACAAAGGTCATTTGATTTACCTGGTGTCTTGAATTATACCGAAGCGTTCGATGACGTACACTTTTTCATCCGCAGCTTCTATAAATCTTTCACTGTGTTTCTAATGCTGCAGCAGAGACTATAATGAACCGAACATAAACAAATGACTCCAGTCTGTGATATCACTCAAACTCAAGGTGCTACACAAGCGCTACAACTTCACACAATATATTTACATAGTCGTTTACACTTACGCAAATGTCCATGTGCCAACAATCACATGTCTATCACAGTATGCACTACGCAGCTCCTCTCCAAGATGTTTTTTAAGAAGTTCTATAACAAGGACACAGATGACGCACTCGCTCCATGTGGCTCAGGGTTTCTGCAGCAGGTTGCACCATATATATACGCTTTACATTAGCAATAACAACATACAAAATATACGCTAACAATCTGCTGTCTCTTTAACACCAGAGAGCGATGAAAATAACCCAAGAGAACGGTGCAAACAGCCACGTCGACAACTGTAAAGAAAATGCAAATGTGAAATATACGCAGCCGAAGGTGTTATGTTTTATGATGGTAATGAATTAGAAACAGCAATATAAGTTTTTTTTTACAGAGGATTTGCACCACCAGTGAAAAGTTTGGTCACACCCTCTCATTCAATGCTTTTTTTTCCCTTTACTTTTACTACTTTCTACAAAAACTAGCCACACTTTGCTAATTCTATATATCTTGCTTCATATATTTGATGAAGATGTATGTTTTTTCCCTTTATTTTGACTACTTTCTACCTTTTTATATAGTTAAATAACTCTTCGACAAAGCAAAGGGCAGCTACTTTGAGGATTTGAATATAAGAAATCTATATATTTAATGCCATATGTATTGACGCACTCTAATTATTCACTGTGATGAGTTTATTTAAGAAATTTTCACAACTTTCAGACCAGAGCACAGGTTTATCGTCATAATAAAGCCAAGAACAGCTCGGGTAACAGAATAATTCCTGGTTCTTGGATGACAATACACAGCAGACATCTCGTTTTGACCATAAGATGTAAGAAAAAATGTGTTGGAATCGTGTATAGTGACTTTAAAGGCTCGTCACAGGCCGATACCATGGGATTTTAAAACAAACAGTCGCTCAAATCATTTTTAACCTCACATCTGTCCCCTGCACCCTTATCCTGAGATGACAGCAGGGGTGATTGGGCAGCGGTGGATGGATGGATGTCCTGGACAGATGGGTGCAGAGGGGGCACACACGGGGAGGGGGGAGGGGCGGAGGGGAGGGCGATCGGAGGCCGGACACGGTGTCATCAGCTCAGTGAAAACGCTGACACTCTGTTGACATCTTTCTCCGCTCCATCACTGACCCAACGCACAGCCTCAGCCTCGGACACAGTCATCCGTCTCCTGGACCCGTGGGGATGAATCGTGGGAGCAACATGTGACAGTCGACAAACAGGAGGCGTTTCAATGCATCACATAGAGACAGTGTAAAACGAAACATGCACAGGTGGGAAAATGACGCGTTTATTATTACTGTGATATATGATGGTATCCAAAAGAGGTATATTTTTCTAGGAGTACAAACAGGAATTATTTCTGTAAGTTAGTAGTAAAGTCAATGGTCTCTTTTTTTTTTTTTTTACATAGCGCTTTACATAAAGGGGAGTGTCTTGCCCTGTGGAAGCGGGAATCGCACCACCAACCTATGGGTCAGCGAATCAGACCGCTCTACCAATGTTTATGGCAAAAGCAGGAATCGAACCGACAACTTTCATATCCATAGACACTCAACTGAGCTACTGTTGCTTAAAAAAAAAAAGTAAAAATTTAAATAAAAATTTCAATACTGAGGAAAAGGCCCAATATTATATACCAATTATGATACCGTACTATTTTAAAATGAAAAAAATAAAAAAGCTACAGAATTATGTAATTATTGACACTATTACACTACAACAGGAGTGTCCAAACTAGTACTTATTATGGCAAATTTGAGTAATTCTACCAATATAACCTAAATAACATCACACTGCATTGTCCTACAGACCTAATATTAATATTCCAAGCCTTATTTGAAGTATGAAGTCAAAACTATGTTAAATGCACCATCTGAATTATCCACTGTATTGACCACTGACCCTCCGTGTCGAATATTTTCAAGATATGGCCCTCGGTGAAAAGAGTTTGGGCACCCCTGCACTACAACATAAAGTATAAATCATAGACAATATGTGTATCGTACTAGTTCCAGTAGGGCCAATTTCAGTATGAATCCTTAAGTATTTCTGTATTAGTTTTATAAGGAATAAGCACTGTAAAATAGGAGCTACTACAAGTGCAGAGGAAGTAGCTGTGTGTCTATAGTGTATAATGTTTTTGTTTTCACATCTTGGGCAGCCTCTGAGACTGAATGCACTAATAATCGCCTATTATCTGAATTTGACTTTTCCCTCTTGGAAATGAATAACTCCTCTATTTTCATTTGGGGACACAGTTAAAGCCGTGCTATACAGTGGCAGCTCGAGACGGAGCAGCGAACATGAAGGCAGCAGATGGCTATATATACATGCACGAGGGAGAGCGCCTCAAAGAGCAAATGAGACACACACGACATTAACGCTGGTGGCAAAAACACTCCAAATGACAACTTAAAGTATGACGCAAAGTGCTTCACAACTACAGGCACATTTGGGAGCGAGTCGTGCAGAAGGGAGCGCTCTTCAGACTCACTTAAAAGGTAAAAGACAGAAGATGATGATTAAGAGGCTTCATTTTGCTCAGGTGTGTGGTCCTAATGTCTGTAGTCACTTATGATGATGCGAAAAGTAAAAAAAGCAAAAGCCATGTAAGTAACTATGCAAAAATGAGTGAAAATAAAACAAAACATTCATTTGTTCTGTACTGTGTTGAGTATTTCTCTAGTGTGGCATGTGTTAGATGGATTCAGATCAGGTAAAGTTAAATTACACTTTGTCATTTTTCAGGTGAGATGTCCTGCTTGTGTTTGTGTAGATATTATAGCTTGTTAATGTTCCACAGTATATCATTAAAATTTTCTCTCTTGCAATCGTAGGAATCTCTATTGCCTTGAAAAAAACCAGCAGGGTCAGCTCTCCACAGATCTGACCTGGTGGCATAGTTTGTGTGTCTCTGGAGAGAGGCATGTTTTACTGCATACAGCAAAGTATGTATGTATAACGTATCCATGGAGACAAGCAGGTAGTGAACCCTCCATCAGGAAAGTTATAGGGCACATTGGCAATATGTAGTTTTAAGAATAGTATTTCAAACAAACCTGTTTCACATTGTAATGCCACCCCCTCAATCTCACGTATATACATAAAAATGGCAATAAAAATATATATATATTGAGACAGAAACTGGTTCACCCAAAGGACAAAACCCCAAGCTACAAACAAAGTAATGTGGTCCACTCCATTCAGTGAAGAGTGCAGCGAGCGTTACACTGGAGAAACTAGAAACAGCTACTCCATAAAAGGATGTACCAACACCGGCGTGAGAGCAGTTCAGGACCCCAGTCGGCTGTACATCTGCATCTCAAACCCCACTAACCTTAGAAGATAGTAGATCTTAGTCAAAGAAAATAAATGATATGAGAGAAGAGTTACAGAGGGATTTTTTGTCCATCTTTGAACAGGAAAGGGGGCCTTAAACATCATTTATTTCATATTTATAACTCCATCCTCAGACCTAAATCAAAACAAGTAAAACAACAGTGCTAGCCTGTATGCTAATAGGTGTAAGAGCACCCATTAGGAGCCTGAACCATTATGCAAAATATGACTCACAGCTCACAGAGTAGCTCAATAGACGTAGCAAACAAAGTGTAAACTTGTAAACTCCAGTGTCTTAGTCATCTCCTGCTGCTCAGAGATGACTAACACATGTGGACTGAACTGGCTTTAAACTAAATTTAACTTATTTATTAGAATACTACAGCACTTTAAAATGACTGGAAGCACCTTAGCCACATATGCACTTTACAAATAGGCACTTTAGGCCGTACGGAGTGGGAATTTCTTGTGATCTGTGGAGTTGTTTGATTGTTGTTTGTGTCGTCCTGTCTCTTGTCCCGTTTTAGATGTTGAGGGACTGCAAATGAAAATGAGCTGTGGAGCTAACTTTGGCACATTTACACATGTATTTTTTTTACTGGTGTTAATTAATGTGCGTCGTCCCTTTTAAATAAATAAAGTAAACAGATAAGCATGTGAGTTCCAGTGTAGTCAACTCCTCCCTTCAGACAGATCTAAGGCAGTGTCCACCAACAATCTGACCAGAAAGAAAGAAAAAATATGAATAGTACTTGCAAAATTGTCATCACCTAAATGTAAAGACTAAATTGCGATGTAAAGGTGACATAATGCGCATCACTGAAAAGTTATGTAATTGTATAACAGCGGTACAGAGTTTAAACACCTGCCTCTGAAAACACACAGGCTCCGCTCACAGGGTTCAGTAATATCATTTATATCAGCGTCTTGCTCACAATTATCTGTACAAGAGCAACACGACACCTCTGTAAGCCGACTAATTATACACTTCATTAGAATATAACTATGTTGACTGACAAAACAGAAGGCGGGAGACGCTCACACCGAGAGGAAGGGTTTATTTGGAAAACACACACCAAACACTTTCATTTCAGGTTCGCAGATTCATTCCTGGATTTGTGTCAACTCCACACTGAAGAAAGCTTTGAAAAAGTCTCATATTAACCTCATTGGTGTGTTTTTTTCAGATGCTGGATGAGTGATGATGTTATACTTCCAGATCGAGGGCAAAAGGTGGATTTTCCCATTGATCACATTGGATTTTGTCATGAAATATCCAAAATGTGAATTCCCCTGATTGTTTCTATGTTTCTATTAGTGATTAGACCCATGAACTCGCTTTATTGTTAAAAAAAAAACATGTGCAACAACATTAATTTTAGCTGTGGATTAAATATTACTGGCCTGTAGAATGTAGTGATCATCTGAAACCGAGCAAAACCATCACCGCAATTAGTTATGGGCAGAATCTTTGACATTTCAACAACGTGTGATGAGATTAGTCGGAAAAGTAGTGTTCTGGTGTAAGAAAACAAGGTGAATTTCAAGTCCAAAAAGTCTAAACTTGATTTTTGTAATAAATAATGATCAGATTGGACTGGCACATGAGTATTTATGGACTAATAATAACCGTACATCTCTTTGTCAACTTGGATTTTATGTAAATGCACTGGATTTATGTTGATTTTTTTTAAATCTGAGATGTGGAAATTATCGCTCTTTTAACAGCTCGAGCTACGGTTAAGCGGCTAAAGCTAGCGTCTTTATACAGCAACGGTTTATTGAACAGCGTTTTATCCATAATCAGCGATCAATAGTGCAACAAACCAGCGCTTCTGTCTGCTTCATTCAGCCGTGTTGTGTCCAGTTAAAGACCCGTCACCGCAAGAGTTTTTCCAACTGTTGCAATGCATTGTGGTCTATATTGACCACTTTAGCGACCACTGAAGCCCACTACTTTTCAAAGTGGATTGTGGAAATGTTGAGTGCGCCATTTTCAAATCAACGCGACATTCGGACACAACTAAAATCCCTAAACAGCGCCCCCTGTAGGGAGTAGTGTGAACATTCAGACACAATGTTACGACCCAAAGGAATTGAACATATTTTTGAAAGGACACAGGGAAACAAGGGGAAGGGTTCAAGCAAGTGTTTATTTTTTTAATGGTTTCGGTTTTTGTCAAAAGTGAAAAAGCAGCAAAAACCCTGTCCCCAACCAAAAAAACAACAACAAAGTAACAAAGAAAAAGGACCATGGCGACCCGGCCAATGTAAAATAAGGATGGAGCGTTTGACAGGCCAACTCTGCACAGAGCCGTAGAAGCTGCTAGTGCACCGCTGTGCCCCCCCTAACAAAAAACACAACCCATAAACTACAGAAAATAAATAACGAAAACTAGACCAGGAATAAGCACAAACACTATACTAAAATAGGATATATCAAAATAACATGGATAAAGATTCTCAACTAAACAACTGACTCACTTAAACTGACAAATATATACAGGAAAAATATAGGAATAACTTCTTATGATAAAAAAACAAACAAAAAAACTAGAAAATTGAGGAACACAAAGGGAAAAAAGGTGTGTAAACCTAACAAACAACAACAACGCAAACAGTTACAAGAACAAGAACGAGTTAAACACAAAATGAACCATTACAGTCCTTCCTCATCAGCTGTCTCGTTCGTACCTGCACAGTGTGAGAGGCAGGTGGTGGATTGGATTTGGGTCATGTTTTTTTTAAGCAGTGCCTGACGTTGCTGAAGCCCTCAGCCTGACGTCTGGGTGCAGCCTTGAGTCTGGGGCAACTTTTGTTTAGAGGAAGATTCATCATTGAAGCGGCTCAAGGCCTCACCTCAGGCAGCGCGCGGCGTTCACATTTACCCACTGCAGCTGCATAAACAGCTCACACAGAAACGCACACAACACACGCACACACGCCGGGTCTACGGGGCTTCTGGGGACGTTACACTCACTTACATTTATTTCCTGGAAACCGACCCTGACCTCGTTGTAGTAACTAGTTTTATAACCTTCACCTCAAACATAAGTATCATATTTTAACTTGTATCTTAACTTTAACGGGCAGTTTTCTGAGCTATGTTATAATGTTGTTTCCTCATCACAAACAGACCACAACAAACAGAAAACGTTCTGTTCCACCTTGTGATGTCACGTCGTAATACAGGAAGTGCTCCACTGTGTTTTTAAACTCCGTATACGTTCGCTAGAATCATTTGGATAATTTCACCCCCTGAAATTGCTGATCTCTACTGAACTAAAGATAAAATGTAGCTGCTAACTTCAAAACTACCACTTCATGACAACATGTGTCAAACTCAAGGCCCCGGGCCAAATGTGGCCCTCCACATCATTTTATGTGGCCCTCGACAGGGTAAATTAAAATTTATGATGGTCTTAAAATGTAATTTTATCAGGAGATACACAGTTACACAGTCATATTTTTACATCTATGGCAAATGCATATGCAATATTTGTAACTTGAATAAGTAATAAATACAGAAACAGTTCATTAACAAGTTAAAAAGTAGTTAGATCTATTTTACATCTGGCCCTTTGAGAGCAGCCATTTTGCTGATGTGATGCAGGAGCGTCACACATTTTCACCGAGGGCCACAAGGTGGAACAGAGCAGTTTGAGCTTTGGAGATGTAGACAGACTAATAATAAAGTGTTACTCAAACGTGTGTGAATGAAACAAAACACTACTCCAGGTGCGTTTTTGAGGAGGTAACTGCATTATAACATGACTTAAAGGTCAAAAGAGTCAATTTTGCGTGACATAAGACCTTTAAATCACGCTGATCTCATAACAAGGGAGGTAGGTGTCCATGACGTGAGCGTGTAGAAAGCTTTTAGTCCCCACAATGTGATAAATGTGTGTGGGTGAAAGTCCTCGTACACAAACAAAAACACGCGCCCTGTTTAGCAGTCAGACCAAACTGTGCTGGGAGTCTCTTAGTTTCCATATGACCTTTTGTCACTTTGCCAGTGACATTTTAAACATGCTCTCCCTCACCTTTGTCAGCAGCCTTGTCTCTGGCTGCAAAACAAAGCAGAGAGGCTGAGGAAATCCAAAAAGAGAATTAGAAAAACAAGATGCAGGAAGATAAATAAGTAAATAATAGACAAATTAGACTTGCATGGAAGGCGAGGGTCAGGGCTGAGCGCACAGACTCTACTATGACTGAAATAGCATACTATGGGCCCTTTAATGCCAGTGCTATTTCCTGAGCTATGTTATAATGTTTCCTTGTCACAAACAGACCTGGAGTTGTGTCTTATTTCATTCACACATGTTTAACACACAAATCCTGTATTTTCATAGCTTTAAAACTACCACTCCATGACATCACAAGGTGGAACAGAGCATTTTGAGCTTTGGAGAGGTAGACAAACTAATACAGGATGACTCAAACATGCGTGAATGAAACAAAACACAACTCCAGGTATGTTTTTGAGGTGGCAACAGCATTATAATAAGGCTTAAACCTTACAAGAATCAGTTTTAACTTCGTAGAATGGCAGTGAGCACTGACAATAAAGATAGGCATCGAGAGAAAAGTTTAAAAAATCACAAGGACAGAAGCAGGTGTGGAAGAAAAGACAAGACAGAGGAGACAGGAGAGAGAGCGATCACATGAGGTAGCCCAGAGCTGTAACCGAGAAAGGGCAGAAGCAGCAGAAGCAGAGGTAGGATAAGACGAGAGGAGTGAAAAGTGAAAATGGTTGAAATAAAGAGTGGAGGACGGGTGTGTCGGTGCTAGGGAAATTACAGACGCTTGTGCTGGAAATGTCAAAGATCTGTGAGGGCCCATTCTGGAGCTGTGATAATGTGAGTGCGCCATTCATCTCTGGCCAGAGGCTCTGCCAGGATCAATAGAGTCTTAGTATTAACAGGGGCGCCTCTGCTGCATTAATAAGACAAACTAGAACCAGCGGCACTCACTGACATAAAAGACATTTCCGCTGTTTTAGCCGCAGCAAGCCTGAAGACTGCAGAGTCGACAACACCAGGGGACGCCGCTCCTTTAACCCCTGAGTTCCTGGATCCAAACTGGGCTTATCGACGAGCTGCTCTCAGGCTGATCCACACTCCCAGCAGAGGCAGAATCGAGCAATAAACATGGATTTTCATATTGCAACATCTGAACACGGAGATACTGGACATACTGGAAGGATACACACTATATTGAAGAAACTGTGTTGAATTTATTTATTTATTTTATTGTTTATTTGAATAGGGACAGATACGACAAACACAGATTAATAATTCAGTAATCTGATGCAGGTATCAGTGTTTATAGCCTAGGCTCATTCGCAGCTCCAGTCCCCAGAAGGGCTTTTAAAACTGTTCAGATTTCACTAAAGAGCAGTGGGATTTGTTGTAAAAAAAAAGCAGTAAATACAGTGAAATATCAGAATATCACACACTTACAAAGTCATCCACTCATATTTCACTCTCTTTCAGCCCTCTCTCTTCCCCTGCCTTCCCCCATACTCTCTCTTTTGTGCACACACAGTTTACACACAGTGACATTGCTGCAGAAGCCAGGATGTTTTTTAAAAGGCAGACACTCCAGTGATAGTCTTTGTGTGAGCAGGTAAAGAATACCATGATGTAACTATAGCAAAAAATACGAGGACACATCCAATTACTATGTTTTATATTTTGGACTATTCCAAGAGCATTTACATTGGAGAGAAGACAGACGTTTTATCACATGTATTTAAGAGCATGTTTAAGGGTTAACAGTGAGCACATCTTGTTTGTGGAGACATATTTTGTTCTCTTGAAAGTATTTAATATGAAACAACAACATATGTGATCATTATTTAATATTTTGTTAATTAGAACCCGCAATATTGATCTAAAATGAGTTTTCTGAGAACTCAAACCTCAACTCCACACAGCCAAATTCACTTCAATGATATTTTAAAGGTCCTATATTACGCAAAGTTGACTCTTTAAGACATGTCAGAATACTTTTACCTCATCAAATACCTGGTTGTGTTTTGTTTCATTCACACATGTTTGGAGATGTAGACAGACTTATAATAAAGGATTACTCAAAGCTCAAAATGCTCTGTTCCACCTTGTGATGTCATGAAGTGGTAGTTTAACTTCACAGCAACTTTTTACCTTTTGTTCAGTAAAAATCGGCAATTCCAGGGTTGAAATTATCCAAATGCATCTAGTGAATGGAGTGTATGGAGTATCCACAACCTTGCACCTCCATATCTCTCTTTTTATGCTATATGCTTGATTTTAAATGTGTATATTTTAACTGTCGCTTTCAGTTTGAGAAACGTGCTCAGCCTAAATGTGCAGGGTTTGTGTGTTAAACATGTGTGAATGAAACAAAACTCAACTCCAGGTCTGTTTGCAATGAGGAAACAACATTATTAGGCCTTTTTAAACAGCTATTATCATTATATTGCGATGGATCTTGTTCCTCTTGCAAACCTTGTAGTTATAATTTTGAAATCCTGTCCAGTTCTATGGATGATGGAGGGGTCCTGAACAGCGAGAGCCAAAGTGAGGGGACAGGTTGCAGATCGGCAGCTGTGGAAGTTTGAGGTGGTAATTCCAAAGGTCAGAGCAGGCGCTGGTGCTGTCAGACTGTGCTACACTGTCTCTACCCACAGGCGGCCTGACATTTGGAGAAAGGTTCTGAAGGACCATTAACACATGGAGGGACAGACAAGCTAAGATCCTCTGCCTCCGCTCATCACGCTCACTGATGGATGTGAGCAGGTTCGAGCCTCTCTCTGGACACTTTTTTTGTTTATACTCATTCTCAAGACAAGGTGAAAGTGAAAGCGTACACAATATCACGACTTACTATATGAGCACTAGCTGATAAATGCGGAGCAGTGTTACTCCTGGGCACGTTTGCAGTTTGTGTTAGGGCTGCAAGATAAATTACAAATGAATCAATATAGTGGCCCCTCGTTTATCGCCGGGGTTACGTTCTAAAAATAACCTGTAATAGGCAAAATCCGCAAACTATCAGCTTTATTTTTTACAATTATTATATATTAAAGCTGTAAAACCCCTCACCACACATTTTATACACTTTTCTCACACAGGCATTAACATGTTCTCACATTTTTCTCTTGTTTAAACACTCTCAAAGTTCAAACCTTCGTCGGTGCCTTTGTCGGTGCAGAACGTTTCATCAACATTGTGGGTTTTGTCGGGGAGAAAACTCGCAAACATACAGCACTTAAGAGTCACACTGCGATCCAACATTTATGTAAATTTGGCTGAACACATTCTGCACTGTACAGGAGACACGGAGGAGACTGATGGACAATGGTCTACAGTCCCTCAGCCAATCAGGACGCAGAACACAATGGTCTACAGTCCCTCAGCCAATCAGGACCCAGAACACAATGCACGCTCGTATTCTATCAAAAAACATGCACAATTACACAAAAAAAGTCTGCGAGACTGCGAAAGATGAACCACAATATAGTGAGGGACAACTGTATAGCAATTACCAAAGGCTGCTGTACCATAATAACACAAAAAGCAAAATATCTTATACGTTATTCTGCATAAAAGCTGCTAACCCTCCTGTTTAGAACAATATAAACATCTGAAATGTGATTCTTGTGTTGTCTGTTCATGTTGAAGTATTTTGTCAGTTTGATGGATGTGTTTAAAATGGAAACGTTCAATCCTTTTATTACAACATAAACTGCAAATGTAATCGCGACGCTTGTCCACACATGGATATTTTTCCCAAATCGTGCAGCTTTGTTTGGTGTCGTATAGTCTCCTTTTAAAATGCAAAATCTTGAAATTGATTTCCAGACAATGTCCAACTCTATTCTAACTTAAAAGACTTTGTTTAACATTTTTAGACAGCCATAGCTTCCATCGCTGAACATAGCTGTATTACCCAGCATTTGACTGCAATTTTTCCAGATTTGTTACAGCGTAGATTTAATATATTTTCAAATTGGCCATCGCACTTTCTTATGATACCATTTCACCTTCACACAGGTAATTCTCAGTAAAAGAAACAGCAGGCTTGGATGGTTCTGCTCAATTTAAGTTCCATCAGCTTCAAAATGGTAACACTTCTATGAATCAAAATGGCAGCTTAGCTCTCCTTGTGCCTTTCATTAAATGTAAAATCCATAAGATTAAACCCAAAACCAGGATCCCTCAGAAATATCACGCCCACACAGTAGCACACACGGATTAGGCAGTGACATCCATGTATTCAAGCATGTTCATTACTAAAGACATGTACAGCTAGTTAGTTAGCTCTGCCCAGTCTGCGCTCACAGCAGGAGCTTTGACGGTCTATAAGGCCAAACGAAAAACCAAACAGATAATTCCCTATTTAGTGCACTGACTTGGTAGAAAGGCAGAGAAGGACCCGGGGCGATCTAGAGGGGGGAGTGGATAATGAGAGCAAGTGCGAGGGGACACAAGTTTGTAGAGTGTGAAGAAAGGAAAGTTGGGTCTAACTTCTGAGGCGGAGAGGCACACATGGGGGAAGAGGCTGTGTCATGAACAGCAAGGCTCAGAGGGAAGTGTCAAATATGTGCTGTTTGAAGCAGGGCATCTTAGCACAACCATGACAGCCGCTGTCTGTGTGTGTGTGTGTGTGTGTGTGTGCGTGCTCGAGTGTGTGTGCGTGTAGATGGAGACCTCAGTGTGCTCTGTACGTTTGGACCTACAGTGTTGGCTGCACAGACTAAGTGGGCGATCTAAGGCCGTGATTTGATCAAAGCCTCTTTGATCGTGGGGAGACTGGGGTCCACCACCAAACCCGCCATCAGACACGATATGTGAGAGTTTGGGGGGAAAATCCTGTTACACATTTCAAGGCAATATTCTTTTTGCAACTTATGAAATGATTTTACTCTATGCACAAGACATTAACCACTTTCATTTCGAGTGCAATTCAAAATGTTTTTGTGTTTAAATGTCCGCGCTCTATGGGTCCTTTTTATCTGAGGGAGTTACTGCAGGACTGTACTCCACCCAGACAGCGCCCTCTGCCTGTCAGGAGGGTCTAAGGACAGGGGGCGCACTGGGACAATGTGTTTTCTGTTGATTAATTTGCTTGTCTGTTTCTCTTTCATTGTTGATTTTCTAACTTTCTGTTGGTTAAATCATTCATCATGTTCAGCCCTTGAATTGAATCCTCTCAGGTCTTTAATGCAGTGAGACTAGACTGAAAACCCACCTCTTCTCCCTGGTATTTAATTCTAGCTAGACAGGATATAATGGTGTTTTATCTGTATATTTGTTTGTTTTTTGTTGACTTTTATGTGAACCACTTGGTCAGCAGAAGTTGTTTTAAATGTGCTATATGAATAAACTTAAATTGAGTCTCATTTTGCACATTTATTCAAGCTTGAAAGGTGAAAAGTAAAGTATATTAACCTGTAACCCCATTTGGCAGTAATAATATTAGACTAAACAAGCCAAGTAATGCTTCGTGTTAGACAAAATTACCTCAAATAAACAGTTACTGCATGTCGTCTGAGGCCCTGTCCAACTCAGTCAAGCTCGATAACCCAGAGGAAAAGATGAGGATGACAGCATCAGTTTAACCTGCACATGTAACTTTCACTCAACATGGGAAAAACATTTTAACCAACTGTCAGTTCTATGATGCAAACCAAACCCGCTCTCCTATATCTTCATGTCATGTCAGATCTTCCTTCAGTGTCCAAATGCAACATCCTGGCCAAACGCAACCCGGGACACGTGCAGTGAAGCGGGCCATAATGGAAAAGCAATAACACTGGAGGCTGCATGTAACGCCGTCTAAATTTAATCCCCTGACAGCTCCCAACTTGAGTGGAAAAAAAAAATCAATCAATGCAAATGGACGCTCAAATTGCCACAGTCAAATTTGAAATGACTGGTGGAGTGACACGGCACACAGTTTGTATTGGCCGATCCCATTTGGTCCCCGGTCCTCTGTCTGTCCATCATAACAAACGCCTTTCCAAAACAGCAGCATCCTCTCCAAATGATGAGATTATTTACTGCGGGTACAAAGCGGTTGCCTTGACTTCACTACACGCTTTTTCTGTTAGTCGAAGAGTCATAGAGAACAATATTTATCTGGCAACATAGACCTGTTGACTTCAGAATAACACATTCTCCAGCACTGAGGTGGCATCTTTACCTTGACATTTTGCAGAAATCTCGCTTTGGTTCTTTCTTCGCTGCCCTGCTTCACATTTGGTTTGCCACTAGCTACACCTCACCCTTCCTCTCACGCTCTTTTCAAACATCTTGTCAACTGATTTTATTAAGAAGAAATGCCTCCCAACAAGATTTTATTCACATCTTGATATACTGACATGTTTCTTGAATAGTGCAAAAACGCCTGTAAGTAAAATATAGATATTTGTAATGCCATAATGTGCAACAATCCAGGCAAAAGCAGGTGGCAAACCCTTTACAAGAAGCATTACACAGTGTGCTTTAAACTTAGTCCTTTGTCTCCTCTTTTCCACGTTAATCAAAATATGTTACAGCCAGTAATTTATTCCACAAGTGATGCTGTTGCAGAAGAAGGAGACGAGTCCAAAGGCAAAGATCTCGATTTACCAGTCACCTCTGGTCACGAGGTCTGGGTAACGAACAAAAGGACAAGATCGCGGATATAAGCGGCTAAAATGAGTGTGAGATAAGGTGAGGGTCTCAGTCACATGGGAGGAGCTCGGAGTAGACGTTGCTCTAGAACCAGCTGAGGTGGCTCGGACATCTGTTCCGGATGGAGGACTTCCCAGGACACACTGGTGGGACTCTCGGCTGGTCCGGGAATGCCTTGGGGTCCCACCGGAGGAGCTGCAGGACGTGTCTGGGGTGAGGGAAGTCTGAGAGTCCCTGCTTAGACTGCTACCCCCGCTACCCGGCCCCAAACTAGTCGAAGAAAATGGATGGATCAAATATGATGTCATCTTTATATAGTATATGCATAACAAATTGTTGCAATCTGGTTTATTTACATCTTTATTGTTCAAACCCTTTCAGAATCAGCGTCGCCCTCTTAAATCCGCGTCCTGAAAATTTTACTACAAGTGCCGTGGTAATTTTCTTAAATCCTCTAAATCTGGAGGTGAGGGCCTACAGGGGATATGAATACAGTGATTAACAGGAGCGAGCCTTCTGATCTGGTGCTTGTTGGAGAAAACACAATTATCAGACAAGTGCTGGCATGTTCCTTAATAAAGCTTCTATTCAAAGCGGATTCATATTCCAGAGAGAGGAGCTGCTAATGAAATATTCACACAAGTAAGTTGCTAAACCTGTGTCTGGAGACAAGTGTCTGCTGCAGAGAATGTAAGACATGCAAACACTGTAGGAGCTTTAAAGGGAAGAAACGCAATAGGGGAAACAAAATTACCAAAACGTTAATGCGTAAAAGGTTTATTTAAATGTCAAACAAACACGACAGAATCACAGCGATATGTCAAATCTATATTTCAGGGACTCAAAGACAAATTAATTGATGTTTTTACAATAACCTCACACTGAATATGATCTCAATTGAATATTTTTTTTACAAACTTATTGATAAATTGAAACATTAAAGCTCCTTTACCCCATTTCGAACCGTGAAAGAGGAACATGCTTCAGCTCAGCACAATTAATCCTATCCATGGGTTTTAAAATGATGAAAAATTAGGACCGCTGCCATAGGGATTAAGCTTTTTTTTTTGTTTCTGTGTGATTTTCAACGTATACAGGAGAAAACAGGTCACAGGTAGTTGAATCAATACGGTTCTCATCCACCAAAATGCTCTTTTTTCACAAAGAGCTGCTTTTACAACATGTTTTTCTAGGTTTTCCTGATGTAGATGAAATAAAGCTCAAGTATAGTGTCAGAGATTCACCTGGGCACTCAAGGCCTTTTTCTGTCCTGTGTGATGCCTTTGTAGCAAAATACAAAAATGATTTTCAAAAAAGGAAAAAAAAAATCAGCTCTATAACAATTGTAAGGAGCCTTTTCACAAACGTTACATAATCCTTTTTGCAACTTTTTTTAAGTTTAGACATTTTAAAGTTGCTTAAACAATCAGAGACAGTAGTGCAGTGACGTCTCCTGTCCCCCACTGGACGCTCACTACACACTTACCATGTTAAAAAGTTCTAATAATGACTTAATATGTCTCTTTGTGTTGGTTTAATAATTATGTGACTGTCACTGCTACTGATACAATTAAAATACAGCAAGATAAATCCAATAAAAACTTGTTTAAATAGACAGTATCATTAAAAAATAAATAGCAGAATGAACCAATAATTAGAAGTGACACATTCACCCGTCTACAGCTCAAATCTTAGTATATTACAACAAAAATAACAAAAATCTCCTCATTGCAAAGTAAAAGACCCCAAAATATATAGATCCAGCTTTCATATGTTGAACGATATCTCGATTTAGTGATTATTGTGACAGGTTTAAGAAAATACATCTGTGACACTGCAGGACGTCAAACTGCTGCATGTGCAAAACTTTTCAGAAACTTTTTACAAAATTATAAGTACTAATTCATGACCTGCAGCTTAAACTTAAACCCTGAGCTCTTCCTGGTGCACACAAATGAGCTCCTTCTGGTTTTTGTGTAACTGTCTTTATAAATATGTGATTTTTCATGTCACACCACAGGACACAATGTGGATTACAGCATTAAACTGTTTATATCTTCTTTTTTTTAGATTTAAAGTAGAGATAAAGCTGTCATTTTATTAAATTATATATACACGTACTTCTAACTCATTCTAGATTTTTTTTCTTGGTAATTTCAGTGTGTTTCAGCGTTAAAATACAGAAATAAAACACAACTTCATCCTAAAACTCATTTATACACTACATAATTGTGCACTGTTGAGCAAGAAAAGCGTTATTTCAAAAGTCATTTAAAGTTCAACCACCAAAAATGGGCATCGCGTCATATTTCCACCTATAACTTCACAAAACTGACTTGCGTTGGCCGTGTTGCCCAAAATGTTGCCATGGCGCTAAGTGGTTTTCTTGTATCGGCAAATGCCTGAAGTCGGGGTGCAGAGTCAGACCTCCTGTTCAGTCACAGATAGAGCTGACAGCAGAAGGCACAGCGCAAAGAAGCAAAGTGCAAACCAAAGGAGAAGTGCCAATGTGTGTCTGCTGCCTCAACATGCTTTTACGGAGGGCTCAAGAGTCCAGCCGAAAAAGTAAGCACTGGAGAAAAGCGTGTAATGTTCTAAGATGCATGCGTAAGAACATGTATTGCGTAAACAGAGGAGTAGGTGTTCCTGATTTGAATTCACACATACAATTTCACACGTTTGAAAAGATATATTATTCATAAAGTCATGAAATCTTGATTCGTATGGTTAATATTCGATGAGGGGATAAAGGGGGCTTTGGTATACCACCCCGATGATGTAACTCGCTGACACCATCCCGGGTCAGCTCAAATTTAAACACAAAACTCAAATCAAATAGAGAAGTGGGCCAACTAAATTAACGCGTTGCACAGACTAGTACTCAAATTATTACAACAATTTTACTTTTTTATTTTGCTTCTACATTTTTTTAAACTGTAGCAAATGGGTGAATGAGCCAACCGAGCCCAGACGGTTGCACGGTTTACAACAGTAACATCAAGATTGTATAAAGAAGTGGACTAAGGGAGTGTGACGTCACCCCTCAGGGAAAGAAGACGCTTGATTTTTGTGTTATAAATGTGTATATCTTCATTTACAGACTGAAAAGCGAAATAAAAACACCAGAATCATGTAGAGCGGGTTAATACGAACATTTTCAGACCAAAATGATGCGTCTGAGAGCAGCAGTTATGAAGAGCGGGGCGATGGTTTTTCAATAGAAAGTGAATTGGAGTCAAATGCTCACTTATATATACAGTTTATGTGTAGCGTGTATACATTTGTGAGATGTTACAAAGCTACACATCTCATTCTGCTAGCGAAAAGCAAAATGAGATGAAACTAGCGGAAGTAACGCAAGTATTAATAAAAGTAGAAGCACTAGTAGTTTTAAAATCCCATACTGCAGAAAGTACTGTGCATGTACTACTTAGTGAGATTGTGTTGAGCAGAACTCCAAGGCCAAGCTGCAGCATTAAGCTTTCTGCTCCCGAACATCATACACATTAGAGTATTCCTCTAATACAAACTTGTGCTCGGTGCAGGGCTGACGGAGCCGACTCGAGCATCAGGGTTTGTCACAGCCAGCACTTTGAACCTGACGCTCACTTTAATCCCATAAAGCTGTTATGTGTGCACACTCACTATTTTCAGACCAATTTAACCGAAATGTGATTTGTGCTGCTATTATGTACTGCCATGGGTGGTTTGGATAACACAATTTTCACAGCATTATATGAAGTGAAAGTGTTTTGGAAAATTTGACCATTTCTTACAAAATCAGAATTTCATTATTTACAGCATATTATTTTACATTATTTGCCTTCCCATGTCTTTTCTTTTGACTTGTCAGATCCAATTCTGTTTCGGATCATTTTATAGAGACAAAATGACCCAGTAACAAGTCAATTTGTAGGGAACTGTTGGTCCCAAGACTATTTTCCTGTTCTCCCTCTGATACTGCTGCTGAGAGCATGAGACCACACGGGCCCATCGCAGAGCAGTGTGAAACAGTGTCAAGGCAGCTTTCTTTAGCATTTACTCTCACACAATGTCTCCTTACAAAGAACCTCTGTCACCTCGGCGTACTTCGAACCACTGCACACCTCGACGTAGCTGTAGATCTTGTTGATACAAACACACGTAGAAACCATCAGAACATGCATAAGTCACAAAATTCACCACGATATCAGTAAAAAACAGCTCAGGTGCAAAGTAAGATGGCTGTGTCCTGTCTGCAGCTAATGACAAAGTGTTTTTTTTTTTATCAACCCTTGAAAAAGAAAGTAAGGAGGTGCGCTGTTTGCATGCTGTTGTTAGCATTACTATTAGTGCAAAACTCGATTTGGTCTCTGAAAGTTGTAAAAGACTGTACTAAACTCAACACAGTGAATAAATAGGATGCTAGGAATGTAGTAAAGTGAGGAATAAGTTTGGATCAGCACAAACAACTTAAAGGAGACCTATCGTGCTTGTGTCTGCTATATATGATATTTTCTGGACTATAAATCGCTCTGGAGTATAAGTCGCACCAGCCAGAAAATGCATAATAATGACGGAAAAAAACTTATATAAGTCGCACTGGAATATAAGTCGCATTTTTGGGGGAAATTTATTTTACAAAATCCAAGACCAAGAACAGACATTTTATCTTTAAAGGCAAGTTACACATAGACAATGAACTGAACACGTGTCTGGTATGTGTTAACATAAGATATTAACAGTTAATCGGAGAACTAAAGCATAAAAAACATGCTAACAAGATCTCACTCTGAATCACTAAATCCATTGAATTCTTATCCTCGGTCGTCACTTCTACATAAGCTCTGGAAGTAGAAAGTCTTCCTCTCGTCCCTGTGGCTGTCAGTGTACAAAAGTCTAAAGCTCCTCTGAGTGTCAGTCACAGTCGCACCCCCAGACAAACTATGCGATTTATAGAGCCTGGAAAATACGGTAGTTAAAATCTATGACAGCTGTGGATCATTATCTTGATACTGTTCTTAAATGACTTAATAAAAGAAAAAGTCCCGGCGTCTTCTGCTTTAGAAAACTGTAGTGTCCAATAGAAGCTGACGTCACAGTAAACGCCGTGAAGTTGTCAGCCGCTCCTGTGGATAGCTGCACGTCACACTAGCAGATATTCTCATTTGCACCAAAATGACTACACGACACTGCCGAATCCTACATGTATCACTGATTAAGAAAATAAAACTGAACAATGAAGTAATTACAAGGCAGTGGGCGTCCAGGGACCAGTGGAGTGAAAACGGGGATTGATCGGCGAAATAGCGTCTTGAAAATAAGCGATTCCAGATCACTCAAACATGCACGAATCACTCCAGATACAACTTCCAGAGGGTAAATTAAAACGAAATAACTATAACATGGCTCTGAAATGCGGATTTTGCACAATAGGTCTGGTTTAAAATAAGTGCAATGTATAATAAAAGACACATGTTACATAAAAGAGCCAGAAGAAACAAAAAGGGCTAGCTAAATTTTGCATTGTGCTCTCTCTGCTGTGGGACAGAACAAAGTCAACAACATGGCGTAGTGGGAGAAGCCGGAGCGCGTTCATATTTCTCTGATGCTAGTTGCTAACAGAGACTTTGTGTAACAGATAATGGAAAGTGTCAGCACATGCACTATAGGAGAGATACTGCACAATAAAACAGCAGGGAGCATGGGCCTCATTGCATTAGATTCTGGTTATTTCCGTTCCTATTGATCGTCCATTGCGTGCTTAACAGAGGTATTGATTACGAATTGAGACTGGCTCTGGCGGAGCTGCACAGATCCACCTTTCAGCCGAGCAGGTCAAAAGCCAGCGGAGGAGTCCATATTTAGTTTCACTCAAGAGCACCGCGGAGACCTTCTTTGATTTATCTGCTTCTGTTGTATTAAGTTTGGACATTTTGTGTCTCTGTGTAGAAATGTGACAAAAGGTAGAAGCTTAGAGGCGTCATCAGTACAAAAGACTAACATTGAGCGTTAGTTTGTGTGAGAGAAGTTTTGTAAAATTGTGTGTGTGTGTTTGTCATCATTGAAAGTTTTTAAACAAAGGACTGAGGACATTTTTGGGAAGTGAGGACATTTTGGCCGGTCCTCATTGTGTAAATTTGTGTGTTTGTACTTGTGTGTGAGAACTATTGAGAGTTTTAAACCAAAAGAGTGAGGATGTTTTTGGGAAATGAGAACATTTTGGCCGGTCCTCACTGTGTAAAATTGTGTGTTTGTGTGTGTTTGAATGGTTCTCACACACAAGTAGAGTTTTTAACCAACAGAGTGAGGACATTTTTGGGAACTGAGGATAATTTTGGGTATGTGAGAACAATTTTGGGAAGTGACGACGTCCTCACTTTGTAAAATTGTTTGTTTAAAAACTCTCAATGGTTCTCATACACAAGTACAAACGCACACACACAAAAGAGTGAGGACATTTTTGGGAAGTGAGGACATTTTGGCTGGTCCTTACTATCTAAAATTGTGTGTGTGTGTGTCTGTGTTTGTACTTGTAAGAATCATTGAGAATTTTTAACCAAAAGAGTGAGGACATTTTTGAGAAGTGAGGACATTTGGCTGGTCCTCACTGTGTAAAATTGTGTATGTGTTTGTACTTGTGTGTGTACAGAGTGTGAACCAGAGTCCTCAGTCCTGACTGTAAAAATGTGTGAACCAGTGTGTTTAACCAACAGAGTGTGTGTATTGTGTGTCACTGTGTGTGTGTGTGTGTTTGAATGGTTCTCACACACAAGTACAGAGTTTTTAACCAACAGAGTGAGGACATTTTTGGGAAGTGAGGACATTTTGGCCGGTCCTCACTGTGTAAAATTGTGTATGCATGTGTGTGTGTGTGTGTGTGTGCTTGTGTGTATGTGTATTCTGCAGGTCAAATACAATTTACATCAAGTCTGTAGGCGTAGGACGAGGCTAAAATGTTGTCACGATTATCATGAACAAAATAAGTGTGATTAATGATAATATCACAATAATTACAATTGCGGACAGTTCAAAAAAACATAATGGAAATGGATACGTGTAATTTCATAGTTCCATGTTTAAACTAAGCAACTACCACAGTTTGGTAGTATAATGCTGATTATCTTTGTTGGAGATGATCATGATTATGCTGTAACGTTCTGGTGTAAGGAAACAACGAATTTCTTCTGGTTGCATATTTTCTGAAAACAAGGGCTGCTGTCGGCTGTAACCCACGCCAAAATAAGAGCAAAACAACAGCAGCCTGAACTAACTAGAGCCAGTCTCCAAAAACCGACCAGTAACAGTTACATTAACAACATCACAACAGCAACAAGAACAAAAAGTGTCAACTCTGAGCCAAACACAAAATATCAGATCATTACACAACAAAATGTACCATGAACCATTATAGTCTGTCCTTTTGATTTGCGATAAACAACACCACTGTTTAATTTACTGTTATTCAATTTTAAATCAAAGGTTTGAACTGAAACTTTTCATAAAACAAAAAGTAATTCCTTTCTTAAAATGGATGACTACAACAGAGTGGCCACAAATTGGACTGGGATGAATGAGTAGAATCTTGCTTCAGATCTGCCCTTGGTCCTTATTAGCTTCAAAAATTGTGCATTTTTGTGAAAAATAAACCAAAACAACAAATCAAAATGTGAAATATTTCTTAAAATTGGTCAGAATCACTATTTGAACTCTCCAGCAGAAGCGTCTTTGATCCCCTATCTCTCCCTCATTATTCTTTGTATCCATGTTTTGCTGCATCTCTTCGTATTTTTCCGGTTCAAGTTCCCTGTGCCACCTGATTGTCCATAGCTGATTTTCTTGTGTCTCTCCCAGTCCTGGAGCTTTCTGTATGCAGGTCAGTGTGGCCGTGGGTGAAGGCACACAGCACTACAAGAGAGCCCAAAAGAAACCCATGAATAGTAATTTCTTGGAGGAGGAAGACGGAGGATAGCTGCTTTTTGCATCACTCCTTTTGCAGGCAGGATTATATGTAATATATGCACACCCACAAAGCGCTCAGAGACAAAAGGCCACATAGACGCTAAAAGATGGATTGAAGGGGAAATACAGAGAGAGACAGACAGATGAGTCAAAGATCATAAAGTGTTTCAAATTGAGTTTTCTTATCAACTGATGTCTAACTTTTCCACATAACTTCAAAGAACTGGAGTATACTACTGAGCGAATATCCGACCTCAGAAGAGATCAAGGAAATGCTTCATATCCGAGCATTTGGTTTAACTTTTACCTTCAAATATTTTTGGTTTTCATATATTTGTATTTTTGGTTATTTGGCCATGCAGTTAAGTTTCGGGGTCTTATTCACAAGTGAGAGGAGGGTGGAGTGTGAGACTGACAGATTGACTGCTGTGGTGAAGCTCTCTTACGTTCCTACCCTCACCTATGGTCATGAGCTTTAGGCAATGACAAAGAACAAGGTCGCGGACCTCACACCTTCTCCTCCCTGGAATGGGAGGAGGCCCCAGAGAAGACCCAGGACAGACTAGAGGGACTGTGTCTCTCGGCTGGACTGGTAATGCCTCACAATCCTCCCAGAAGAGCTGGGGAAATGTGTGTGGAAAAGGAAGTAGCAGCATTTGAAGTACAAAAGCTCTATTGGGAAAGCATTATACTTCAGTGAAGTTTGTGTGGAAATATTTTTGTTGGTTGCTCAAATGCAGACACAGAAGGTCAAAATGGTTTGCATCCCCGTCCTACCCACTGCTGACTGAAAATAACCTTTACACGAGCAACATCCATTTAAAATAACAGTAATTACGTGTTTCGTCATTAAAGTACAAGCTGCATGCATTCCCCTGTGACTCTCTGTGTGTATAAGACATGAAGTACAAAGTGCAGAATGAGGCTTTGACAAAGATAACACACTCCTCCAGTCATCGCACGGGGCCAGTCTCCCAGCCGAGTTAAATCAGACAGTGGCTCACTGTAGATTTCCTGTGACACTTCTTAAAGGTTGAGACAGTGATATTAATACACTGTCTGGCTCTGGTACAAATACACTCTTTGATCAGGTTCAGACACTCACAGAAAATGAGTTGAAAGTGCCATCAGTCTTCTCCTTCTCAACGGCCAGGTGATCAAAGCTCTAATTGTGTTTCACTCAGGACTAATTCAACAATGCAACACGGAAATTAGATTTGAGACTTAATTGTTTTGCAGACCTGAAAAGTAATTTAGGTATAGTTATTATCAAAGAACTTTTACTTTTGGAGTCTTTTAAAACGTATTTAGGGATAATTTAAAACTGCATAATTATTTCAAATTGGGGAGGATTAACACCTTCACAGAGGCACATGTACAGGAGTTGTTGACTTGTGACCAATAGCAAACAGCAGCAGTGGACATGAAATGGTCAAAATGTAGAGGGGTAAAAGGTGATGTGATGATGTGACCCAAGAACTCACTGAATGACAACAAAAATCATAATTTTAACTATTCATTTCAGCTGCCTGCCATCTGTATTAACTATTATTGATCTATAGAATGTTGAAATATCATCTGAAACCCAGCAATATGATAAGATCTCCTACCACAAGATCTCACAAGACTAAATTGCTGCAAGATTGTGCACAAAAACATCTCACAAGATCATTTTTCTCATGTTTTTACATTTGGATTGGGCAAAAAAAAAAAAAAAAGGGTTAGTTGCTGGCAAGTTACATTTCTCGAAGCTGTAGTTCCAAAAAGCAGCGCTGCAAAGATAGCACTATTATTAAATCACATAAATCATAAATGGTAAGGCCAAAATCATGAACTGAATCACATTAGTTATGTTAAAATCTCGTATTGTCTTGTTCTCGTGGACCCAATCTTGTGTCTCTTCTCAGGATCTGGTCCCACTCCTATTGATTACTCTTGTTATTACTTAACTAGTACATTTGAATCCCATTTACTTGAGAAATATAAGAAGCATATGAAGAGGCCGTGGCTCATGTGAAACCTCTCGAATTCCCTCCCTGAGCTGTAAAGGCTGGACCAGCGCTGGACGCCTAGCTGCAGGTGCTGGTAGAGGGTATTCAGATTAGAGAGCCTTTTGAATCAAACCCTTGGGGATAAATAAAGTGTTAATCAATTGATAATTAATTTCCAACAGGGTTTAATCGTAAGAACTGGCAACCAAACTGAGACACTCACATGAGCCTCCTACTGCGTTCTTGTTGGATAATCGTCTAAAGAACCAAAACACCAAACGCCGTTCTGCTTCCCCTCCCCAACAGGAGCTACATTACTTTCAACGTTCGTGTGTTTTTGGTCACTCATCTATGTTGAGAGATTAGGAAAATGACAAGATTCAAGGAACACAAGAATCCATTCAGAGGATATTCCAGCCGGCCGATTGGTTTTGCCGTCTTCTTTTACTACGCAGCCCGTGGGCACAGTAAACTCTCAAAAGTGAGTGAGTTTAAGTTTATCTGGCAAAAGGACAGAATAACGGCTCTATCAGACTTATAGAGCTGCTGTCTGGAGATATACAGTACAGTGGATACAGAGTGCATAAAAGGGCTAGCGCTATCCCACGGAGGGGCACGCTGGCACTAAAACGCTGTCAACATAATCAGAGGAAAGGCGGGTTGAGAGGCCTCTATCCAACTGTCTGCTGCAGATGATAATAACAGCACCACCACAGTATTTGGGTCACATATAGACACAGGCTGGCTCGGGGTGAGGAGGGCACACCTACTTTTATGAAGACTATTCCTCAAACTTTGACAGCTCCAAACAACTTTGAGACAAAGTTAAAGGATCTTGTTATTTTTCAAAAACCCAAAACATAGTGGAGTCTGTTAACTGTAGTATTGGACTGTGGTGGACGAAGATGGATGGCATTTTGAAGTATTACTGAAGCGACTGAATAAATCACATATTGAGCTAACATAAAATTTTAAAAAAGGTTTAATAACTATCATTTTAAAGCTATAAGAGCTGGAAACATCAGAAATACTGTATGAAAAGGGAAGGCTCCTAAGGCAGTACAGTTGTCCCTTGTTGTATATCGCAGTTCACCTTTTGTGGCCTTGCCGTTTCTGATTTTTTTGTGCGATTTTGCAGGCTTTTTTACAGCGTATGAGCGTGCATTGTGTTCTGCTTCCTGATTGGCTAAAGGACTGTAGACCATTGTGTTCTGCGTCCTGATTGGCTGATACATTGGCTAACAGTACAGAATGTGTTCAGCCAAATTTACATAAATGTTGGATCGCAGTGTGACTCTAAAGTGCTGTATGTTTGCAAGTTTTCTCCCCGATAAAAAACCCACAATGTCAATGAAACGTTCTGCACCGACGAAGGTTTGAACTTTGAGAGAGTTTAAACAAGAGAGAAATGTGAGAAAATGTTAATGCCTGTGTGAGAAAAGTGTATAAAGTGTGTGGTGAGGGGTTTTACAGCTGCAAAACATATAGAATAATTGTAAAAAATAAAGCTGATACTTCGCAGATTTCGCCTATTACAGGTTAGTTTTTGAACACAACTCCCACGATAAACGAGGGACCACTGTAGTTCTATGAGAAGTGTAATTGTGAAGAAAGAGATTACAGACCAGGTAGAGAGCTGAAAGAAGTTTATCTGATCAGATGAATGAAGTTACAGACAGCAGCACATGCATTACATTCAGAGGGAGTTTTTCCAGTACTTATAGCACGAGAAAGGTACTATCTATAGAAGACTGGTCCAATAAAGGCTTAACTCATTGTACATACTGTCTAGACAAGGTCATAAATGGAAAACCTGTTCACAGTAAGGTAGAATTCGTCACTAAAAGATGCTTGCAGTCACTGAAAAGATGTATTACAAGACGTCGAGATGAAGAGCTGTGTCATGTAACCGAAGTAGCAGGTTCCAGTGTAGACATCTTAAAATAAGCATGTGTCGCATTCTTACGGAGAAACAAGTTCACCTCAATGTCTGCAACACACAGTATTCAACACAAGGTTTAAGTAAAACAAATTAAACAAAAATCACACTTTCGAGAATGGTAAACATTTAGTGGCCGGACCTAGGGGTGCAGCAGAGAATTTTGGTACAAACCGTCTTGGTGGGCTTGCACTACATGTTCTTCGTGATAAATGGAAATTACAGACTTTTAGAGGAGCTATTTACTGCTTTGGGTCCTGCCATAAACAAGTACCTTTTATCCCCCTCAGAACGACGGGGATAAAATCTTAAATTAAATTCAAGATTTTTATGCCTGGAAATAAATGCGTCTTTGGATAGAAAAGAAGTTCCCTGCGGTTTCAAAGTCTATATGGTAAGGTCAATACAAGTTCAAAGTAAGTAACACTTCCATGGATCATATAGAGAGTGCATGTAGACTATATACATCCTTGTAGCACCTCTTGGGCTTTACAGTGGATCCCCGAGTGTGACTATAATGGTCTTTTTCTATTGAAGTTGATGTTCATTAGAGAGGAACAACGCTAAGGAAATTCCAATGGGGTTGAGTTCTTTATCAGGTTCTATAAGAGAGGGAAAGAGCCTAATGGTTTGAATTGGCAGAAAATTGTAGCTGTGATTCACACTTCAAAAGCCTCTGATTCTCCCCTGGCCTCTCTGCTCACATGTGCTGAACCCTCTTTAGATCCAGGCCCCGCATCCCAGATACACTCTTTCAAACCATCATTTCACCTCCAGCCAACAACATCTCCCCTACGCCCTGACCCCTATGCAGACTTAGACTATGTCCAAAAGGAGTCACTGGATTTTTACAGTTTGTCGAAGCTCCAGCCTGGCATCAAAAGCTTTATGAATGTATGTATGACACATCCTATCAGCCCAGATGAGCTTCAAACCCCATTTTGCAACGTGTGTCAGAATATGCGGACGTAGCCATTTCTGTCTGCAAGGTGACACATTATAATATATACAAGATTTTTTTTTTGAACTATAAAACATTTTGACGATGACAGACGAAATATTTCTGTGTCAAACCGAGCTGCAAACTGAAAACATAAAGAAAAGGCAAAACAGCCAATTACGGCCAATGATTGATATTAATTGGTAACTCCAGCAAGCGATGTCAAAGTCGTGAAATAGGCTGAAAAGCGAGAGCGCCATCAAAGTAGCACGCACAATACACGGTAACACGAAATAAAACAAACTTCAAATGAGAATATCTGGAAAGTATGGCTCCGTAAAAACAACATAATTAAAGTACTAAAATATTAAAAATCCAGTTCTTTTGGGGCATAAAACTTCACACATTGATTACGGAAATAGTCAATACTTTTAATTCAACAAGAATCTAGCCTTTCCGCTGTAAATGAATGTTAACAGCCAGTTCCAAAGTAAACAAAACATGATAAATACTTTCATTACAACAGAAAATACAAGTAAATAACCAGAGAGAGCCGTGAATGTACATTTGGTGTTTCCCATTAAGGCACAAGACTGTTTAAAATAATCTGGACTATACGTTGGCAGAGCAAAATGTGTTTCTCATATATTATTATAAACACATACTGACGACACACATCAAAAATACTGATTAAAGGGCCTTCTGTCAAACGGAAAACACTCTGTTCCACGTTGTGATGTCATATAGTAATACAGGAAGTGCTTCACTGTGTTTTTAAACTCCATACACCTTCATGAGGTGTAATGTGAGGTGTAATGACCGAAAGGAGAAGATCAGATACAAGCGGCTGAAATGGGCTTCCTCCGCAGGGTGGCTGGGCACTCCCTTAGAGATGGGGGGAGGAGCTCGGTCACACGGGAGGAGCTCAGAGTAGAGCCACTGCTCCTACACGTCGAGAGGCTCGGGCATCTGCTCAGGATGCCTCCTGGACACCTCCCTAGGGAGGTGTTCTGGGCATGTCCCACCAGGAAGAGGCCCCGGGGAAGACCCAGGACACACTGGAGGGACTCTTAGCTGGCCTGGGAACACTTTGAGGTCCCACCAGAGGAGCTGGAGGACATGTCTGGGGTGGAGGAAGTCTGGAAGTCGCTATTTAGACTGCTGCCCCCGCGACCCAGCTCCGGATAAGCGGAAGAAAATGGATGGATGGATGGACACCTTCACGAGAATCGTTTGGATGATTTCAGTCTCTACTGAACTAAAATTAAAAATGTAGTTGTTAACTTGAAAGCTACCACTTCATGACATCACAAGGTGGAACAGAGCATTTTGAGCTTTGGTGATGTAGATAGACTAATAACGCAGGGTTACTCAAACGTGTGAATGAAACAAAACAAAACTCCGGGTATTTTTGAGGAGATAACAGTATTATAACATGACTTAAGTCAATTTTGTGTAATACAGGACCTTTAAAGTTTGAACATCGGCAATAAAGGACATTTATACTCCACAAGCTGCAAATTATTCAAATAAAAACGCCACAAAAGTCTCAACAAATTGTATGGGAAATGCTGCATATGCCAATGTAAAAAAAAAAAACTCCACCGTCCTTCTGTGTACTTAAGCACCTTCAGAGCCCGTGGTCTCATCATGGGGGTGCTCCTGCTGTGAAGGGGCCACAGACTGCAGCCTTCAGAAGAAAGACATGATGCAAGTCCAGTGCAAATGGAAGTGAAGAATCCCCCGTGAGTCTGCACAGAGCCGGCCTTTTACTGGTGAAGGCGCGTTTTGTACACACTGTGCAATGAGGGCTATATGTGCGAAGGGATAAAGGAGAGCTGAAAAGAGAGGGGTGTGAGAGGATCAAGGAAAAAGGCCACGAAAACACCAAACGCAGGTGGGATGGCTGACAAATGAGCCGTACAGAATGAATAACTTTATTTTTCCTCAAAATAATGGATCACAGTTTTCATTCCGTTTTATTTTTTTGTTTTTGTAGCAGTGGATCAAGTCAGCAGCAGTCGTGAGAGTTATGAACAAGCTATTAAAATGTACTTTAGGGATGAACATTTTAAATTTCCTAACGTTTAGCAGGAATGGGCCACAGCAGCTCAGTTGGTAAAGTGTTTGTCCATTGATCTGAAGGTTGGCAGTTTGAATCCTGCTCTCTACATAATCATTGATAGGGCGGGCGACTCGTGTCCTTAAGCAAGACACTTAACCCACCTTGCCTCTAGTGCAGGGGTGGGCAAACTTTTTGACACACGGGCCACAATGGGTTCTAAAATTTGACAGAGGGGCCGGGCCAGGATGTATGTATGTAAATATTACATTAGAGATTTGGCCTGTAACATGTAGCAACACATAAATATACAAGGCTCATTGTACAAATTGTTTTTCAAATGCTTTCTTTTAAAAACTCACCTTCAGAGAAAGGTTTGCTAGCGTTTTCCAATTTGAATGCCAGCTAAAAACTTGCCTTGGTTCTTTGATCGGACTTCGAAAAAATATTTTGATATCCACTCAACGCTCACTACCCACTTTTTTCTTTTTTCTTTTATTTTTTTTGCAGAAGGGCTGATAAGAGAATAAGAATAAGGTTGATGTAGCTGAAGTGTGCCATAATTTGGTCACGTTCGGCGGGCCGGATTAATAAGCCCAACGGGCCGTATGTGGCCCCTGGGCTGTAGTTTGCCCACCCCTGCTCTGGTATCTGCGTACACGTATATGCGTATATAAGAGTATGTGCCTTAAGGTGGAAAAGCGCCATGTATATAAAAAAATAAGACCATGACCATTTACCATAGTAGTTGCATGAAGTTGTAGTCGTACGGTAGTAGTACAAGTGCTTAAAGTAATACAGTTAATACAAGTAGTACAGGCAGTAACAATACGAGTAGTACTAGTGTTAAGCAGGAACATGTAAAGTAGCAAAGTACTCCTAAAAGATTAACAGTGTCTTTGTAAAGCAGACGATGAACAGTTTTAATACAGCCATACAAACAACTTCATATCCGAACCTCAGCAGACTTTGCCTTCACCTCCCAGCCCACGCGTCTTCTTTATCTTCTTCATATCTCTAACTCCCTTATTCTCAGTGTACATTATCTCACTCTACATCCCTCTTAGTGCCTGTGCCCCTCTGCTTTTACCGTGTTTCTAATTTCAGCGCTCCCATCCCCGCATCTGTTCTCCTGCCCAAACCAATTAAAAGCTGTGCGCAATCATCCCTTCACCGAGCGTCTCGCCTCAGAAATGAGTGTGCGCCCATCACTGTGGAGGTGTGCACTTTTCATAGTTGTTTTTTTGAGGACTGTAAAAAACGATGCGATTTCTCACCTTTTCGCACCAAAATATCTGCAGGTAAACAGATGTGACTAAAGTGGTAATAGGTTCTGACTATGAAGTTTTGCAGAGACGAGAAAGAAGTTAGGTGCAGGATATGGAGTCGACCACAGCCCCAGACTATTTAAGTAAAGCAAAAAACAGACTAACTCTTTTTTCTCTCAATTTGTATGTACCACGAGTGTGAAGTTATGTAATAAAATGAAGAAACATATTTGGACTGAGCGAGTTTAAGTCGAGCTGTGCTCGAGCCGTGGCACAGTTTTTGTGGTTTGTTTTGTTTTCGTGTTCAAGTCTTTGCTTTTGAAATGTTTTGGGGCAGTATCTTAGTTGTTAGACCAAAACAACCCAAAGACTGGCTGTAAGATCCCAGCCAAGACCAGTGTGCAGTGCTGCTGTTGTGTCTTTGGGCAAGGCACTTCAGTGGGTAAGTGGTATTGTTCGGAAAAGGCTGATGGTGCAGATTGGCAGCCTCACTTCTGTCAGTCCACTCTGGGCAGCTGTGGCTTAAGCATAGTAGAAAATCACTATAAAACAGTAGAGTTTTAGAGAAGCTTGTGAAATGTATAACAAATATAAGCTCATGATGTTATCCCTTGCGTTTAATTAGTCAAAATGTAGTAGTGTAGGTAAGTGCGTCTGTGTACAGGTGTTTTAATCATTCAAGTGGCTCCTTTTTTGGCATTCTCCCACACAACTCACATCTTAAGAAACTCCACAGCGCCAAATCAGCAAACCAAAAGCGTCTGATGTTGATCGCGGCTGCCTCTCGTGGCGCATTTTAATTGGACCCCACTGTACTGGGTCCTGTGTGGTACTTTACACTGCTTTTGAATGCGTCGCCACCGCTTTGAAACCCTACGGGATGAGAGAGCATGAGGGAAATGTTCAGAAGTGGAGGAGAAAAGTGAACAGAGATGAAGAGTAGGTGTCAGAATGCAATTATGAGACAAACTTGAGACGCAGGCGCAGAGTGAAGAGTCTTTAGTGAAGAGTCGAGCCGGGTTTATGCTGCACTAAAACTCCTCATGCAACTGGAAGGAGAATAGTTTAGTAATAGTAAAAAGTGTGTTCTATAGTAAAGCAACAACATGGAAATCTGCTAATAAACAGGAAGCAGCAGGTCTGTCTAAGGTTTTATAAGAAGTCCCAGCACTTCCTAAACAACATCATAAACATCGCTAAAGCTGCTTGGAAACAAGTTAACAGACATAGACAAATCTAAAGCCATGTCCCAATTCGCCATAGTGCCCTTAAATGCGCCGTTTGAATGGTGCAATTAAGGTCTTACAACAAGTGCTGTCCCATTTCATGCATCCGAGGAATGCGGCCGAAAATGTGTTGCGTAGTGTCGATCTCCATGGAAACGCAGGGCAATGTTCAAATGCAAGTACTGGTTTACGCCACTTACAACAGTGCGACATGAAACTGTTCAAATGTGAGTAAAGATCTGTATGAGGCGACTCAGCCTCAGTGAAGTCCTGTTCATTTGGGTTTAATCGCCTGTGTAACTGAACAAACAGTGAGCTGGAATTACCCCTTACACTTGAATATAAGTGCAGCTATCGCAATGTTTCATATTCGTCTGTATTTAAGACAACGATGGACTTTATCGACCTGATGGAAGAGAATGGGCACTTATTCTCCGTAAGCACACAGACAGTTGAAGTATGCTCTGTGTCCCATTTCAGCACGAAGGCGACTACACGGAGGAGAACCCTTCGTCGGGCTTCGAACGGTACATCGAAAGGTACTTCAGACAGTGCATTTGGAGAATTGGGACATGGCCTGACAGTATCAAAAGATGCCACATTCAATAAAAAAAAATGCACAAATATTTTAAACTTTCTACCGACATGAGCAACCACACAATATTTATACAATATTTCAGAGATTGTATTCAATTCAAATGTTGTGGTTAAAGCTCGAGAGCTACTGTGACTTATCACTTTAAGACTCTACAGTAACTGTTAAAGTTCTGTTTAGAGACACATTACATAACAAAATTATACGTTAGTGTATTAATAATGCCGTTTTTAAATTGGCTCTATGCACAGCAGCACACTAGCTAGCTCATTGTATCTCAAAGTTTATGCTAATGCTTATTAAAGCCGTAAAACATTAAATAAACAGTTTAAAATTTCAGAATGATTTCAAATAAAGACTACCCGATTGTCTTTGAATGTAGAATACTTCAGTTTGTGGTGCTATTTTAATATCTATTATGCTGCAAAATTAGCATTAGTGTTAGCATTGAGGCACAAGCATGTCTCTTTCTAAACACAGAAGTGTCCTCCGGTGAAGTATTCATTTTATTTATGTAGTTTCTAACATATTGTCAGTGACATCTGGCCACAGCTCTCTGTTCACTGCCTGATCTTTGAAATATTTATGCATTTTAGCTTGACTCTGCAACAACCCCAGAGAGATCAAACTGGACAGGAAGTAGTGACGCTAACAGTGAGGTCACCAGGCTGTGGACCGGGCCTGTTGTAGGTTCTATTACTCAAACATTCTGCCTTTAAATGCAACAGTTAACAGACACTGGCTTTGGATGTGTAAGCTGGGTTTCTGATAAAAAAAAAGGATCTAATTTTCCGCACTAAATGCACAGGACGGTGGTAGAGAATTTAGACAAACTCCCCACTGGTATCCACTAAAATATTAAGAGTACTTTACAAATATATTAAAAAGTTCTCTGAGTATACCTATTTTTCCAAATTTGTATAAAAATGTGAAGTGGGCACCATTTTTCATTTCAATCTGTCAAGTACCACTAAAGAATAAAGCTTTCAATCCAATAGGCATGATAATAGTCAGGAGGCATCCAAGGCTGTTTGTGAAGATGATAAAAAACACTTATGTCACTTCTTTTATCCACTTATTCTCAGTTAAACGCTGGAGTTCGTTTATTTGACATTGCGTACATTGTTGTCTGGTATGGCACAATATCTTTAATTCCCAGTGCACCGGACTGCCAGTGTAATCGTGTTATTGTGATAATAATGAAAGAAATATGAAGACGCGTCTACTGAGAACAGTGTCAGATGATGTCAGTGTCTCTGGAATGTTTTATTGTTCATTTGTTTTATCCAAAGTGTTTTTTGAAGACTTTGAAATTTTGACCTTTGTTTATTTGTTCTACTCTATCAAAAACCCACTCTGTCAATGTCACTTCAATTTCAACATTCATATTCATACTAACAATGACTTTCTATTCCGGAAATACAAAACATTTATTTACAACAGAGTATGACAGTATTTGTACTTCAAAAATATCATCTAGAAGTGCGTATATAACCTTTGTGGTTCTTAAACTTCAGTGTTAAAGTTTTTTGTTTGTTCTTTTTAAATCAGCCATGACATTTATTATTAAAGGAAGCAATCAAGTAAGAATGTTTTCACTGTGTGCATAATGTTCCGAGTCACTGAATGTACTAGTAGTAGGAGTAGCAGAAGTAGTGGCAGTAGTATTAGTATCAAGCAGTAGTAGAAGGAGGAGGAGGAGAAGAAGGAGTAGTAGGGTAATAGCGAAATCCTATTCTGTCAACTGGACAAAAGTTTAGTTGAAGATAGTGAGGTATAGATCTTAGCCAAAGAAAAGAAATGGCTTGAGAGGAGTTAAAGAGGCAATTTTTGTTAGGAAAGAAAATCCATCTTTGAACAGGAATGGAGGCCTTAGACATCATTTATCATCCTATAATAACTCCATCCTCACACCTAAATCACAACATGGAAAACAATAGTGCTGCCAGTTTGATAATAGGGTGAGAGCACTCATTAAGGGCCTGAACCATTATACAAAATATGACTCAGGCACAGCTCACACTTGGGTCATTTTCACACATGTGGAGCGGCCCCACTGCGCACTAGATTTAGTTCTATTTACTTTACTTTTGGGTCGGTCTTGTTCACAAACACAGTGCATCTTTCACCCCAAACACTATGAGCTGCGTGAGAGGCCATCAGCTGATCTCCCAATGACAACACACTTCAAGCAGACCGAGCCTCGTAAATACACATGCACACGCTCGCTTCTCGATACAGGGTGGGCTTCAGCCACTGTACGCACTGGTAGCGGAGGAGAAAAAGCTTTTTGAACGACACAATGACAGAGGCAGGCTGACCTGTGCAGACAGACCGATAGTAACCTGCGCAGACCGACCAAGAGTAACCTGGGCAGACAGACCGAGAGTAACCTGCAGACAGACCGAGAGTAACCTGCGCAGACAGACCGAGAGTAACCTGCGCAGACAGACCGAGAGTAACCTGCGCAGACAGAGACCGAGAGTAACCTGCGCAGACAGACCGAGAGTAACCTGCGCAGACAGATTCAGGCTGACCTGTGCAGACAGACCGATAGTAACCTGCGCAGACAGACCAAGAGTAACCTGCACAGACAGAATCAGGCTGACCTGCGCAGACAGACCAAGAGTAACCTGCGCAGACAGACCCGGGCTGACCTGCGCAGACAGAGCCGGGCTGACCTGCGCAGACAGACCGAGAGTAACCTGCGCAGACAGACCCGGGCTGACCTGCGCAGACAGAGGCAGGAGGACACCATCACTGATATCAAGTTGATCCACATTGCCTCATCAAACAAACGTGTCAAATGGCAGCTTTGCAACACCCATTGATACAAATATATGTGATCTGAGAGTTTTTTGCTCAATACCAAGCATTTTTACTGTCACAGTGGACTGCACAGGTCCTCCTGTTTCAAGTGCTCTCGGACCGGCTGTTTACTGCCGTACAGAGCTCGACTGTCGGGTTCGCACCGGTCCCATTTGTTCTCGGAGCAAATGCTCTTTTACATCAAACTAACTAGTAAAATACCTTAGTGTACTTCAATAGACCTAGACACCGAGCAGAAACAATAGGTGTGTTTCAGTGTAATTAGCTCCTCCCTTCAGACAGATTTAAGGCGGTGTTCACCAGTAATCTGACCTGAACTGAAGAAGCGACTTGGATGAGCGGCGAAACATCTTCACTCTTAAGACGACAGAATTTAAATTTCCTTTTGCTATGGCTCATACCTGGACGACTGAGGGATTACACAGACATTGCTGGTAGTAGTTGTAACTCTGGCACACTGGTTGTAACTTATTAGCTGTAGTAATGGTACTTCTAGCTTTAGTAAAAAAGTGGTCAGCTGTAGTGCTTTATAGTGATGGTTTGATCATTTGACATACGAATCTTGGGAGATATTTAAAGTGAATCCTTTACAGGAATTCAAAAAACATGATAGAATCGTTCCTTCAGGACAGATCCAATACGATTATACACGTAAAGTGAAAGCAGCAGTGTAAAATTCATTGGGAGGGCTTTCTGGATCACAAAATGAGTTGGTTTAAGTGAGTAGGTGTAAGCACAGTGTCCTGAGAGAGAAAGGAGGGTATCCAAGCAGCAAATTAAAACTGGTCCCTTCCACTTCCAACTGTCCGTCAGGGAGGCTCAAGTCAGGAAATCTGCACCGTTCAAAAAGAAAGGGACAAAAACACAGATCCACAACATGCATGAAACCTCCACACTCCAATACGTAATCACCATTTTACACACATCATTAGGTCCAGAGCTTTATCAATACCCAATCTCAAGCCCGTGTAATTAGTCCCCATAGATTCCCCATTGAACACAGTCAGGAGAACATAACTCAAGAGACTGACATCAGCAATACAGTCGTTCCTGCTCATCTGGAACTGCAAAGACCATAGGCACTTTTCAAAGCAAGGAAACACCCAGCTCTCAGTGTCAGGTTTTATAGTCAGTAAACTAACTGCACATACTTGTCCAGATATGTTTAAATAGGAATGTGAGAGCAAAATGTTTTAAGAGCACTTGTTTTATTGCAGTGGAAACAAAACAAGTTAAGTAATTTGAATCTATTTAACATAATTATATTTATCATAGTATAAATATCAAGCTCTGCTTTCAAGTGGAACTGCTGAGAAAGACCTGAAGAATATCCATCCATTTCCTTCCACTTATCCAGGCCGGGTCATGGGGGCAGCAGACTAAGCAGAGGCTCCCGGACATCCCTCACCCCAGACACATCCTCCAGCTCCTCTGGTGGGACCCCAAGGCGTTCTAAGGCCAGCTGAGAGACAGTCTCTCTAGTGTGCCCTGGGTCTCTCCCAGGGCCTCCTCCTGGTGGGACATGTCTGGAACACCTCTACAGGGAGGCGTCCAGGAGACATCTGGAACAGATGCCCAAGCCAGCTGACTGCTCAGGACATGGAGGAGCAGCGGCTCTACTCTGAGCTCCTCCCATGTGACTGAGTCCCTCACCTCCCTCTAAGGGAACACCCATTTAACCACTTGTATCCACAATCTTGTCCTTTTGGTCATTACCCAAAGCTCATGACCATAAGCCAAATCAAGAGCCACCGGAGGGGGCTGAAGAATAATTCTCTCAAATTCCATCACTATATACAATTTAGTTTAGCAAATTTTTAAGCTAAACTTTCAAATAAAACTGACAAATTAAAGACCTTATCTATCAATGTTGGGCCCAAGCTTCACCATCAACCACAAAATCATTTTACCATAGCAAAGTCTGACTGCAATCTATTTCTCCACAGCTTTTGGAACTGCCATGGAAATAACTCCAGTGGAGTGTTTCAAATTTTAGTGAAAAGTTCATCAAAATCAGGCCATTAACTTTTATACTGAGAACAAATGAACAACTAAACGCTTCCAAAATGTAAATTTCTTTGGCATCGGTATAATGAAGAAAACACGGATCAGTGATGTGCGGATTGCAGCTAAAATGCTTCACTTTTATGGGTTATACTGTTCCTTTTATGAACAGTTTGAAGTTATATTTTGAGGGAGAGGGGTATATACAGTTTCCCACGAGAGTTACACAATCTCTTTAAAGTGGAGATTGGAGTCTTTAGTTCTTTGCTCCCTTTTATCATGGCCAATCTTTTAGAATTAATAATCAACTTTTAGCAGTCCACTGGGAAGCGTGTCTTGAATCGTTCCTTTCAGCATTTTGCTCAACGAGTCCCTGTGGCAAATCATCTCAATTTCATTTACTTTTAGTTGCCGGATGCCCTATATAAAACGCTCTTTTCATTTATCCAGGCTTGGGTGCGGCTTTGACACCCCATTACGGAATTGACCTGGGAGCTGAGCAACATTTTCCATCATTTTCCCCAATATTTCTGATCTATATTATCCTCCACTATGATTGACTACCCCTCTTCTCTCTTCCTCTTCCCTCATCCGTCATCATTCTGTAGCCCTGATAGCAGCTCAATTATAGACTGACCACAAAGCAGCGTGCATACCAATTTGAGGAAGAGGAGACTGGGTATGGAGGGCGCAGATGAGCGGGGAGTGGGGGTAGGCGGCGGCGGCGGTGGTCCTAATGCAGCTGCACACTGGATATCGAGAGGGACATGAGCTTGGCCTGGTTTCCCCTCCCCTCCGCCCGCACACGTTCACCTTGTGCGACCCCCTATCTCATCCCACACTACGCTGCACTTCAATCTGCCACTACTGCGCTTGTCCCTCTTCATCTTCGCCGCTGTCAATACGTCTTCCTCACCCTTCCTCTCCCGTCTTCCCCTTTCACCCCGGCAGTTTGTTAATCATTATTCATATGTTAAAGGATGCTTAAATAATGGAGTGACCTATTGGCATTAGGCGGGGTGAGGGCGCAGTCGGTGCCAGCATGTTGTGGAGGGATTTGAGAAAGTGCAATTCCTCTTTGACCCAAGACATATTATGAATAGCAAGTACTTTTCAGTGTTGACTGCACGGACTAAAAGTGCAGTACCACCCACCGGCACTAGGAAAACAATTAGGCGTTTTTCCAGAGATGGTTTACACAAACTAACATGGAAAAAACAGCACTGGGACAGTAAATCAATACAGCTGTAATGGTGGCAAACCTTTAAAAATCCACACCTAAATATATATAAAATGACCTTATTGACCGTACTATTAATATACCATAAACTTTATTCTACAGGGTCAGGCAAAATGATCTGACACATTTGTAGGTTAAATAAAATGCAAATAAAGTAAAGAAACAAAAAAAGTACATATAATGCCATTTTGTCTTGTTTCTTTATAATGGCTTTGTTTTTCGTTTCTTTTTCAGTTGCTGCCATGAATTGGACGGGTGAGCATCACGCTTTCATTGTGGAAATGTTTATCAAAACGAACGAATCTGTAACTGCAACACAACGAGCGTTCCGTTTGCACTTCAATCTTGGTAGACATGATCCCGTACCCGCCTGAAACACGATCTTGTTATGGATTACCGACTTCAGAGCTACTGGATCTGCATTGAAGCGAAAATGACCCGCCGAGTTATAGACAACTTTCGTGAACGCCTTTGACAATGTGTGGACAATATGGATCCCATTTGACTGATTTAATTTTAAAACATAATGAAACAGAATGGCATTATATGTACTTTTCAAAACTAAAAACACTTTTGTTTCTTTACTTTATTTGCATTTTATTAAACCTAAAAAGGTGTCAGATCATTTTGCCTGACCCTGTATTTACAATCTACCAAATACTATACACTATACATCAGGTTACAGTGAAGTGCCTGGGCTCCAGAATAAACACGTCTTACAAGGATGAGAGTCTGGACACCGGTGAATCTCTCCGTTTTCAAATGGGCGTGACTGGCGGGTGAATGAGCCAATCAAAGATAAGCATGTTCCACCCGTATTGGAAAAAAATTAAGGAAAACATTTTTTTTTTTTTTTTTTTACAGGGGGCTGAAAAACATCACAGATTTCTGCAGAATCAACGAGTGAAGTGCTAAACCAAACATGTCAAACTCAGGCCTGTGGGGCAAATTTTGCCCTTGATATAATTATATTTGGCCCAAAAACATGACAAACATGTATCAGAGCTGTCCCGCTGGCTGCCGCACCAGTATAGCACATGCACCACTAATACTATGAATCCCAGAATACTTTGCAAATGTGTTGGCGCTGAACCCAATACTTCTGTTGACACTTAGCATCTGCTACCTGTCGCCTCACTCAGATTTAATCCACCTCTTCTGAAAAACACGCAGATATTGTTGTGAAATTTTTCAATAAAAATATTTAGTTTGGCCCGCGACCTAGTGCCAGTTTTTAATTTTGGCTCTCGGTGAATTTGAGTTTGACACCCCTGAACTAAACTCTTAATCTGAGGTGAATGTAAAGGAAATTAAAATATTGTGAGATTATTTTACCTTTTACGTGGGGACCAGACTGATATCAATCTGTATAAAAAATACAGAGCGATATCAGTTTGGATTTGCCAGGCAAGACCAATCAATATTCCATAAACTTAATCCTATCCGTGACCGAATACAAACTATACATCAGTTTGAATGTGGTGGTTTAGGGTCAGAAATAGAACAGCAGAATTGTTTGAAAAATACAATACGGGAAGTCCTGAATTATTCTCTGTATTTAACCATGGTAAAAGTTTACAGCGTCTCCAGACAAACTCCTCTGAGCAGTGTCCTGTGCACCATGTCCCATCTCCTGCTCCAAACTTCCACCCGTCTATAGAGAAACCAAGGTTATAGAGAACATAACACAAAAAACACTGCTCCGAGCAACTGTCCACCCGTCTGTGAGACGAAAATAATGTACGACTTCACTCTGAATAAAACATGCTTTACCTTTAAAAGCAGAGTTATCATCAGAATCAGATTACATGTATTTTAGATGCTGATGTACAGTTAACCGTCTGCTTTATGAAATGTATTTTTACCTAAATGCCACATCAGATTACATGTTTTTTAGATGCTGATGTCCAATAACAACTGCTAAACTGTGTAACCTAACAGCACTGTTTGTTTTTAAAAGGTTTTTAATGAGATATTGAAAATTGTAAATAGTGATTTTTTTAAGGCTTGTTAAAAATGACTTTACTTTTTACAACAATTAGTTTTAGGAAAGCTCTATCTATATGTGTGTGTGTGTGTGTGTGTGTGTGTGTGTGTGTGTGTGTGTGTGTGTGTGTGTGTGTGTGTGTGCGTGCGTGCGTGCGTGTGTAGATAGATACTCAAATGTCTTGCAAAAACCAACACACCATATTGCACATCTCTGTGTTGCCAAAAATGTCACTGATGCCCTCCCTGGAGCTCTGTACATGTCCCTTTAAAACACTTGTTCTGTCTGTCAGGCACATTCAGCTGGTTGCTCTACTTTGCCCCACTCTCCTCTCCCCTCCCCCTCTCTTCTCTCCTCTCCTCTCCCTCTCTCTCCTCTCCCTCTCTCCTCTTCTCCCCTCCCCTTCTCTCTCCTTTCCCCTCTCCCCTCTCTAGTCTCCTCTCCATCTTCTCTCTCCCCCCTCTCTCCTCTCCCTCTCTCTTCCCCCTCCCTCCTCCTCCCCTCTCTCTCTCCTCTCCACCTTTCTCTCCTTCCCCTCTCCCTCTCTCCTCTCCCGCTCCTCTCTCGTCTCCATCCTCCCTCTCGCCTCCTCTCCTCTCCCTCCTCTCCTTTCTCCCTTTTCTCCTTCTCCCCTCTCCTCTCCCTCTCTCTCCTCTCCCTCTCCCCTTTCTCCCTCTCTCCTCTCCCTCTCTCCTTTCTCCCTCTCTCCTCTCCTCCCCCTCTGCATCTCTGTCTATCCCTGTGTCTGTGGGAGGGATGAGGTGACCATCTGTTGTTGGGATAGGCGGAGGGCTGGGGATTGAGGTGAAGAGAGAGAGAAAGAGAGGGAGAGTCGGCCATGAAGCGAGCCGCGCTGTCAGATTGTAATTTCAGGCAAAAGTAAAAGTGAAGCGGAGGGAAAGAGCGATGAGATGTGAGGGCCGATAGTGTCAGCGAAGCCCAAATGAGAGGGGGATTAGCAGGGACTGAAGCAGAGACGGAGGAGGAGAGGCAGCAAAGGATGAGGTGCTATGATAGTGTTGGACAGGCCCTGATACTTTGATTTATGCCCAATAATAAACTGCACACCGTCTGTGCAAGTGGACCCAAGCCTAAAGGGGCGACGTACATAACTATGTCGACTTATATACATGTACAATATATAATACATGGAACAATCATTTTTGAAAGTTAGTATTTATGGGGATTTTTTTTTGTAGTAGTGGGAAAATTTCGGTCAGATTTGAGCTGTAGAAGGTTGAATTATGAACTAAAATTAAACTGATACTTGCACATTTCGAATACTTTTTTGTGAGTAATTCTGCTTCATGGTTTGGTTTTAGTATTATCGTTTATTGTCTATATTGACTTCAGCAGTATGTCGCTCTTCAAAATGTGTTACCGTGACGACGGGCTGACAGACCATCAACCAACAGAAAGGTTACATAGTGCACCTTTAACCATGAAATTATAACTGAGTTGTCCCTCACTAGATTTATTTTGTGCAATTTTGCGTGTTTTTCTTTTTTTTAACATCATATGAACATGCTTTGTGTTCTGCGTCCTGATTGGCTAAGGGACTGTAGACCATTGTGTTCTACGTCCTGATTGGTTAAGGGACTGTAGACCATTGTGTTCTGCATCCTGATTGGCTAAGGGACTGTAGACCATTGTGTTCTGCGTCCTGATTGGCTAAGGGACTGTAGACCATTGTGTTCTGCGTCCTGATTGGTTAAGGGACTGTAGACCATTGTGTTCTGCGTCCTGATTGGCTAAGGGACTGTAGACCATTGTGTTCTGCGTCCTGATTGGCTAAGGGACTGTAGACCATTGTGTTCTGCGTCCTGATTGGCTAAGGGACTGTAGACCATTGTGTTCTGCGTCCTGATTGGTTAAGTAACTATAGACCATTGTCCAACAGTCTTCTCCATGTCTCCTGTACAGTACAGAATGTGTTCAGACAAATTTACATAAATGTTGGCTCTCAGTGTGACTCTTAAGTGCTGTATGTTTATGGATTTTGTCGGGGAGAAAACTCACAATGTCGATGAAACGTTCTGCACTGACAAATTTCAGAAACGCTTAGGACTTAAAAGTGTTTCTGTGCACAGAGATACAGCTGGAGCAGAGACACGTGAACAACACATTTAAAGCATCATCGAGGAAGAGGGATATAATATACGAAGGTTTGAACTTTGAGCGTGTTTAAACAAGAGAGAAATGTGAGAAAATGTTAATGCCTGTCTGGGAAAAGTGTATAAAGTGTGTGGTGAGGGGGTTTTGTATAATAATTGTAAAAAAATAGCTGATACTTTGCTAATTTCGCCTATTGCAGGTTATTTTTAGAACATAACCTCCGCAATAAAAGAGGGACCACTGTACTCTAAATGTTCAGGCACAGTTTAAATTATCTTATTATATTCATCTGGTCTGTCAATTTTTTCTGATTCTTTTCAGATCAAGGTTTAGAAGAGAAACTGGGATTACGAACTGGGACAGAGGAAGGTCATTGGGACAGAGGTCAACAAACATCTTCTCTGGACTAAGGAGGCATTAAATACAGAAACATGCCCATGAACCCGGAACGAGGGGGCTTTTATACTCTCACACACCTGGGATACTGTCCTGAAGAAGTCAGACTGCTGGTGGCGCTGTTGTCCTGCCTCCACTGGTAGAAGACAGCGCTAAAACCTGTTTAAATCAGCCACGTCACGGCAACATCATGTGACCACACCGAGGAAGAGCGCTAGAGAGCAGTCGAAAGCAAATTAAACCTTGGTCTTAAAAAGGAATCTATTCAAATAAGCAGTTTAAACAGACAGGATTGTTTGAAATCAAGTTTTGTTTTCATTTCACATTGGTATAGCCATCAGGTTGGGTCAGTATTATGCAAAATCCAGATGGTAGAAGGATGAATTACAATCCTTCATCCGACCCGAAATCCAAAAGGAAAAGTCTAATATTTTAGGTTGACAGAGTGGATTTAAACAGGTAAAAATTATGCTAAAACTTCCCAAACTCTTCCAACTTCCATTAAAATTACGAAATCTTGAAAAGTGCGTTCTCACAGTGCAGAGGTAGAACTATGCATGCGAATAAAATCTGATTATTTTGGCCATAACCCAGTGCTTGCCTAACACATCAACTTTTCCCGGCGCATTGGAAAGGTGTTGAACTGTAGTAGCGGTGCTGAAGTGAGCTGCCTGTCAGTCTCCATCGCTCTCTCCTCCTCGCTCACAAACAACACCTTGAGATGCTTTAACTCCAGGCTCCAACTCTCGTAAAACTAGAGCAGGAGAGCCATACTTCTACAGTCCAAAAGTTCAACTACAGCTACTATTGCTACAACCGAACTACTACTAAAGCTGCAAGTTTTGAATACTATGGTTTGGAAATAACTTGATTAAAGGGCCCATATTACTCTATTTTCCGATCTAAGTTATATTTATACACATTTCCTCATCACAAACGTACCTAAAGTTGCGTTTTGTTTCATTCACACATGTTTATCTCACAAATCCTGCAAACTTAGGCTATTTAGGCTGCATATTTAGTGCTTCTCTCAAACAGAAAACACTCCGTTCCACTTTGTGATGTCATGAGGTGATACAGGAAGTACTTCATTGTGTTTTTAAACTCCATTCACCTTTACTAGAATCATCTGGATTCAGTTCAGCCTTGGAATTCTCAATCACTACTGAAAAAAAAAATGGTAAAAAGTAGATGTGAAGTTCAAAACTACCACTTCATGACATCACAAGGTGGAACGGAGCGTTTTTGAGCTTTGGAGATGTTACAGACTGATAAAAAAATTACTCAAACATAACTCCAGGTATGTTTTTGAGGAGGTAACAACATTATAACGTGGTTTAAATCTCACAAGAGACATTTTTTGCGTAAAATAGATAGACTATAACCACTTTATCATTTGTAACTCATTAAGTAGTTAGTTTAATTATAGGTGAGAATGTTGAGCTCTGTACTTGAGTTCAGTGTGATTAACATTGAAGGAGGTGAGAATGAAATGAGAGTTTATAAGCCAGAAGCATGACTCTGTAGCAGCTCTGAGAATGAATGTTTAATATTACTCCTGTCTCTGTTCAGTGGATTCTTCAGTGTCCACTGTAACGGCTCCTGCAGCATGACGCCAGCAGCACACACATTACAACAACTGATAGAAACATTATTATTTGATTTACAGTTTGTTTGTGTCGTCTCCCGCTGAGATGCCCTCCACACACCTTCACTAGAATCATTTGGATCATTTCAGCTCTGGAATTGTTCGATCTCTACTGAACAAAAGGTAAAAAGTAGCTGTTAACTTAAAAACTACCACTTCATGACATCACAAGGTGGACCAGAGCATTTTGAGCTGTGGAGATGTAGACAGACTGATAATGAAGAGTTACTCAAACATGTGTGAATGAAAAAAACACAACTCTGGGTATGTTTTTGAGGAGGTAACAGCATTATAACATGACTTTAAAGCTCACTCATTTTACTTAATATGGGTAAAAATACAGTTTTACTTAACTTTTTTAGTCTTAGTTGGATCACGTTCAGTCAGTTTACAAGTAAACTGATCTGATTGAAATACACCAATTACTTCACACCTGGAAACAAGTGCTCATTTACTCTGGTGGTGTTGCTAGATTCAATTATGGCCTTATATGCAACAAAACATGCAATGATTTGGACACTAATGCCGTCTAGTCAATGTAGTAGTTAAATACATAATGGGTAATAAAAGTAGTTAGACTTTGTGATCTTTTTAACTGACAGAGTGGTCGGAGCAGTGGACAAAAGCTATGTCTGTGTTTGAATGTCCACCCCGGCCCCTAACGCCTCATACACTACATAAACCGGCACTCTTTAGCGGGTTTTATACTGCACTCATTGGTTCAGACATGCAGCTCATTAAATTACATTACATCACTACCAAACTCCGATAAAACTCGATTTCTGTAAAAAACAATGATCAGATTAGACTGGCACATGAGTATATATGAACTAATAATAACCATACATGTTTTTGCCAAGACAGATCTCACGTAAAACTGATTGGATTACTCTTTTTTTTTTAATCGGAGATGATGCCATGATTATCCCACATCTGACCTACTGTGTCTCCTGCTGGTCTCAGGCCAACGAGAGGCTTTAAAATCTCTCAGATCCACCTATAATCAGGCAGTAAAGACCCTCGATAAAAACCCCTTCATTATCACCACTGTAACATCTTAAGTAAATATAACATTTTCAGTTTCAATCATTTCATTTTGTATTCAAATCTATGAAAATTATTCAAAGTTATTAATAATGCAGCTCCACTTATTCTTTGTTCCGAACAAACTCCCCGATCCACTCGTTCCTCCGTGAACCGAAATTGCGTCGTTCCAAAAAGATCCTCGGCCTTTGCTCAGTCGGTTTTTTTCTTTTCAAACCATCAGGCTGTGGAATCAGCTCCAGACTCTGAAACTGTCTGTGGATTTGAATAGTTTTACCAGAAATTTGAAAAAGTACATTTTAAACGATCAAATGTGTCCACATGAGTCTAGTTAATTGGTGCTGCTCTGTCCTCACTGTATAAACCTGCACAGAATGATTTTTATATTAGTCTGGACTGGGGGGACAGACTGTATTGGACATGGGACATTTTTTATGGTATTTAACTGTTATTGTTTATGACAAACTGTTAGTCGTATATTGTAATTGTCAATTGAAATGCGTTTTTTAATGTGTGTCCAGAGTCTGCAGATGGAAAGTAGCAGTAGCTAAATCTGGTACAAATCATCTTTTCTTTGTAAGATTAATTAATTTGTACATGGTCCCTGTCAAATAAAAAAAGAAAGAAAGAAAGAAAAATGATCGCTCTTTTAACATCTCGAGCTACAGTGGCTAATCCTTGCGACTTTACACCGTGACGGTTTATTCACAAGTGTTTTATTCATAATCAGTGAAAAACCAGCGCTTCTGTCTGCTTCATTCAGTCATGTCGTGTGCAGTTAAAGACCTGCCTCTGTCCGCTGTTGTTTTTCCAACTCTCGCAATGCATTGTGGTCTACAGTATATTGACCGCTCTAGTGACCACTAATACCCACTACCTTTCACGGTGCACTGTGGGACATTTTGAGTGCACTATATTCTCACCAACTGGACATTCGGACACCACTGAAATGCCGTGCCCTTAAATATCGCTCTAACTAGGGAATAGCACAGACTTTCGCGCACGGCCTATGTTTACGCAGCGTGCAGATAAGTTACTCGCGTCTCTGTGTGGGGCAAAGGCAGAGTGCACTTTAGAAATTTCAAATATACAGCGGTGTTAGAAGGCCATCACTGTCTGAGCTGCGAGGAACATGAGGACACAACCACTGCAAGGCAACACTGACAAAAAGGCAACATTTTCTACTGGAATAAAACGCTGTACTCAAACAAGTTGGAGGTTGGAGAAAATAAGACTCGCAGTTTCTGTTGCTCTAAATGTTAAAAATACAATTACTGCACAGTCTTGTTGGGTGGATTAAGCAAAGCAGAAGAGGGAATAAACTTAAGTATCTGGAGGAACCACTGAAGTAAAAAGCAGAATAATTTGAATGTAGAATTTACGGCCAAATGAGTCACAGTGATGACAGCTCATAAAATTTGAATGAATCTGTGCAAAAAGTGGGATTTATAATGATACAATCAGGAGGGAGAATAAATCAGAGTTTTTGTTCCATTGTGCTGGGAATGAGGTCGGAAATTGCAGCACCCGGATGAAGCACAAGGGCATAATAATTCAATGGAAGAATCCGTCTATTTGTCTATTCAGATACGGGGTGATTTCTGATTCAAAAGAGGTCATGTTTGAGTCGCCGTACTTGTGGAATTAAAATTATTTTTACAATTAATTTGTATACTGAAGTCAAAATTATTTGTTTGAATGTTGTGTTTTTCGTCTGCATCTTTACAACAGATTTTGAGTTACGTAATCAAGGCCATGTCAGTATAATCAGACATTGTGAAAAGGTAATTTTTTTTGACTCTATTGTACAGTGTTGCGACAGTGGCAGCAGGTGAAGTTAAAACTCCATTCAATTCAGCGCATGCTTTGAATCTTCAAAACTGTTGGTACATAAAAGAGCACCACCCAATGTGACTTTTGTATAGCGTTCTTTTCTCGATAATAAAAAAGTAATAAAACAAACGCAGTTAATGGTTAATATTTTAATCTATTCGCAATGTAATAAACTATTGAACTCCACTCTTTGATCCCGTCGTTCCTCGTGAGAGCAACGGCACAGATGTTTACCTGCACTCAAGCCCCCGCCGCTCACCTCCGCTCCCCCCTCCACCCTCCTGCAACCCCTCCACCCTCCTACAACCCCTCCGCCCCCCTCACCCCTCAGCCCCTGGAGGGACAGAGCAGCTAAGCGTTTATCCTGCTGGCACGGTGCTTACATTAGAGGCAACCAAGTGTGGAGCGCAGCCCAGCTCGCAGAGACAAAGCTAACCTGGAGTTAGTGAAGTCTCTGGAGGCTGACCACAGTTTAAACGGCCTGAGCAGGACCACTACCTGTGAACAAGAGCTCCACATTGGCCTAATTGGTTTTTGAACAAATGTTGTATCACCTAATTGGAATTTAGCTCCATCTGAGGCTTGTGGACAAAAGTGAAATTGCTTGTAGCTATATTCATAAAAGAATCCATTTAACCCAGATAGCTTTATTTAACAAACAGACACAATGCACAACATCCAAATTAAAGTACATAATCTAAAACTTTTCTCATAAACAGCTGCACACAACAAACTCCGCAACTTAGTGATCCATCTACAGGTTATATCAAAGCAGATCTATTCTCCAAAATCGACTTTTCAGAGTTTTGTTTCCCCTTCTGTAGCAAAAGACAAAATTCAATCTGTCAACTGGACAAATCGTTGTAGGAGTGAAGATGTTTGGCTGCTCATCCAAGCTGCTTCTTCAGTTCTGGTCAGATTGCTGGTGAACACTGCCTTATATCTATCTGAAGGAAGGAGCCAACTACACTGGAACTGTAAACAGCAGTTTCAGCCTTAATGACCCTATTCAGCCACTATTGTTCCTGTAATGGACACCTATTGTTCTCTTTGTTGTTGTTTACTTTGGGTCTGAGGATAGAGTTATAGATCGGTGAAAGATTATGTCTCAGGAACGATTGTCTTTCCTAACTAAAATAGCTTCTTTAACTCCCCTCTCAAACCATTTCTTTTCTCTAAGATCTGAACTTCATTATATTCAAAAGTCTTGGTTAGTGTCTTTGAGATGGAGATGAACAGCTGACTGGGGTCTTGAGGAGCTCTCACGTCGGTGTTGGTACATTCTCTCATGAATCGGCTTGGATGAGCTGCGAAAACGTCTTCACTTCTACAACGATTTGTCCGGTAGTTGACAGATTTGAACTTCGTCTTTTGCTATGGATCAGACCTGGACGACTGAGGGATTACACAGACTTCCACTTCCCGTGTACCCTCTTAAAGTTGTTTTTGGAGTGATTTGTGCATGTTAATCGCTTATTTTCAAGACGCCATATTGCTGATCAACGCTCGTTTTTAACACCACCATCATACACCCACTGTGCTGTATTTACTTCATCCTTCAATTGCATTTTCTTAATTGGTGATACGTGTAGGATTCAGCAGTGTTGTCTAGTCATTTTGGTACAAATGAAACAAAATCTGACACTGTGAACCATCAGATATTGTTGTCTAAACTCTGTACATTTAACTTCTCACCAGATACACTGAAATGGATTGAATCTTACCTGGCCAACCGCTCTCTCAACCGTCGTCCACATCCAGTCTCATCAATCTTCAGCACTGACTTTGTCCACCGGTCTCTCCCCAAGGGTCCACATTAGCGCCACTTCTATTCTCACTATACATTAATGATCTTCCCTCCGTTTGCAACGATGTCCACATAATAATGTACGCTGACGACACGGTCATATACACACATGGCAATAACATCTCCCAGGTCGCGGACAAACTCACTCACTCCATGGCTCAAATCTCATCTTGGCTAAATCACTCCTGTCTTAAACTCAATACATCCAAAACAGTAGCAATGATTTTCAGGAAATCCAACAACACATCCCATATAGTTCCGGACATCCTTGTCTCTGGAGAACGGCTGCAGATTGTCCCACAATACAAATATCTTGGAATTGTAATAGACTCAAAATTATCATTCAAATCTCACATTCATAAAATAAGTAATCATATAAAATTCAGTATTCACAACTTCAAACACATTTGGCATCAAATGTCCACCCAAGCAGCCAAAATGTTCATGCACTCAATGATTCTCTCTCACATCACATACTGTTTACCCGTCTGGTCCCTGGCAAATACCACAACACTGAAACCTCTACAGTCACTCTACAAGTGAACTGTTAAAATTCTGGATAAAAAACCAAACCATCTTCACCTCTGTCCATTACTCCAAAAACACAGATTACTCAGCCTGGATAACATGATCAAATACTCCAATCTCTGCCTAATCTATAAAATCATTCACGGTCTATCATCACCACTCAGTCAGTTCTCCACCAGAACCACCACCCACAAGCAAAGTAGAGGAGCAGCACGAGGAGACTGCATCATCCCCCTCAGGAAAAGTTCCTTTGGGCAAACTGCTCTTTCTGTTCGTGCTGCTTCGGAATGGAACCTCACACCCACAACCATTAGATCCACAAAACACCTACCGCACCTTTAAACTACAGTTAAAACATTGGCTAATTGCAAATCAGATTTGTGATCACAGACTCTGCTGTTGCTGCCCCCTGCTGGCCCTTTTACCCTGCGTCTGTGTGCGATTGTCATTGTCATGTGTGTTTGTATTTGCTCTGGTGGTGGTTTGTAGCTGAATGATTGTTGTGAGTCTGCCTTCTTTTGTATAGTGTATATATTTCTCAACTGTGTTCTATGTATTTATTGTGTTGTAATTTTACTCTTGTTTTTAGGTGAACAGTATCCGCTGTCAAGGGACAACAGATGTAAAATAGCCTTTGGCTAATTCTGGCATATTTACAGAAATGTCGATTAATAAGCACTGTCCCTGAAATAAATAAATAAATAAAAAAAAAAAAAAAAAAAAAAAAAAAAATCTGCTTCTCGCTAGTGTGAAGTGCCGCCGATAACTTCACGGCTCTTCGTTGCGATGACGTTTATGGCGACGTCAGCTCAGTCATTGGGATTGTTTAAGTTATTAAGTCGTTTTAGATGAATATTGTGATTATAACAATGATCCATGGGTGTCGTAGATTATAACTATACATCAGTCTCAAGCACAATATGTCGTCTTTAAGAGCACTTGTTCTATACACAGGTCCATAACTTTATCAAACTGGGCATACTTTGAAAACTAGAAGCTCTGATACAGTCTTACGCTTCCCTACTTTCTTCCTCTTGACACACCTTTGAGTCGTTGCCAAATATATTCCACCCGTGAACATTTTAATGAACAGATTTGCTATTCACCTGTTCATGTTGTTAGGCCTTTATTGAAGTAACATCAGAGAGTTGGTGGCAGATCATACGAACGAGGACCGTGCCAAAGGATCAGCTCAAAGTCCATTGAAATTCCAGCTTCGTCTTTGGAGTTGACACTTGAAACCGTGCACACATTAATCTCTTTGAGGGATACATAAACTTGGCCGAACATGTGCGGAGACAGATGTAGACCACTCTCTCGAATCACGCTTGGAAACACTGAAATGCTCCACCGGTCCAACGAAAACAAAAATGTGTTTGGCATTTCAAACGCTGCATGATATTTTCACTATTGACGAGGCGGCAGGTTTTAATCGCAGTTGTAAAATGTGAAAGTTGTATATTACCCTAGACCACATGGCATTGTCCTACATATATTTTGACATGCCTGCCTCTAACAACAAGGTTAAACAGCCTGTCAATCAAAGCACACAGCACTTCTCATGAATATTTGTTTTCTACCACTAATATATTTATTCTGGATGGAGTGATAAATCAGTTGGCCGATATTTGGTGTTTTTAGCGTCACCAGCACAGGCCAATATTTTGTTTTGGTCGATTTGGTGCTTAGAACATACACAAAAAAGCTTTATTTTAACACTTTAAGAGAGCTGTGTATGACATTTAGTGCAGTTGTCTCTACATATTAAAGGTTTGTGATTTAAATTTATTACAAACTTCCCCCAAGCCGCTTTTTTAAAACTTTATAGTTTTGGGGAAAATAATCCAAATCGGCCCTACGTATCAGCCAAAAAATATCGTCAGAGCTTAACGACAATCGGTTGCTCTGGATTCTTTGCTTCTTTATTATTTATTTGTCAGGGACCATGTACAAATTCATTAATCTAACAAAAGAAGAGATGATTTGTACTAGATTAAGCTACTGCTGCTAATTTCTGTCTGCAGACCCTGGAAAAACAATTGGTATCAGCCATGAAATTAAAAAAAAAAACAGAAAAACCAAAAAAACCTAACAAAAACGGTTGATCTCCATTTTATTCAAAAGGATTATTTTTTTGTAATATTCACTTTTCCAACATAACTATATTGTATAAATTGCTATATATAAACATACAGATTGGTTAAAGGAACTAAACATAAATCCATAAACATGACCCATCTGTGTCGCCAGAAATGAGATATAAACATGTTCAATTCAAATATAGCAGTTTCTGATAAAAAAAAAAAATAAAAATAATAAAAATGTACCTCCTGAGACTCGAGCTCTAGCATGGCTTTATTAATTTATTTTTGTTATTTGGGCTGATGGGACCTGATGAGTGTAAAAATAATTACCTTTTTCTTTTTACATTCTGTAGTTTCTGAGAAAAATAATGTCCACATATGAGGACATTTGTTCAATGTTTTAATCATTTTGATAGAACATTTGAATAATGATTTGCAGAAACTATTAAGTGCCTCAAACAGCAACATTTGTCCTGATGTAAAAACATTATGTGCCTCTTAGAACAAAGTGGCTTATTTGAAGAGCTGCTACGAGGTGCAAGAAGACATAAGCTTTGCAAAAAAATAAAAATACATTTAAAAATATATATTTCTAAACTCTTAAAAATATAAAAAATTGAACATATTTGCATTGATGTTGTTCTTCTAAAAATTTGCATTGTGGCCTAGACGACCCAAAATGTGTTGTCCACATATGAGAACGCCGGCTCCCAGGAGGTTAATGCTGATTTACCCTTTATTACAAAAACACTGGACACAATCGCCAAGTTGTGGACGTTATAATTGCTGTTGTCCTCAAGACGATTATCCAATCAGAAAGCAGAGCCTCACATGACTCTCTCATTTCCGTTGCCAGTTTCAAAGCTGAAATCCAGTTGGTTTAAACCTAAAAAGAGCTCTCTCTGATCTGAATCGTCACTACCTAAAGCCCAGCACCTGCAGCCAATCATTAATCAGAGCGAATTCTGCAGGTTCTGAGCTTTCACATGAGGTAGATTAATGCACCGGCAGCCCAGGTTCAGTTGTGATTGAAGTACCATGTTTAAAACTGTAAGAGCGCAGGCTACATACAGTTTGTCTAATTTTATCTCCATTTGTAATACTTTGTACAACATACCAAAAGACAGAATAAAAAAAAAAATCCTCCAAATTGCTTTCATTCTGGCTGTAAAGGACAATAACCGTGAATCAACCACCAAGACTGAATCCTGTGAGTGTGATTGAGAAAGATGACTATGTGTGAGACACGGTTCCTACAGAAAAGTGAACTTCTGAAGGCTGACATTTGAACAAATCATAAAGTGCAAAATTGTGCGTTATTGCCCCTCGTAGGGTTGTAGTGTTCTCAAGGAGCTCTCAGTGGGCACCAGCAGGGGGCTTTGAGTCATCAGCACTGAGGAGGTGTTACGTGTGGAGGAACACCAAAAGAAATGGGCTTTGTGAACGAACAAGGTAGGATTTAATGGTGGCAATTCATTCCATTTATAGGCATTAGGATTCATTTCTAAATTATTGCAATAGCTTGTTTTGATTTGAAAGGGGCTTGTAACTGAAATGTTCCCAAGTATTTGAGCGAAATGCGTCTTGCTCCTTGCCTCAGATCTAGCACACTTCTTCAATACTTTACAGAGATCTGAGTCTGATCACTGGTCAATCTCCCTGCTTTCAAATGGCCGTGATTGACAGGTGGAGTAGCCAATTAGGGACAAGCACGGTCCGTCTTTATCGAAAATATTAAAAAATAAATCACAGGAGACTGAAAAACATCGCGGATTTCTGCAGAATCAACGAGCAGACCACTAAACTTTTAATCTGAGGTGAGTTTATTTGTAAATCATAGGTGACCAATGAGCTCCTTTGTTTTACTTGTGTCCCTGAAAAACAAATCTGATTGGACGATCACGTTTGACCGGCTTAAGACACAACGAAGGACTGCTCATACATATATTGTGGTCAAAAGTCTGCTGTGCTCTGTATCAAATTATAAAGCATTGGTGGCGCAATTCCAGGTCTGTTGTTGTTTCCTTGGGCAAGACACTTTACATCAAGGAGCACACTGGTTTGAAGGTGGAAAAGTGCCTATTGACCAATTGTCTGATAATCAGGAAGAGCACGGTTAGCATGCTAGTTGTGAAAAGTAGTTATCAGCTCATCATGGTGAATAATTAGGATGTTCAGAATGCATAAAGAATAACTATGGACTGCTGCAAACATCTCAAAATGACGCAGTTCTTTTTTTAAACTTTTTTTTTTTTTTTGGACAAAATCTGGTACTGCATCTTTAAGAAATATTCAATCACAATTCCACAGCCCAGTGAACATACGCATCCCAGCAAATGCAGCTTGAACAAAATCTGGCAGCAAAATGAGCCAATTTGGTAAACGGTAAATTGTCGCATTTTCATATAGAGCTTTTCCACCCTCCAGGCTCTCAAAGCGCTTTACATCAAGAAACCACTCACACACTCAGACACCAGTGTACACACACGCTGGGGGCGAGGCGGGCGAAGTGTCTTGCAGAAGGACACAACGACAGAACGAACCTTTTGTTGGATGCTAAAATGTGTATACTATAAGGTACATCGAAAAACACAGTAAACAGGGACCTCTGAAGTGTGCCAATATTTACTTTTTGAGAGATTTAACATATTAAAACTATTATATTACCTACAACGAAAGACAAATATTGTGTCTTTGCAAATGTAGTTACTTCTGGAGCTGCAAAACAAGCATTATAACATGTGGAAAGGTTCAGAAAGAATAATAGTGTCTCTCCAAATGGGATTTCGCCTCTGTACGTCAAACTCTCTCCTACATATAATTCTTCTCTGTGACGGCATCAGTGATTTAATAAAATAATAATCAATCTGGAGAAATTTCCTGGCATTAAAGTTTAATTGACTTGAAAAGAAACCATCTTTAATTCGATGTATTATTATTCCAGAACACTGACTGAGTCCCAGCGCCCCAAACCTAATCAGAATTCATTGTATTCATTAGGCGGGCAGCATGTTATGGCAGCTGTGCATTGAAGACATACTCAAGTCCTGCGTGCGCTCCTCACTTAGACGTCTAGTGCTCCAAACACCATAAACACCAGCTCAACGTGGTCGCAACTGAGAAAACTGACCATTTTACCACTTAACGGGCCATTGGTCATAAGTGGCCAATGAAATGTTAACTTACTGGGCAGCCAACGAACCACAAAACACCAATAATGTTCCATGTGATGTGCTTTTCATTTTCACTCCTTTTCAGGGGTCTTTTGTAAAGGTCGAAACGTTTAACCCGCTGTAGCTTTATCTGGAGGCCTGTATTTATTATAACTTTCCAGAGAAAAGGTGAAGTATTTAAAGTTCACACTGTTTATGTCTCTAAATAGCACGAGCGCATTAGCGGGGGCTCGCTGCTAATAGCGTTTGGTCAATAGTGATAAAAGCCGTCAATCACCTTTGGCCTGGCGCTGAAAGTGGACAATCCCGAGAGACGCCTGGTGTGAGTCTACTTAAAAGTATATCTAATGAGCGAGGAAGAGGAAATATGGTACAAAAAGGCCGTCTTTATATGCTCTATGGGAGATTTTGACACAACATTTTTTAATTTAATATTTCCTAGAATTAATGAGGAACATCTATGACTGCGCTAGAGATGACATAACACTAACCTTTGAGCTACTGGTTTCAGGTGGTGGAAGGAAACGAAGTACAAGTAGTAAAGTACTGCACTTAAGTAGAATTTTTAGGGCTGTACTTTACTTCAGTACTTTTTACAGTGGATACTTCTTACTTTTACTTCACTGTATCTGCACAGGTGTCTGATCTTTCAACTCCACTGCATTGAAAAGTAAAAAAAAAAAAAAAGTACTTTTCATATGATTTGAGGGGTTATTTTTACCATGTTCGTGGCAACATCCTGACTAAAGTTTTCGAGTTCAAGCTTTGGCTTTGAGCAACAAAAATAATACACAAAATTTATGAGAAAAATTAAGAAACGTATTGCAACTGTTGATCAAAATATGTATCATTTTAAAATCAATATCACTACATTTAACACTTTTAGAGTAAAAAATATCACATTTCAAGTGTCATTCATTTGTCAAAGTAAATTTTTAAGCAGGTACTTCAATACTTCTTTCATGTAATACTTTTACTTGAGTGACGCTTTACCTCTGTATCTGTATTTTTACTCAACAAAATGGAGTACTTCATCCATCACTGCTGGTTTTGTTGCAGTTGTGTTATATTCTTTGCGAGACTCCAGCCACTAGAGGTCAGTAAAGAGTCAAATGAACAGAAAAGTTATAAGTTTTTCCATTCAAAAAGTATTCAGGCAAAGTGTTGTCATTTCATTGCATTTATAATTAAGCCTTATTGGATTTTACATAGAGCCACAGCAGAAAAATCAATTAGGCCGAGTACAATTGTATATCTCAGGAGCCAGATCCACATTTCGCTGCCTTCACCAGCACTGAGGCAGAAGCATTGTACTGTGTGTGCTGTTTTTTACTTGGCAAAAGCCATACTGTGTGGTTCCGAGTGCATTTTCTGCTTTTGCCCAAAATTCAATTAACTCCAGACTGAATGTTTGGATTTAGTGAAAGGGAGACGAGTGTGTGTCGAATCGGTTAATTCCAACCAAATATATCAATTATGTGTTTTCTAAATTGCTGGTCTTAAGTGCACTACTTGAGTGGGAGTCAGTTTGGTTCTGCACAGAGATCAGCCCCAATTCAAAGTGAATAAACAAGAAGTAAAACATATGAGATTAATTATAGAAATATAATTATGTAGGGCAATCCAATAACGCTATAATCGGTTTTGTTAAGTTATAATGATGTTAAAAGGGTAGAAGTTCAGACTGTTTAGAACGTTCTAGCACACTATGAAACATTATTAAAAGACTTAAGAAGATTTTAATGAAAAGCAATAACACATGTTTCTTTGTACTTTTTGGGGCTCTGGTTGCCATGTTGAAGATTCACATAGTTGAGATTTTAGCCTTAAAACTACATGCAACTCAATATTTGCAATATACTGACACATTTCTTCAATAGCTCCTATAATTCTTAAGTTATATTCACCAAATTTTAGCAGTAGGTAAACTGAACTTTCCGAAACTTTTGACAATATAAACGGTTATAATTGTTCACTTACACTTGAACTTATCACTACTTAAACTAGGGGAAGTAAAAATCGCCTATTTAAAAAAAAAAAAAAAAAAAGTTTAAATATCCACCATTTTGGGTTTGTCTCTGAACAGCCTGATCCAACACACTTTGCATAACATTTAAAGCATTTCCGGGATTATGGCTCTTATTCGATCCTCGATATTACGTTTTAAGTCGTTTATTGTCTGAAGTTTATTCACAAACACCTTTTCTTTAAGGTAGCCTCACAGGAAGAAATCGGGACTAGTCAGGTCTGTGGAGATCACATACTGCCCCCCGTCTTTGAAAACCACTTATTATTCCTTTAATGGCATTTTCGCTTGGGGCATCTCTGGTATTAAAATGTCGACGGGTTTGTGAATTTGACCCATATGACTCAAAGTACCACTGTACGATGAGGGTTCGTTACTCGGTGCTATATTTGCTCAGATTAATGTTGGAAGGGTCGATCTAAATGCTCTGAAAAAATAAAAGAAAAATATTTAGAAACAAAAGAGTTATGCATTTTTTTCAACTGTCAGTGACTTTTGGGCCACCTTGTATTAGAGTATCTTGAACAAACAGCGATCCACACACTTTTGCTTCTTCTATAAAAAGTCACTTTAAGTCACTCTCTTGCACCAGTACAATACTATTGCTATACTACTACTACTATACTATTCCGAAGCCTTACTGGTCTGACTTCAGTCTCCTCTCGGCACAAAAGTTGTTCTGTTTTTTCTGGCTTCACCGGTTCCTCACGCATTTTCCTCTTGCATTTGGCCTTTCGCCACCTCTCGGCCCATCTCCCATCTCCTACTTCCTTGTCTCCTTCCCTCACCTCTCACTCCGCACCAACTTGCTTTGTGTCGTCCAAACAAAACCCTGTGTCTCCATTGTCTCCTGGTGAGGCCTCCCCACTGACTCTCCCATCAGGGCTCAAATTGAACTGCTGATGGTTGCCTTCACTGAGCTTCCACCAAGACTGCAAAAGAAGACAAGGCTGAAATCTATATACTGTGATTTAAGTCGTCTTGGGTCCTCTGTAGACAATAGTGTCGAACTGACGAATACGTTCTTTCATGGGCGATGCCGTACCTTTTTTTAGAACAGTCTACTGATATTTTGAAGTGATATGTAGGACAGATATTTTGTCCATAATTTCAGAATGATATCTCTGTCTTTTTTTCACAGATTGATATCAGTTTGGTCTACACGTCCCCAATTGCGTCTCAAGCTTGTGATCGTCTAATCAGATCTGTTTGAAAATAAAAGATCTTATTGGTTCAAATGCTTGTTGAATGCTTCACCCCATTGATTCTGCAGAAATCAGCAATGTTTTTCAGTCCCGTGTGATATTTTTTCCTTTATTTTTTCCAATACAGACGGACCTGCTTGCAAATGGCTGTGATTGACAGGTGGATTAGCCAAACAGGGAGATTCATCGGTGACCAGACGGACTTTTTGTAAAATATTGAAGTGTGTATTCTGGATTCCAGGCAACCCAAACTGTACAATATAAAATTCTCTGTCAGTGTCTAGACAGTGCACTGCTACACATAAGAAAAGTCAAATAATCTATAGCATTGATTTGTAGACATCCAGAGCCTTGTTTCACTGCAAACTGACAAAACAGCAGTGTAGTCACATTTTTGTACCAGCGGCATAGCACAAGTGTTATACAACTTAATGTTTTTCAATCTGTGGTGAGCCCCAAAAATATCGACCTGTTCTGGAGCTTTAAGGCCAATAGCCAATATACTAAAAAGAGTAAATATCAGTTTAGCTTTGTCAGCAACAACTTTAAAGCAACATCAATATCCGAGAGTGAGGAGCAGCCTGGGAAATGGGAAGACCAGTGTGACCGGCCAGTGCCGGTTATTTCACTAATACTTTTAGAATTTGAGTGAAAATCTGAATTTTGCAGGATAGGGCTTGGAGCTCAGTGGAAGTAAATGGCATCTGTTTGAATATTAAAACAGTCTTGCAAGGTTTGCTTTAAAAATTGTGACTACTTTTTAACAAAAATAAAACATGTCTCGCTCGAGCCAATTGGTTTCATCTGCATTACAGGTGGTGCAGCAAATGGCGACTGGTGAGGTGTCTCCAACCAACCCAGTGGAGCCAAAATACACGAAAAAACAACTGCAAAACACTGCAGGTTTGTATTGCTTGTCTCTTATTCATGTTCATATCTTGAGTTACGGAAACAATAGCGAAATAAAGCCAGGATCACGTAAGGGCTGGTTGATACAAACGTTTTAAGACTAAAATGACGAGTCCGATAGCAGCAGTTATGGAGCATGGTTTAAATTTTACCACAGATGCTCACCTTTGTAGCAGTCCTCTGGTCCGAGATGGGATGTGTTCAGGAAATAACCCAAAAGTCTGGGTATCTCTAAGCCAATGTGAGAAGAACCTTGAACAAAGAAATCCCCCCATATTTATATCCACAGAACGGCTCCTTTACATAACTTATTGTCATCCTATCTACAAGGACTTAACTATTTCCAGATGTTACATGTACACATCTCAGGTTTGGACACATTAATCCGTAAATTCTCACCTCTATCTGTAAACTCTGTCACCTCCAGGCTCTGAGCAACAGGCCGTGCTAATGGTGCTCCTTTACACAGGGAAATGGACGACTGTTTTCAAATGTAAAAATTGGAGCCAGTGTCGCTGGAGCCGGAAGCGTAGACCGTGATCACTTCCTGTTTGGAAGGTGGCGGCTTGCAGGTTAGCCATGCTGCTCATTTAAGTGGCTGTGAAAACCGGGTGAGGCACGCAGTTACCCTGCCTCATGTTAGGGGGCACTCGTGAGCCCAGGGATTCTTGCAACTCCCGCAGAACAGGGACCGCAAACTACAATTTAGAGTTAGCAAGTGAACTTTAGCAAATCACTTTTTTCTTCTTGTCTGGCCCTACTTTTTAAATGGAGGAAGATACATATCAAAGCTCAAGCAGTTTTCTAAACTGGACTTTGGGTCGAAGCAGGAGGTAATAATTAAAGGAAGACCAACGCCAAAGGAGCTAAATGGTTTGCTTCAGACGATTGGACAAAAGACTCGCTCTTTTCAAACAGAGACGTACAAAATGGTAAGAAATTTAATTACTTCATCCACTGAAAATTGGGGAACCAGAATAAGGATAAAAAACAATACAAAACCAGCTCTTTTTGTTTCATACTATTAGAGCTATTTCATATGGACTTCGGAAACTTTTATTTTGAAATTCTTTTTTATTTGGCCCCCAAGTCACTGGGAGAGAAACTGACCCGGGGCCAAATGTACTGACACCAGGTTTATATGTTTGTAAATCTGATTGTGACGACATCAGTGCCTCACCAGCCACGAACCTCACCGCACGTCACTGCTGTCTATGTTCCTGATGCGTTCTACATCGACGGAGCAGTTTCCTTGCCACGTTAGACGGTTTTTATTAGAACAAATCTTGGTAGGTGGCTGAGGACTGTCTGGTGAAAATCCATTTCCAAGGTAAGGTCAGTCGGTTTGTGGAAAAAGTCTGCACCAGTGAATCAAATATTTTTTCCAGACTTCGACAGGTTAGCAGCCACACACAGACACTGATGAACAAAACAGCTTGCATTGATTACATTTAGCCAGTAAAAAAAAATATAATATCCATCCACGGCTGGCACTGAACCACCTGAGTGATTATGTTAGCCTCCTGGATGTGTGAGTCGGCGTACTTGACTGTCCTGCCAGCATTTAACAGGACAGGACTGACAGCAACCTGCCAAGTGCCAGCATCATCTGTAATGTGAGTGGAGTGGTGCCTCCCATGGGTCGCTCATCACTCTTTATTGCTCTGCAGAAGAAACCCAGAGGCGCACAAGCAAAAGCACCAGATCTACACCCGGAGAAGCGAGGGTGTTGGCACTACTATGAGCCGAAATCCTAATTATCAAGTGAAAACAATATGACAACTTGTTATAGCCTTTGCAATAAGATGTGCAAAACCTCGGTGATGGTTTCATAAAGATGTTAATTTCGTCAAAGCCCGGGTGAGTAGATTCAGATTCAGTTTTTTTTTTCCCCGATCTTTCATTTCTTCTCATTTGTAACCCTCAGGCCTCTGTGCCTATCAAAGCTGGCAAAATCTATTAAGTCACAGGAAGCTCGTAACAGTAGAGCGGTACCACAGTGGGCTAGCAGCTCCCCTCTCTCCACATAGATAGAACACAACCTACCCAATGTGTGATCATGTAGCCAATGTCAAAGATTTGCACAAATTAGCATTTAGCTCAGCGGCTGTCTCCTTGGAGGTTGGAATTTAACACTGAGCAAATGAACACACGCATTCACATAAGAACTCCAGCGCAGTGGATAGCAAGCTAACAAATAAAACAAAAAAAAATCGAAGGGAGAGAGGATGGCAGAGGAAGCAGTGGCAGCACCGTGGGGATACAAGGCAAAAACTACAAAGATAACATCATCAAATACTGGCTAGCAAAGGTTTATGAGAAAACAAAAGTAATCGAGCTGTTTTGGGGCGCTTTTAAGATTATTTTTGGCTGCGTTCATCCTCTCTGGCTTGGCTATACCTGCAGCAGAGTGCAACAGGAATATATATAGATTCATGATTGACAATTCAAAACACTGTTAGTGACGATCACATCATGTTACAACCAGAACAGAAATCCTAATTCAGCTTTAAGTGTTTCCATTTTTACCTCGTGTTGTTTTGTACTTCCAATTCTTTCTTCACTTTTTCCACTCGTCTCCCCCTCACTCCCACACAAGCTGACACAATGAAGGTATTATCTGCCAATTCCCCCATACGCCTCACTTGGTATAAGCTGAATCAGCAGGGCCCTCCATTTGAATGGTTTTCTGATTTCTTGCTCTAGTGTGACAAGCAAAGCATCCCCGGGAGAACTCTGCAAGTGTGCCCGCTCCCTCGCTAGCTAGCATGGACAAGTGCTTAGAGATAAAGGAGTGAGTCATAATAAATAACACCCTCCAAAATCAAGAGTCCTTTCTTTGCTACAGCAGAAGAGTTTTTGCAGCACAAAAGAACCACGTGGGGTCATCGCCCAGAGGAGGAAAATCATCGTTTTAAGCAGTGACTTCAGTAGATGACTTCTTCTGAATCATGTTGTACTGGGGACAGAGGTGTTTAGAGAGGGACTTTCAGGTCAGACTTTGAGTAGACTTAAAGGTATGCAGTATGTTGTAACACTTGTGATGAGGGGGGTTCATGAGATGTTATTGTATTGCTTAGAAAGTTCCACATTATGGCATTAAACATATCGATCTATCACAAAAGACGAAGTTTAAATCTGTCAACTGGACAAATCGCTGCAGGAGTGAAGACGTTTCGCTGCTCATTCAAGCCGCTTCTTCTGTTCTGGTCAGATTACTGGTGGACACTGCTTTATATCTAGTGAAGAGTGCAGTGAACATTACATGGGAGAAACTAAGCGGTCCCCCAACCCGAAGGTCGGAGGATCGAGTCCCACTCGGACCAAGTTCTGTCGTTGTGTCCTTAGGCAAGACACTTCACCCAAATTGCCTAGTACGAAAGTGGTGTGTGAGTGAATGATTGGTGGTGGTCGGAGGGGCCGATGGCGCAGATTGGCAGCCTTGCTTCCGTCAGTCTACCCCAGGGCAGCTGTTGCTGCAATAGTAGCTTACCACCAAGTGTGGAAGTGAAAGAATGACTATAGTGTAGCGCTTTGAGAGGCTTTGACAAGCCTGTAAAGCGCATTACAAGTGTAAGCCATTATTATTATTATTATAATTATGTACCAACATAGACGCAAAAGCTCCTCTGGACCCCAGTCCGCCGTACATCTCCATCTCAAAGCCACTAACCACTCCTTTGAAGATAGTGAGGTTCAGATTGTAGCCAGAGAAAATAAATGGTTTGAGAGGAGAGTTAAAGAAGCTATTCATGTTAGGAAAGACAATCCTTCCTTAAACAGGAACGGGGGTCTGAGACATAAATCTCACCGATCTACAACTCCATCCTCAGACCCAAAGCAAACAGGAACAAGGGGAACAATAGTGGCTGAATAGGGTTGTTAAGGCTGAAACTGGAGACAAAAGCTGTTTACAGTTTCAGTGTAGTCAGCCCCTCCCTTCAGATAGACATAAGACAGTGTCCACCAGCAATCTGACCAGAACTGAAGAAGCGGCTTGGATGAGCAGCCAACGTCTTCACTCCTACAACGATTTGTCCAGTTGACAGATTTAAACTTAATTTTTTGCTGTGGATCAGACCTGGATGACTGAGGGATTACACAGACATATCAGTCTATCATGTATTCAGTAACTGCTGTTTTCATTGCTCAAACATATCCTGAGATATTTTTCATCCTGAGAGCTGGGTTGCCTTTTACCCGTGACTTGGCCCTGTGGCATCACCTGTTTGTTTAAGGTCACGCTGCGTGTGGAAAACTCCAGGGAAAGTAATAACGTCTCTATGGAGATAAGCAGGAGGTGGAAATGTTACATAGTGAACTACTGAACTCAAAAATAACGATTTTTCTCACTTTCACTTTGAAAAGACAAACTTGTCCCTTCAAATTTTAGTCATTTTTCAGTTTTCAGTCAGTTGCTTATTCACTTTCACATGACAGTCCCAACGCTATTTGTCTGTATTTCTTTGACAAACAACAAAGTAATCACTCAACTCAATTTTAGATTAAAAATTAAAACAAAATTCAGCTTTATTCACAACTTAAAATTATGTTGTCAGTCATTATTATAAAATTAGCACTTTTTTTTCTTTTTGACGCTCCGTGAAGAAACATTCCTCACTTCCTTCATTTCTGGTGTTCTTTTTCTTAATGAGATACTTCTTTTATGTATTGTACTTTGTAAAGCCATTTATGAATTATATTAAAATGTCAATCTTTGTACTACTTCAAAAACACACATCAGCCCGACCTTTAAACACGAGTAAACACTGTTCACTTTACATTATTCCTCATTATTCGCACAATGTCGGTAAACTCTGGAGCGTACTTTACCTCATTAACTGTAGAAGATTATAAATGTCAGCTTTCTTAACTGGCTGTAATGAAGGTCAGAAGCAGTCAGAAGCACCGGGCTTGTGGGAGTATTAGCTTTGGAACATTTCATACCATCTTGTACCTTTAATAATGTCAATAGCAGAAAGCATTTGAGTTTCAACATATTCCGTGTATTATTAAGTGAAGGTTTGGTCATTTGAAAATATATTTGCAAATTGGTCATAAACTGTGATCAAATAAATTATATCAGTGCATAAACTTTAAAGAGAACGATCGAATACTGACTGTACAAACTTTCTGAAATGCATGTGATTCTTGTGTTATCAGCAGGGCCGGTTCAGCCTATAAGCAGATTAAGCAGCTGCTTAGGGCCCCGAGGCCAGCAGAGGGCCCCCAAGAGCATTTACATTGAAAATAATATAATGTAGGGCTTGTGCGTTTACAGCAGCTTAAATATCCCTCTCAAATGATCATATTTGTTTTACATCTTTAATAGCAAAATATCTGCTGCTGCTACATTTGTTTTTGAGTCGGGCAGAGGTGAGGGCAGCTATGTAAATTTAAGCCCACTCTCGCCAACTGGAACACATTAAAATCCACCAGAAACTAGTCTAGAATTTCAAAAATCTTGACCCCCCCTTATATGTTTGTGTACTGATCTTGTGGCTATAGTAGTTGTGACATTCTGGATGTTTTCAGTCTGATCTTAGTCACATAAACACAAATACGACTGGGCAAGGTCATAAGAGCAGAGTCATAATGTTGTCAAATGTGAATCACCAATAGCTGAGCCAGAGTACATCCGCTGTCAGGGGCCCCAGAGACAAATTCAGCTTAGGGCCCCCTGAAAGCTAGCCCGGTTATCAGAGGTTCAAACTACAAGGTTAGCAAGATTTTTACATAATGACCCAAGCAAGACTGGATATTTCTACCATCGGGTTTGGTCATTACTCATTTTGACTAGCTGGTAGCCATTTAAAAACAATTTTGGTCAGTCCTTCAGCTCTATAAGACGAGGAGTTTTTCAGCGCCCAGAGGAGGATATGAATGGTGTTGCGGGCACAAAAGTGAAGGTAAAGTGCAAAGGCGGCTGCACTGGTTCATATTGACAAAGCTGGTGTTGTGCAAAAGGAGATCTACAGTGCATCATTTCCCACACAAACAGCTCGGGGATAGAGGATTTATTCTAGAGGAATTTCTTTCAGATTTTTTCCCTCGGTTACGGTTTTATCTCACTGTTGTTATGCAGTTGTTTATTCTTCACTGTCTGCCTCTTCCATTTTCTCTCTGAGCCTCAACTTTTCTCATCACAGCCGAACTGCAAGGGTGATCTACCAGGAGCTGACACACAATCGCGAGTGGGTCTTATACGTCTATGCAACAAAGCCTTTTATAATAATCCTCTCCCACCACAAACCTAATACACTAACGCAGACGAGGAGGGAGAAGTGCCTTGCTCAATGATACAGCAAAGTACCAACTGGCTATAGTGCAACATATACAAAAATTTCGACACTAAGGAATAGTTTCGAGACTCGGTACCAATTGTGATACCACGATCATAATAAAAAACATATTTTCTTTAGTCAATAGCTTGATTTTCAATATTAAATAAAAGAACCCTTAATCATGTAATCCCGCAGTCGTACAGGTAGGGTCTACTAGTCTACGAGTTCATTTCTGTCCTGCGAATGTGACTTCTTTAGTATCGATACCTGCTCAAATGAGTATCTAGCTTCGATACTAGTTTTAGCATCACTTAGTATCTGATTTTCGACACTTTTGACAACACTAATCAGGACAACAAACAACATTACCAACCTAAAATGAGATGACTTTTAAAAATCACTTATTTAAACCATGGATAAATAGAGTTGCATCAGGAAGGACGTCTAAAGAATAACAGTGGATTGTGAAATGTTTTGCCTTTTCTTCTAGATCAGTATCAAACTTTTCTTTTTACTAACCAGGTGAGAGTTTGCCCTGAGCTACAGTTCTTGCAAATGTCCTCAAAAAGTTTTCAAAATGTATAACCAATTATTCAAGTCCCTGTATCTCATTACGTGGAGTTAGGACTTACAAACTTTATTGATCAACAAGGGAAATTACTTGCAACCACTAACCTAACAAATTGCAATGCGTTCAAGCTATAAAGAATATAAAAAAGTGGACTGAGGGAGTGTGACGTCACCCATCAGGCACATCGAGGCTAGCAGTTATGGGGCGAATTGGAGCCCAGAGCCGTATTTAGCAGTCCGACAGCTAGCAGGTTAGCTTTGATCATTTATATATACAGTCTATGGTTCAAGCAGTGCACTAGTTCCCATTTGTTTCTTCACTGACTTCCTTGTTGCATAGTTCCTCACAATCAAACTGGGATGTGTCCGAGCTGCCAGTGTTTAATATGCAGCCCATTTGCAGAGGCTCCGTTTGCCTTCTCGGGTGATGACCTCTTTGCCTCTGGTTCATGCGGCTCTGCGGTTCAAAGCTCCAAGTCTAGACAGTTAAAGTTTAAACTATGAACCCTGGCACGGAGCAGTTTGCTGTGGGCAGAGGTTGATGGGGGCATTTCAAAGTTCCCCAACACCAGTTAAAGATTCTGGTGAAGTATAGATAAACAGACGTGCACAATTTTAATGGGCCGACACTTTGAGGTTTGATATAGCATACAAACTATCCACTACAAGTCGCAATCAAAACATCATTAATTAAATCAGTGCAACTTAATGCCATACTGAGGAACATTCTATGCCAGGAGTGTCCACACTATGGCCCAGGGGCCAAATGCGGTCCTCAGACCAGTTTTTATTGGCCCACAGGCCTCTTGCTGAACCGGCCAAATTGATCATAAGCAGAACTTTTAACAGCAAATTAAACTATTTCTACCACTATAACCTCAAACATCACATTGCAGTGTGATACAGACCTAAAATGAATGTGTTTTAAGCCTTATTAATACACAGCGGCTCTTGTAAAAAAAAAAAACAAAAAAAAAAAAACACAGTGTTGTCAAAGCAGAGCACCGCACTGCACTGATCACCAGTGTGTGGCCCTCCGCCTCGATAAAAAAAAAAGTTTGGGCACCACTGTTCTATGCAAAGTAATATATCTCCATGAGATAAAGACGAGGCGCACACTCCTCCAGAGAAGTTGTTTAGCCATATAACATTTTTCTAGCAAGTTTTTGTCTCTATAATGAAATACGGATCAGAATCAAAGAGAATAGACAGTAGCTCGTGGGTGACAGTAGCTCAGTTGGCAGAGTGTCAGAATCACTGAGCCGAAGGCTGGCGGTTCGAATAAACATCATAAACATCATTGGGTGAGTGGTCAGATCCACTGACTCACAGGTTGGCAGAGTCCAGCTCCCACAGATGAATGCTGTCACTGTGTCCTTGGGAAAGACACTTAACCCACCTCGCCCCCAGTGTCTGCGTAAACTGGTGTATGAATGTGTGTGCGATTGAAGGTGGAAAAGTGCTATATAAAAATGTGACTATTTGCCATAATTGTAGACCACAGCTATCAGATCTACTGGACTAACCTCCATGTATAGTAGACACCGTGTAAACACTGCAGGCGGTTTAAACACAACAGAGTAAGAGCAGAGTATAGGGTGTCTGAAACATGAGCACTTGCTTACTTGCTTGACTTCCTGTAACAGAGTGAGGTGCATAGGGCCTCGCACTGCTGACTCAGGACCTGCGGCTCTGCGCCAGAGAAAAGCGGGCCAAAAACCAAGAGTAATGCGCTAATGATGGCGGGATAAGAGGAGCTAATGGACACGTATACTTCTAAAGTGCACACCCAGATGTAGTAATAAATAAAGGACCAGGCTACATTTGGACCAGAAGTGATCACACAGTTTTACAGACACACCAGAGCCTGACTGTTGAATACTTTTGACAACAGGTACCACAGAATATTTTGAGTTACAAGTGACATTTCTAAACAAGTAATCACAAATTGAATCTAGACCTGACGAACCAGAACAGAACAAACCAGGGAACAACCAAACGTAATCCATTAAACCAGATTTTAAACAGAAGTAAACCAAAGACCAGGACTAAAAAAGTATCCGCATAAGAACAGTGTGAACCACCATGAGCAAACAACTAGAAAACACCGAAATTCAAATAGTTCAGAGTGTATTATTTTACTATTTTGGAACACTAACTTTCCTGAGCTTCTATAATAGGGCAGTGTTTGGCAGCCGCCACCGTGCTAATGGAGAAGATCGATGTGTATCTTTGTCAACAATAACAAGCTAAGCCCTCCATCATCCCTGCATTAGGAGTAACTCTGTTTAAAGACGGTAGCCACAAGGGAAGGGAACGCTGAAGTGAAACTGTTTAAGTAAACTATAAGTAGTGTGCAGTAGATGCTCCCGTCTTCACCGTCATGATCCAAGATGTTTGACTTTTACACCGACTAATCTGCATTTTTATGTGGTTTAAGTTTTACATTAATTGGTCTGGTATTTCTTGTTTGCCTTAGTTAAAGACATTATGATTTTTCTGGTAGTTTTACGTTGAACATGAACACTGAACTGAACATGGATCAACAATTTCAGAAAGAAGAAAAATAAATGGCAGCAAAGTGCAGTTATGTCTTTCTTTAACTTAAATCTTTACTTATGGATCTTTTTGACCTAACCTTCATAGTACCATGTGTTGTTATGCACAGGCGTATTTCTTGTGTGTGCATCTAGCGGTCTCCAGCCACTCTGACAAGACTAAACAGGTATGATAGTTTGATGGTATAAATACACTGTATGTATGTTCATTGATCAGTTGAGGGCGAGACGACTCTATTAGAGACAACAGCTCTTTGACGATTGATCCAATAAACTAGATTTTTGATTCAAGACAATTTCTCTGCTGATTTTATATATTTTTTATGGGTTTTACTATTAGAAATTCCACAGCAGTACAGAGTAGAGGGGCATGTTTTGGCTTCAGTGCAATTCCACCTTGAACACTGGACGATTAGACTTAAAATTGAGTGACTTAATATTGAGTAGAAATAATTATAACAAGGTTAAAAAGTAGAAAATGATCTCCTATGAGCTTTTAGCCATGTTATAATATTGTTATCTCTTCAAAAACACACCTGGAGTTGTTTTTTTTTCTTTCACACATGCTTGAGTAACACTTTATTATTAGTCCCTCTACATCTCCAAAGCTCAAAATGCTCTGTTCCACCTTGTGATGTCATGAAGTGGTAGTTTTCAAGTTAACAGCTGCTTTTTTTTAACCTTTAGTTCAATAGAGATTGGCAATTCCAGAGTTGAAATTATCCAAATGTTACTAGTGAAGGTGGCTATGGAGTTTAAAAACACAGTGGAGCACTTCCTGTATTACCACATGATGACATCACAAGGTGGAACAGAGTGTTTCCCATTTAAGAGAAGAACTCAGCCTAAATATGCAGAGTTTATGTGTTAAGCATAGTAAATGAAACAAAAAAAACAACTCCAGGTCTGTTTGTGATGAGGAAACATTATAATAGACCAGAAATAGCATAATATGAGCCCTTTAAAGTACATTTTGCATCATAAGTCCCCTTTAAGTTTGTTTACTGAGTTAGAGTTTGCCTATTGAGTTAGACCTACGGCATTACCAGCACAGACGACTTCTCTTCCTTCCTCATAAGCAGTAGTGTCAAGGTGCTTCACAGAAAAAAAAAAAAAAAAAGATATTTGAGATGTGTAAACGCAATTCGTGTCGCCAAAGATCAAAGAATATTTAAAGAGATTTTGTTGAAACGCACGAGCGACTTTAAGGGGCCGGGCATAAAACAAATGCAGAGATGTCTCCAGGCTTCAGCTGCAGCGTCACAAACAGGGCCGAGAGCATAGAGTCAGCGCTGAAGGGCCCGATAAGTGATTGCTCAAACAGATCCTTTGTTGCGTCAGGGCGCGCCGAGGTGTGTAACTCAAATGAAATATTAAAAGCCTACAGCACGACGGTGACAATGACAAGCTGCTTTTGTAGACCTGTCGCGATAATTACTGTATCGACTCGTTCAATGTATGTTTGATGGAATAATCATTTTTAAGGGTCAAGATTCATCGAGGGGACATTTTCTTAGTACTGTATTTTTCGGAGTATAAGTCACACCAGCCAAAAAATCAATAATAATAAAAAAAAAAAAAAAAAAAAAAAAAAAGCATATCACATATAAATCACTTCTGAGTATAAGTTGCACACTAGCCAAAAAATGCATAATAATGAAGGAAAAAAATATATATATTTCACATATATAAATCGCATATCAGTATAAGTTGCACCAGCCAAAAGATGAATATATATAAGAAAAAAAAAAAAAAAATCACATATATCACATCTGAGTACAAGTCGCAGAAGCCAAAAAAATGAATAATAATGAAGAAAAAAAACATACTCAGGAGCAATTTATATGTGATAAGTCGCACCAGCGAAAAATTGCATTGTAATTATTATTATTATTTTTTTTAAATCACATATAAATCACACCTGAATATAAGTCGCATCAGCCAAAAAATGCATAATAATGAATAAAAGAAAATATAGATTTCACATATAAATCGCACCCGAGTATAAGTTGCACCAGCCCTATGAAAAAATGCATAACAGTGGAAAAAAAAACCAGTCAGAAACATATAAATTGCACCTGAGTATAAGTCGCACCCCCGGCCAAACTATAAAAAAAAGTAACGTGACTTATAGTCTGCCAAATACAGTACTAGTCGGGAACTTTTTGTTATTTTTTTCCTGTTCTGATAAGATTTGAGGTGTGGAAGATTGAATAAATAACCTCTCTGGCTCATTATGGCTTTGTGAGATGAGACACTGTATGTAAAATGATAATAAACATGTGACGCTATTTTCTGCTTTCTGCACATTTAACACACAAATCCTGCATTTTTAGGCTGAATTCTTCTGTTAAAGTGAATATGTCTGTTCCACCTTGTGATGTCATGTGGTAATACAGGTAAATACTACTTTTTTTTTTGTAAATATACATACAGAACATGAAACAAACCAAACAAATGAACAATACAGATTACAAACTGGTCTGAACGACACTGATGCGTGACAATCAGGGACATGCGTGCGAATCCAATCAGTCCAGAAAGATTTGTGATATTAAGTCCAAAGTGGCTGCCCATTTGAGTCTATTTGACACTTGAGTCCGATTGTTTCCAGTGGCTTCTTCCATCTGTCAATGAAAAGCTGAGAATTTTCATCGATATAATGTCCGCTGTGTTTTTAAACTTCACTAGAATCATTTGGATAACTTCAGCCCTGGAATTGCTCATCTCTGCTGAACTAAAGACTACCACGTCATGACATCACAAGGTGGAATGGAGCAATTTGAGCTTTAGAATTGATGAATAATAAAGGGTTACTCAAACTAAAAGCTCACAGAAGTCAATTTTGTGTAATATAGGAGCTTTAATGTCTAACTGGTCCATTTTGTGATGCTGGATAAAAGTCGTAATTGTGCTGCATAAAAGAAATAATTTGACTGCTCCTTCCTCAACGACTCTCCGAACTCTTTCACTCCAATCCAAATTCTGGAAATTAAAACTTTTCTGCCGACATAGCTACAGTTACAGAAAAAGTTGTAGTACTTTTGAAATATTCTCCTATTGTTTTGTAATAAACTCAAAAGTCATGCGTTCAGTGCTGTCCGTGCTTCCCTCTCATCTCGCTCCAACAGTCTGTCTCCCAGAGGGCTGCTGGAGATGTTTTCGTCCTTGGTCTGACACATTGTGCAGGAGTGATTTATACCTCCGCACCTCCACCTCAGTCTCGCTTTCTCTCCCTCACGCACACACAAACCCGATCTCATTCTCTACCTCTTTCTGTCCCTCCCCGTTTCTCTTTCTCTGTCTACCTGTGTGTCTCTCTGTCCATCTCTCTTTCTCTCTCTCCCTGCTTTTCTTTCTTTCTTTCTTTTCACCGTCTCTCACACACAAACCCGATCTCATTCTCTACCTCTTTCTGTCCCTCCCCGTTTCTCTTTCTCTGTCTACCTGTGTCTCTCTCTGTCCACCTGTGTCTCTCTGTCCATCTCTCTCTCTCTCTTCTCTCTCTCTCTCTCTCTCCCTGCTTTTCTTTCTTTTTCTTTTCACCTTCTCTCACACACAAACCCGGTCACATTCTCTACCTCTTACTGTCTCTCCCTCTCTCTTTCTCTCTCTGTCTACCTGTGTCTCACTCTGTGTATCTCACTCTCTCCCCGCTTTTCTTTTTCTCTTTCTTTCACCTTGTCTCACATACACAAACCCTGTCTCATTCTCCTCCTCTGTCTCTCTCTCTTTCTCTCTGTCTACCTCTATCTCTCTCTTTCTGTCTATCTCACTCCTTCCCTTTCTTTTTCTCTTTCTTTCACACTCTCACACACACAAACCCTGCCTGATTCACCACCTCTTTTTCTGTCTATCCCTCTCTTTCTCTGTCTCTCTTTCTGTCTCTCAGTCTTTCCCGTTCTTTCTCTTTTTATCTTTCTTTCACCTTCTCTCTCTCTCTCTCTCTCTCTCTCTCTCTCTCTCTCTCACACACACACACAAACCCAGTCTCATTCTCCACCTCTCTTTGTCTGTCCCTCTCTCTGTCTACCTCTGTCTCTCTCTCTTTCTGTCCATCTCGCTCTCTTTCCCATTCTTTCTCTTCCTTTCTTTCACTCCGTCTCTCTCTCACACACAAACCCAGTCTTATTCTCCACCTCTCCTTCTGTCTCTCCCTCTCTCTTTATCTGTTTACCTGTCTCTTTCCCTTTGTCTTTTTCTTTCTTTCAGCCTCACTCTCTCTCTCACACAAACCCTGTCTCATTCTCCACCCCTTTCTCTCTACTTCTGTCTCTCTCTCCGTCTTTCTCACTCTTTTCCTCTTTCCCTTTTTCTCTCGCCATCTGTGTTACACTCACACACAAACCCAGTCTCATTCTCTACCTTTTTCTATCTCTTCCTCTTTCTCTGTGTCTACCTGTCTCTCTCTCTTTCTGCCCTTTCTTTTTTTTCTCTTTCTCTCTCACACACTCAAATCCTGTCTCATTCTTCACCTCTCTTTCCATCTCTCCCTCTCTTCCTTTCTGTCCATCTGCCTTTTTGTCCCTTTCCCCTTCTCTCTCCCCCCATTTCTCTCCATCACTCTCAATCTCTCCTCCTCCTCTATCTTTGCCTCATTCTCTTCTATTTCCTTATTCTTTCTCAGTGTCTTTTTGCCACGAGCTGCCGTTGCTCCGACACCAGATCTGCATGAACGCCCAAAGCTGAACAGGACGGAGCGAGGACGAGCCGGGGCTTTACACGGGGGCTACAGGTCCCCCCCGAGTCAGGGCTAAGAGGGATGGAGACAGCTCAGATTATCTTACCTGACCTTTGACAGTTCAAGCAGAACACTGAACGATAAAACCTGAGTCAGATCGAGCATAACATTACGACAGCTGAGGAGATAAAGACTCCATTTATCATACTTTTATAGCCGAGCGTTTTGTCTCAGGATTTGTGCCACGTTATGGAAAAACAGACAAGCCTGGGGATGATTTAAACAACTCCACCGGCTCCTCGTACGATACCGCATCCGATACAAGGTCTTCCTCATCACCTACAAGTCCAGCTCCATAACCTGGACCTTCCCCATCTCACCGAGACCAACCTCCATCCAGCGCCGTCCCACCTGCAGCGTCACTCACTGCCCTCATCAGGACGAAGCACCGAACCTCGAGGGACTGAGCCTTTGCCGCCGCCCCTGCCTCCGCCTCCGCCTCCACCCCTGCCGCCGCCCTCGCCCCCGCCCCCGCCGCCGCCCCGCCCTCCAGATCTCACGCCCACAATCCATCGGGAACTGGGACTCACTGCAGCACTTCAAATCACTACTAAAAACTCCCCTGCTCAATCTGGCATCCCCTCTATGATTTCCACCATCGTCTTCAACTCTTTTCTTATCGTTTGTAAAAAGCATCTCCAAAAAACAGCAACTCCAAAACTATTCCCGGTCTGAAATGACGAGAATCAAAGCGGTGTGAGAAAAAGCAGAGCCGGTGAGGAGGTTGATGCTAGGTTCTGACAGATAAACACGTGGGACTGCATCAGTGCTACAACCTTTATTTTGCTCATATCTTTTTCATGAATTGATTCGTCATTAGACAAATGGACTATATTGGAATTTCAATCCATTTTTTGACACCTGGCGGCCATTTTAAAATCAGTATATCACCCAGAAAACAATAGACTCTATGCACAACAGCACGCTAGCAAGCTCACTGTGTCTCAAAAACAACATTCACTTTTATTAAAATTGTAAAACATAAAATAAACTACTCATTCAAACTCAAATGTATTAAAATAAAGACAACCCTGTTATTTTTTTATGTAGAATGCTTCAGTTTGTGGTGTCTGAATATGTATTATGCCTCAAAATTAGCATTAGCGTTAGCACTGAGACACAAATATATCTCTATCTAAACACTGAAGAGTTTTCTGGTAAAGTATTACATTTATTTGTGTAGTTTTTAACATCTTTGTCCACTGTCTGACCCTAACCGCATAACCTTTGACCCCTGATCCCTAACCCACCCACAGCTCCCCGTCCACCGCCTCATTTTACATATTTATTCATTTTAGCGTGACTCTGTAAAAACCTCATACAACTGGACAGGAAGTAGTGACGCGAACAGTTGCACAGATCCAATTATCAACTACTACAATGTTTAATCACGATTATTCTGATCAGTTGTTGCTGCTGACTGAATGCAGCAGGTAGATGTGGCCGATGAAGAGGCCAGGAGTTAAGCCAGATACTATAAAATGAAACACAGCTCTAGTAGAAATAGCCGAAACTTTCCCAAACACATATTCCAAAACAAAGTATGTATTTTTCCGATGCCCGCTCCCGTCTCGTCTGCTCTGTGCACGAGTCGGTGACAGCTAACAGCGCGTGTGCCAGCCTCCCTTTAATATGGAACATCAGGAGCGTTTCCCTGCTTCAGCGAACACTGTAGAGTCTAAACAGCTTTAAAAGGTGAGCCACTGTCATCTGCCTGCTGCCTCCGGATCGTGAATGTTCTAATGCAGACATCTTCACGAAGAAAAAATGAGTTTATCATAGAGTATCCAAGGTGAGAGTGGAAAGTGATCGATCTCCAGAACCACAGGCTAAATCTAGCACAGTCTCACTTCTGAACTAATCAAAGAGTATAACTAGCAGTAATGCGACTTAAGAATGGTGCCAAATGAAGAGGGTTGAGACAAATGAGTGAGTGAGGTTTTTTATAGTAGTAATAGTTAAACTTTGGCATTTAGACTCGGTAATGTGTTGAATTAATAGCAGATGGAGGAGATGGAGAGGCAGGGGTGGCTCATGGTTCTTCTGTATGAACAGCTTTTAAATGCAAAGGTGAAACGCTGTGATTGGCAGCGATAGGAGAGACCAAGGAAAGAAATACAATCTTCCTATATACAGTGAATGCATGCACATACCTTCTACTACTACTACTACTACTACTACCATGCACATGCTACACCCATGTTACTCTAGACCCCATTGTAAGAATGACAATGTGCTCCCCTAAGCCCTCTCCAATGATGAGAGCGTCTCACACACAATTGCACTTTGCATGTGTCATGGGGCCAGCTCAGAGCGTGCATTTCAATCTCCTCTCAGGTTTTCACATCACAAGTTGCCTACTCAACATGTTTTATTCACATGAGGCGTGTTGCGGAAAAAAAACTCAATGTCACAGCCATTGGGAAGCTTTCAGTTAAGTCAGGAACATTTGCGTTCATCCTCCCCCCCGAGCTTCCCTCACCAGTGCCCCAGCAGCCCCCGAACGCCCCTCTGCTCCAGTCTGGAGGTAGTATTCAGGTCACACGGGCAGGGTTCAAAGCAGCACAGCCCAGGCCACTTAAATCTGATCACACTGTCTGCATGTTAGCGGTGTTAGCGCCCGGACTGACAGGGGCAGCCAGTGATTTATGAGGGACCATTCTCAAGCACGCACTCAGGACAGATCCCAGAGTCTCACAGACCCTCCATCATGCAATTTACAAGATTTGAGCCAATATTGTTACTCAAATCTTAAATATTACAAATTAAGAATGGGGTTTGGATTTGATTAAAAACATAGGATTACATTTGCAACATATGGCTACAGATATCAAAAAAAACTCATAATACTGTATTGCATTTGTCGTTTTGGAATATAAAACAACAATTTTATACTTTAATTACCTCAAAAAGAGAGAAATAATGGCATAAAGCAAAGACTGTATATATAAATGGACATAGCTAACGCACTAGCCGCTGCGTTCCAAACAGGAAGTGATCATGTGCGCGCTTTCGGCTCCATCGACTCTTCAAAATCACTTTACATCGAAAAATTGTCACCTCTCTATAACCTCTGATGTCAAAAATGTTCTTATTAACCGGCTCTACATGATCTTGGTGTTTTTATTTAGCTATTTTGTCCACGAATGAAGATATAAACATTAATAACAGACAAATCAGGCGTCTTCTTTCTCCGAGGTCGCTCCCGCTAGCGTTAGCAACTGGTTTGATTGACAGTGTTGCTAAGTGCTCGTTCTCTGCTAAACCAATGGTGCGGGGTAGGAAGGGGTGTTGCCTTCAACAGCCTTGCTCCGGATTGGCTCTTTGGTTGCCATGATACTCGTGGTCAGAATTCCAAATGTGGAAATTCGCCGCTACAACCGCTAGCCTCGATGAGCTTCATTTGGCCTGAGTCAAACTCTGTGTCACACTTTTACAGTTTTTGATATAAAGTGATACCTCTGCCCTTATGTGGTTTATTTTATGGTCCGTTCATGTTCTGTGCTTGACTTTAACCTTGACTAAGACATATTTTAGCACGTTCCTGATGCATTATATCGTCTCAATCGTTATGTTCTGCCGTCAGTGGACAAAAATATTTTCTGTTTTGAGTTAATGCGTTTTGTCTGCCGTAACAGTTCGATTATTCTTCACCGTGTTTGAGCCTCTGGACTGTCGTTTGACCCCCGTGTGGGTATCTGTCTGGGAGTGTTGTGGCTTTATAACATGTTGTCTCGCTCTCTGGACTCATTTGGGGCACTTTGAGTTAATTTGCGGTGTATATTTGCGCTGAAGTGAATGACGCTAGTGGAGCTACGTGTCTATGGAGTTTTACATTTATGTTAGCGTAATGCTAATCAGCAGTTTTGCACACGTTTTCACTTGCTACTTTTGGGCTGGTGTTCTGCACATGCTGTATTTTAATAAGCTACTATATGTTCTGTGTAGTTCTGCATGGGTTTTGTTCATAGTAATGTGTAAGCGTGATTGTAATGTGCATGGATTTTCTTGTGTGTTGCAGTTTTACAAATCCACTCCATTAAATGTCTAATACAGCAAGAGGCTTCCTGGGCGTTTATTTATAGAAGTTGTTCGCCATCTGTGGAACTAGTTCAAAACACTAGTGGAGGCAATATATCCCTAATATATGCTCAATATCTGGAGTAAAAGTACTACATCTTTACATATCTAAATAACTGGCATTAAAACATCCATTATAGAAGCCAAATCCTGATCCTTACCATTTACTAAACTGAAACATCCGATCTTAATCTACTCTTACTACTCCAGACAGACATGATAGGCCTACATGAGCGGGGGAGGGGCAACAGCTGCGAGGGTAGTATTTGTAGTGATAGTAGTAGTGTGTGCTTGGAAAGGGAGGGGTGAGGGGGTAAATCCAGGGAATGCAGATGATGGTTTTAATCCCCTCGTTCAGTGGGTCAGTCAGACGGACGGTAGTTTTAAAGCCAACCACAGTCACACGTAAGGCTGGACAGTGAATATTAGTACTAAATATTACTTGTCTTATATATTATAGTCTATGGTAACTGTGGATACGCCGTTTCTGTGTAGACTCTGCACACCCGGGCGACAGGTGCGTTGGAGGAGAGGCACTTGGCTGAAAGGTTTTAAGTAGACTCCCGCACACTTAGTCTCACTCTTCACTTTATTACTACAGCGTTTGGTCCCTCTGATCTTTTTCAGGTATGAGGACAGCCCCCTCCACTCCCCTTATGCAAGTTAAGGGACTGCCCCCTGAAGAGTAAGCATCAAATCAGAAAAAATACCACGTGGCCCAAAAGTCACTGACAGTTGAAAAAAAAAAATCAACATAACTCTTTTGTTTCTACATATTTTTCTTGTATTTTTTCAGAGCAGTTAGAACGACCCTTCCGACATTAATCTGAGCAAATACAGCACCGAAGAACAAACCCTCATTGTACAGTGGTACTTTGAGTCACATGGGTCAAATTCAGAAACCCAGCAGTGTTACCGTCGACATTTTAATACCAGTGATGCCCTGAGAGTAAATGCCATTAAAGGAATAATAAGTGGTTTTCAAAGACAGGGGGCAGTATGTGATCTCCACAGACCTGACAAGTCCCGATTTCTTCCTGTGGGGCCATTTAAAGAAAAGGTGTTGAATAAACCTCAGGCAGAAAACGACTTAAAACTTAATATCGAGGATCAAAGAGCCCGGAAATGTTTTAATGTTATTCAAAGTGTGTTGGATCAGGCTATTCAGAGACAAACCCAAAATGGTGGACACTTAAAAAACATTATTTTTTAAAAATTTGGTCATTTTTACTTCCCCTAGTTTAAGTAGTGATAAGTTCAAGTGTAAGTGAACAATTATAACGTATATATTGCCAAAATCTCGGAAGGTTCAGTTTATCTACTGCTAAAATTTGGTGAGTATAACTTAAGAATTATAGGAGATATTGAAGAGTTAAAAGTGTCAGTGACTTTTGGGCCACGCTGTACATTCACAATTAGACCACAAATATTATAAACTTACTTCTATGGTTGTAATCCATGGTAGGAGTAAAACGATGTGCTTGACTCCTGAATCCAAAGTTGAATTTAACGTTTTCATTTTCGTAATCCTAAAGTAAAATTGTGTTATTTTAAATTATAACTCAAAAGTTTTAGTTTGTCTGAGAACTTCCTTTTCCTTTTGATTGCACCGCCGTTATTCAGACATCTTTGACACTTTTCACTCAAACGTTTTAAATAGGCAGACGGCATAGAGTTGGTCCTTGGTGCGAGTTCTGTGTGTGTATTTTTCTCAAGTAAAAGTGGTCCGCACCTTGTATAACCTCAGTGTAAAGACTAATGGAACGAGTATTCAAAGTCTATTTTGTTCACGTGTCTATTAGGCAGTGGCATTCTATGGACAAAACAACTGCAGAAAAATACTTTTAAAAATACATAAAAAGCATTTCTTAGTTTTTGAATGCACATCCTCCGCAGCCTTGCACCCATAGTAAACAGAATCGCACTGTTAATAAAAAAGTAAACGCTCAGAACTGAAAAGCCAGCAGACCACTCAAGAGCAGACAAACCGAACCTATGGAAATGTGCAGGTATCTAAAGCTTGTGCGCTAAGGTTATAAACGACACGGATTTCCTCAAAATAACTGCTCTAAACGTGGTGCGTTTAGGGCATCCGGGACGTGGAGGTGCCCCGCTGGTCTCTTTTAGCGAGAGGCCTAATTCTGCTGCGTCGAAGTCACATGACAAAGCAATTAACCTGCAGTTTCAGAACCCGGGAGGTCAAGCAGAGGCTGGTGAATCAGCGCTCAAATGTGTGCTTCAGACCTGGCACCGAAATGAGTTTTGATCCAAATTTGTCCTAAGAGCGTGACTGGAGTTGGACTGCGTTCTCTGTTTTGAACATTAAACGAAGAACAAATGCAGAGTCAAAAGTCACTTCTTCAGGACAATCTTCTCTCTGTGATTATAAATAGGGCTGTGACACTGGCTTTTAATCGAGAATGGATTTAGGCCTTTCTAACTGTCAACGCTAATTTTTAATTGAGAGGTTCAGCACCAATCCTCGGTCTGTAAAAGCTTGTGGTTTTCAGCAAAGTTCAGATTTTGGAGGAAGAAATGTGACTCGTTTTGTGTTAAATGACAATGATAAAATGTTTGCATGTTTAAATAAAATTAATATTGAAAGAGAAAGAAAGGGAAAAGGAAGAAGGGAAAAGGAAAAGGGGAAAAAGAGATAAAGGAAGAAGGAAAAGAGAAGGGAAAGAAAGAAAAGGGAGGAAAGAGAAGGAAAAAAAATAAAAGAATGGAGACTCAAGCCTGAAACTGAATGTCAAAACTAGTTTTAACTTCATAACTAATAACTATACTCATTCACTCATTTTACCTGCTGAATAATAAAACATTAGCTTATTGTGAGGCCCCAGTCCACCCCTTCATCCTCAAGCTCTGATCGTTTTATTCACGTTTCTTGCTCTTTGATTTGTGCCATGTTTATCTTTTTTTTTTTGTCCGTTTTTGTCTCTTTTGCATGTTTCTATCGCTTGTCAAGTCCTGTTATGTTTTGTGCTGTACTGTTTTTTTCCCTTATAAATAAAAAATAAATGCATAAAAAAACTGTATTTTTTATTTTGTTTTATTTATTAAAAAAAAAAAAAAAAAAAAAAAAAAAATATATATATATATATATATATATATATATATATATATATATATATATATATATATATATATATATATATATATATATATATATTTATTTATTTATTTATTTATTTATTATTATTATTTTTTTTATTATTATTAAATTCATTTGATTAATGTGAGGAAAAAATGTGACTTAACACGTTTATATTTTGTATCATTTAGTGTCTTAATTTGAAATGTTGTAGTGACTCTTTACGTCTTGTTCAGCACTTTTCTTTAAACATGCCATAGAAGCAAAGTTTGGATTATTTAACTCAATTTTTGTCTATGCTTTGGCTAAAACGTGGACCAGTGCCAGTAACTTGAACAGGAGTGGATGAGGCAGTTGTCAAATTGTTCAAATAGTCACTCTGATTTTTTTTGTAGTCAGCAGCCATTTTCTTTGTGCAGAGTTGAAGAGAAAGAATTTGATGAGAATTGGGCCGGAACACTGTATTAGAGTCAGTTATCAAGTGCTTTACAAAGAATGAGAGGCTAACAAAACAGTGCCCTGATAACAGACTGAGCATTCGAGACGGCAGCGGCTCCAAAGATGCTTCAAATAACTGATTTCTCTTGCGATTTATCTCAAGCTGCAGAAAATAATTGGTCCTGTTGTGCCCATTTTAAGCAGGTTTATCTTACATGATCGGCCTTACCTCACATACAATGCAATATGTACATGAGATTACTGCATCAGGCCAAATCTGTGCACTTGTGTTATAGAAAAGTACTGTACCTCAGACACACAGTACGTTTACAAGCAGAAAATACTTAGATGGCTGGACTATGGCCTCACAGCGGGGCGTCTCACTCAGTTTAAACGCATAAAACGGCTGTATCCCAAGCTACCACTGAGACTAATGCTCTGGCTATACATTCTTTTCTGTGTTTTTAAGCTGATTGCAGTAACACACACACATCAAGGATTTAGCGTTTGAATATACTGAAGTTAAAGATGTTTGCAGGTACCAGTACAGTTTCTATAAGCGCTCAGTAATGGTAGAAGTAAATATAAAGGCAGTAATTGTTTAGAAACCTTTCAAATGCATTACCCATTCAGAAAGACGTATAGGACGTTATCGATTGAAGTCAAGTTTTCTCTTTTAAACACTGACGAAAACAGGAACAGTAAATAAACATCCAGCCAGTGGAAAAGTGTCTGAGGATATATCTTTGAAAACGCTGCTGTAAATACTGAACTTCAACTTCCGTAAAGCTGCGCTGCAAACGCCATCTGTCTCCATCGTTCTCATTAGACTTCTTTATCTCCACGGAGACAAGCAGGTGGTGCCACTAAGCCAAGTTACAGGTCAGATCTGTGGAGAGGTGCCACGGGCCACAGTAAGAATTTCGACAGATAAGATATTTTTGAGCTGTTAAAACGCCGGTAATTAAGTACCGCTGTGTAAAATTCACCTTGGAGACATGCAGGTGGTGCGTCGACTCTGCTAAGAAGGTTATGCAGTGCAGCTTTAACTCAATTACAATCAACAGCTCTGAATAACTGACTGCCGTTTGGTACATTATATCTGACCATGCTGTAGTGTGACTCAAATAATATGTCGTATTATTCCACAAGATAAAAATTTTAAAGCAGACCTATTATGCAAAATTGACTTTTCAGAGCTTTCAACCCTGTTATAGTTGTTTCCCCTCAACATTTACGCATCTGAAGTTGTATTTATTATGTATATTCTTCAGCTAAACTCAGACAAGACTGAAGTCGTCAGCTTTGGTCCACAGAAACAGAAAGTCTCATAAAGCCTTCACCTCCAGGCTCTCTTTAGAGGTAATAATCAACTCAGGCTTGAAATTTAAGAGCCACATCGAATGGACTCAGACTTTTGAACATCTTAAAAGCACATCAAAAATCAAAGGTAAACTGTCTGCAGCTTTTTTATCCTCTAAAAAACAGTGCAAAAATCAAAGGTAACGTCCTGTCACTGGCCTCTCCAAACTTATTAGATTACTTATATAACCTTTATTTTGCCAGGTCTCCATTAAGAACAAATACTTATTTACAATGTTGGCCTGGTGTGCAAAAGCACCCAAGGGAAAGGGAGAGGGAGTAAACGAGCCTTAAGACAGAACAGTACATCCAGAACACTGCTGCTCAGGGTCCTGACTAGAACCAGGAAGTACGAGCACATGCTTCCTGTGCTCAGGTCTCTGCACTGGCTCCTGTAGCTCAAAGAATAGACTTTAAAGCAGCTCTGCTTGTGAACAAGGCTCTCCATGGCCTAGGTCCAAAGTACATCTCTGACATGTTGGTGCCATATGAACTATCTCACATTCTAAGGCCTCCTGCTGGTCCCAGAGTCAGGACTAAACATGGGGAATCAGTGTTTCAGTTTTATGCAGCTAAAGCCTGGAACAGTCTTCCTGAAGATGTGAGACAGGCCTCTACTTTGACAATGTTTAAATCAAGGCTCAAAACAGTTCTGTTTAGCTGTGCATATGACTGAAAGGTTTTTATTCTGCACTCTTCTGTTTTAATGTTTTAATGTCAATTTTATGATTATTTGTGATTATTTATGTTGTAATTTGTGTGATTTTAATGTCTTTCTTATTCTGTAAAGCACTTTGAATTACCTTGTGTACGAATTGTGATATACAAATAAACTTGCCTTGACATGTGCAGGATTCAGGAGAGTTGCATAATCATTTTGGTACAAATGCAAAAAAACAAAAAAAAACAAAAATCCTGCTCACTGGTGTGATCTGCAGCTCTTCATCAAAGGTGCCGGCTCTTTGTTCTGATGACGTTTACGGCTCCCATTGGGCACCACAGTTTTCTAATGTGGAAGTCAGCTGATTTTTAGATGAATATTGTGATTTAAAATGAGCAAATGATGCCATAATGATCCACGGGTGTTATAGATTATAACTATAGAGCAGACACAAGCACAATAAGTCTTCTTTAATAAAATAGGAATAGCAAGCACAGAATTTGAAAATGGTCTTAACAAAAACATGCTGACAATTCAAGTGACATTTCCTTTAAAAGTTTTGAAAGATGTTTAAAAGAGGGAACAGAGAAAATGAATGACAGAAAATAGCATTGAGGAGTGAATGGTAAAAGAATGGAAAGAAAAGTGCGTCTTAATGTGATACTTCAATCAGCCTCCGATCTTTGTAACCTCACTGACAAATCAAACTCAACTTAAAGCCGACAGTCAGAGAGCCAGCGTGATGCTTACACCAAAAGTTGAGATATAACTTTGGAAATGTATGACTGCTATAGATGAAGCCGAAACAATGGGGTTGTCTGACAGGTCACGTCGAGAAGCAAATCCAGCCAAGTATCTTTAAAGGAAATAAAATTGGGCACCGGAGCAAGTGCTGAGACAGAGAGGGAGGTGCAGGAGAGAGTTAGAGCTAAAGTGATAAAGCCGGGTTTTAGACGGCCTTTATGGGTTCACTCACAGAGACAGCCTTTGAAGTTGGGAGGAGATTTGGGGCTTACAACTCTGACAACAGCCACTGTCCACAGATGGAACTTGATTAAAGATATGCCCAAAATGGCTTCAAAGAGGGAGTAGTTAGAGAGGAAAATTAAAAGGAAAAAATATAAATACATTCATTTGTTTGTGTAAAGGTAGGGGGTTCACCACTTGTTAGACTTAACCAACCTTGTGTTTATTCAATACAGCAGTTTTTATTGATACTTTGCAGCTGATTTCATTAACATTCCCTTGGGGTGTGATGCTAACTGGTGGCACTGCCATCTCTGAAGCACTGGTACTCAAATTACTCTTTATTCTGAGCTTCACAGATTGGCCAAGTGAGTCACACCTCTTGCAGTCGCAGAGGCAAAAGCTCTAGGTTTGAGAGTTTGGGAAGGCCAAGGAATAGGACTATCGGTTGGCCTCAAAGAAATTCTGTGCTTTACTCAACACTGTTTACAATGCAGTTATAGAGCTGCTGACCTTGACTGGAGATGTTGTCAGAAGGTGGAAAGGAGTACTTTAGGGTCTCATGTCTTCTGAGGAGGAAAACCGAGGCTGGAGACTCAGAAGCGGAGTCCTCCATCACCTGGGCTGAAGTCCTCTGAGGTGGTTGGCAAGCTTCTTGTGGCTTTGCCCTCTCCAGGTGGAGAGTCCCTGCCTCATATGAGGAGTTCAAGTATCTCCGGGTTTTGTTCATGAGGGAAGGATGGAGCATGAGATTATGTGACCGCATCACAATGTGGTCAGTGTATCAGACTGTAGTGGTAAAGAAGGAGCTGAGTCAAAAAGCAAAATTCTCGATTTTCCAGTCAATCAACATTCACATTCACATTCACCAAAAAGTCAAGATCAATGATACAAACTGTTGAAATTAGTTTCCTCCATAGGGTGGCTGGGCTCAGAGTAGAGCTGCTTCTCCTCCATGTCAAGAGGAGCCATCTGAGGTGGCATTTGTTCTGATTGCCCCCTTGATGCCTTCCTGGGGAGGTGTTCCAGGCATGTCCCACCAGGAGGAGACCCAGGGAAAGATCCATCGCACGCTGGAGGGACTATGTCTTGCAACTGGCCTGGGAACGTCTTGGGATCCTCCAGAGGAACTGGATGAAGTATCGGGGGTGATGGAAGTGTGGGAGTCCCAGTTTAGACTGAGGTCCCTGAGACCCAGCCCCGGAAGAAATATGACAGTTTTAAATTTGAACCAATGAAGAGACAAACGCCAATAATGTAGATTTTTCGATAGAGGGGCAGTGGTGAGGTTATTAATACGGTTCTGTGGGTCACTTGGGTCCAGCCTGGGCAGTGAGAGCAGGTGCTAATGAGCCTGCTGCAGATAATGCGAATCCTCTCTCCACTATCCATCCACTTACATTTAGCATTTACTCCAAACGCTGACGCCCCTCGTGCTTTAAACTTAGGCTAAAGTAACGCTAACTACTTAAAACTGTGCTGTTTTTTAAGAGTTAAACATAGGATCACAGTGGTAAAAACTATCAAAGAATGAGGCAATAGTCTGCAGACAGAGTAACACAAAAGTTGCAGTAGACAAAAACTTCTCCCTTTACTAAATTGTAGGCCTGACCTGAAACGTCCTGCTAGCCAGCACAGTGCCGCAATAGAATGCAATCTCTAACACATTGCTTTGTTGTGAATTTTTGTGCAAAGCAAGATTGTATGTTCCTTTTAAGTTGCTATTTTTATTTAACTATTGCTTAAAGTTTGCAGTTAAAGTCAAGCCTGAAAGTATCAATGGAGATTTTTCCACTAATGAGTTTTGACAAATGGTGAAGCCAAGCAGTCGGTGAGGACATGGCTTCATGCTGCCCTGACATTCATACGCTATAACTTTTCTGGTGAAGTTTCCAACACCTGCTTGTCTTGAATAAAATCAATGTACTTTTTGATTACACCTCGGAATTGCGTCTGCTCCAAACCCCATGCTTTCACTGACAGAGGATCGGCTGTGGACTTCTTGATTAAAAACACTCGAGCATTAACGATTTGAAATGTGAATCTCAATCTTGATTAAAAAAACAGTCTTGCACAGCCCTAATTGAATGACATAATATATAGAAGTTGGTCAGGTTCTGGAAGTAGTTGTTCATCAGACAAAAGTGTTGTTTAGCAGCTGAAGGCTTAGACGCTGCACATGCTGCATTATAAAAGTATATGAGATGGTTTTTATTCATCACATGTGCATGTTGTCGATGACACTCGTCCCCCCAGAGACATCGTGGCTGTCATCGACTGACCTCTGTATGATGAATAAGCACGCTGAAGGTCTGCAGCTCACTGCTACAGCTCCAACAAGTATAAACAAGATGAGTCAGTCCACAAGTCTGGAAGTTTTTTCTGTTTTTAGTAACAGTGATATTTGTAGTCATTTGGTAGACTTTACTGGTATTTTTTCACTTGTGTTTTCCTGCAGTTCAATAAGCATCGTTATTGTAATTTAAACTATTGAAGATAAACAGTAAACTGAATTGAAACTAAGAAAACACTCCTGGGTTTTGTAGTTTAGATGTCTGTATGCTCCGCCCTTTGAAATGAAGCTAAGGAGGTTATTTTTAATCGTACAACACCTGCTGTACAAGTGAAATGTAAGTGTGTATTTACAGTAGTATTTGTAACAGCTTTGACCATGTGTGTTCAACAAAACCAGTGGTGGAAAGTAATGAAGTACAAGTACTAAAGCACTGTATTTAAGTACAATGTTTAGGTATATGTACTTTAACCCTGGAGAACCCATGGGGGCAAATTTGGCCACAGTTAATTGCTGCTACCCAAAATAAAATAAAAAAATAAAAAGTCAAATTTCAATTTAAAAAATTTAAAAAGCCCAGAGTGCCAGTTCTGGCAAGTAGTGACAAGATGGCTGAGCACATGCTGTTTTGCTGAGCTGGAAAACTACCCAAACAAAATCGTCTTCTCAGCAAACCAACGGTTGGTAAAATTGTGTTTTTTTTCTGTTCATCTTTTTAGTAATAGCTTGCAGAATGTCTAGAAGTACATTTTATATTCTTTTTTGGATAAATTAGCGAGCCCAATGGGTCAAATTTGGCTCTGATCCCAAGTTAGAAAATAAAAAGTGGATATTTCAGATATTTCACAGTTAATACTTTTACTTCCCTACGTTTGAGACCAGATATCTGTACTTTCTACTCCACTTCATTTTTAATCGAGATCACCAACTTTACACTTTATCAAATTAACAACACATGAAATACTTTTTCCTAAGTACCTCTTAAAGTTTTTAAACAAATACTTAAGTAGATTTTTTTTTCCATGCAATGCCTTTTCTTTTATTTGAGTAACTTTTTACCTTTGTTTCTGTACTTTTTACTTTAGCAACAAATATTTCATGTTTTCCGAACCATAAGTCGCACTTTTTTCATAGTTTTGCCGGGGATGCGACAGACGTGAAATATATGGGTTTTTTTTCTTCATTATTATGCATTTTTTTGGCTGGTGCGACTTATACTCCAGAAAATACAGTACTTGATCTGCCACAGAACAAAATCTGTGTGTATTCAGGTTCAGTCTGTCACCCTCCCTCTCGTCTGCTCGCTGTACTGTCCGTCTCTGGCCTTGAAGAGTACAGTACACAGATTTCATGTTTAGTGTACTCTTTGTGACAAGTGATATAAACTAGAAGACAGCTCCGCCAGCAGATACAGCAGTGGAATCCAAGGCTGAATTAGAATAAAGACTTCGAAACATTAGGGCATGTGGAGAGGAGGTGAGTGGGCCGTAATCACAGAAGAAAATTATAACGAAATAAACCAAGTCAAAAGGACTATGAGGGCTTTTTAACTCAGTAACGAGGTCAAGTCATGAAATGGGTGCATTCTGAAAAAGGTGATGACAATGGCTTAGTCAAATCTTTTATCATAGCGGAGATAATTATTTTGGGCGCCACAATGCCCTGCCTCCTTATTAGAGAGAAGGAAGGAACTGTAATTAATCGCTCCTAAACAGAAGAGAAGATGCAGGACAAAAGAGGACAGGAGTCTCCGGCAGTGATGAAAGATAAAATGTGAGGCAGAGGGAGAAGGGACAGGCAGAGGGCATTTTAATCAATGTGGGGTGAGCATAACTTTGAAGAATAGCAGATATTTTATTCATAATTAGCCCACTTGTGCATTATTGAACAAACACAAGCTCAGTGGAAACTCTCAGCCCAAAGCCACCGATTTGAAGTTAATGGCGAAAAAGTTTCTCAAAAGCAGGTACAAAGACGGCTTCCACAAAGGTCTCCAACAGACTTTAAATTCAGACTTTAAACAGGCAAGGCTTAAATATTCTTGATTATTTTCACAGGAACAAAATTTAACCTTGGGCTGAGGCTGAAAAGACAGGAACACATTTCTTCCGATGACTCTTAATGTAAAAATGGTTAACATGGGAACGGATAAAGGAAGGATCGTGCCCGACTTTTTCAAAAGATCCATATGCACATGAGAATCTATAGGGAACCGGGGAATATTAATTATGTTGATAAATAAAGAATGGATCTGTGCATCATATTAACAATTTCAGAGTGTTAGCATTTAGTTGAAGCTGCATTATCAATGACTTTGAACGCAAACAAAACTAATATGAATAAATATGGAGAAATACAAGCTGAAACATGGGGTTTTACTTCATTTATGTAGTAATATGGAACACATATTACAGGGGAATCACACTCCTCAGCCTTCCCGGTAAGGTCTATTCCAGGGTACTGGAGAGGAGAGTCCGGGCGATAGTCGAACCTCGGATCCAGGAAGAGCAGTGTGGTTTTCGTCCTGGTCGTGGAACACTGGACCAGCTCTACACTCTCCATCGGGTGCTCGAGGGTTCATGGGAGTTTGCCCAACCGGTCCACATGTGTTTTGTGGATCTGGAGAAGGCATTCGACCGTGTCCCCGTGGTGGTGTCCTTTGGGGGGTGCTCTGGGAGTATGGGGTCCGGGGCCCTTTGCTAAGGGCTGTCCGGTCCCTGTATGACCGGAGCAGGAGCTGTGTTCGCATTGCCGGCAGTAAGTCAGACTTGTTCCCGGTGCATGTTGGACTCCGCCAGGGCTGCCCTTTGTCACCGGTTCTGTTCATTATATTTATGGACAGAAATTTCTAGGCGCAGCCAGGGGCTGGAAGGGGTCTGGTTCGGGAACCACAGGATCTCATCTCTGCTGTTTGCAGATGATGTTGTCCTGATGGCTTCTTCGAGCCAGGACCTGCAGCAGGCACTGGGGCGGTTTGCAGCCGAGTGTGAAGCGGCTGGGATGAGAATCAGCTCTTCTAAATCTGAGGCCATGGTTCTCGACCGGAAAAAGGTGGTGGTTTGCCCTCTCCGGGTGGGTGGTGAGAGCCTTTGCCTCAAGTGGAGGAGTTCAAGTATCTCGGGGTCTTGTTCACGAGTGAGGGAAGGATGGAACGCGAGATTGACAGGCGGATCGGTGCAGCGTCCGCAGTGATGCGGTCGCTGTATCGGTCCGTTGTGGTGAAGAAGGAGCTGAGTCGAAAGGCAAAGCTCTCGATTTACCGGTCAATCTACGTTCCTACCCTCACCTATGGTCATGAGCTCTGGGTCATGACCGAAAGGACAAGATCGCGGATACAAGCGGCCGAAATGAGTTTCCTCCGCAGAGTGGCTGGGCGCACCCTTAGAGATAGGGTGAGGAGCTCAGTCACACGGGAGGGGCTCGGAGTAGAGCCGCTGCTCCTTCACGTTGAGAGGAACCAGCTGAGGTGGCTCGGGCATCTGCTCAGGATGCCTCCTGGACGCCTCCCTAGGGAGGTGTTCTGGGCATGTCCCACCGGGAGGAGGCCCCGAGGAAGACCCAGGACACGCTGGAGGGACTATGTCTCTCGGCTGGCCTGGGAACGCCTTGGGGTCCCACCGGAGGAGCTGGAGGACGTGTCTGGGGTGAGGGAAGTCTGGGAGTCCCTCCTTAGACTGCTGCCCCCGCGACCCGGCCCCGGATAAGCGGAAGAAAATGGATGGATGGATGTAGTAATATGTTGTTATAAAGCGTAACCACACAGAACTGTATAGACACCTTGGTCTGACCTTGCGATGTGCCTCTACAAACTTCCAGTAGACCTGCACAATCTTAGTGAACCGAGTGACAAAATACCCATGTGTTGAGCAAATATATTAGATACTAAATGTGTTTTATTCATTTCATTTACACTTTTTTGTCTGGATCTGATCTCAGGAGAGGGCGAAAATGTAGAAAATGGGTATGTTAAATTATATAAAGCCCATGCTGTTAGGAGTGCCTGTAAATTGGCTGTTTAAACATTATGGATAATAACATAATTTTACCTTTGGCTTGCTTTACATTCTCACTCCTGACTGTTATTCATTTTTACTACTGTTTGGTCACTGTTTACTCTCTTTGGAACAGAGTAGCCTATAATTAACAGCTCTCTATACAAATTAAAAGATGAAAAATACACATGTAATAAATACGTTTCTTTGTCCACAGATCCACAGCTCGCATTAGGGAGGTTTTCACGAGGTCTCCCATTAGCAGCCTCTGAAGTGTGAGAGCAGCTAATGCGTTTGGAGCCCGTTCAGGGAGCCAGTGTGTCCTGTGTGTCCATTAGGCAGCAGACACAGTAAACACGGCACTTCCACTGCCCTTGGCCTCTGCTCTCCCCTCTGCTTCCTCTGCTCCAGATCAAAATAGCAAGCTGTACTGAACGCACGGGCCTTCAGACAAAATGTAGGAAGACAAGCAACCAGGTCCAACGCAACTCTGTAAAAGGGATCGATCGAGTTTGGGAAAGAAAGGTCGAGGGTGACACAAGTTTATGATATAAAAAAGAAAAATACAGAGACTTGAATGTATACCTTTCAGGCAATAATTCCACTATCCACATAACGCATATGAACATTGACGTATTTTTGGTCAACTTAATTCTTCCTGCCGCATTTTGAAAATACAGTGCCCAAAAGTCACTGATAGTTGAAAAAAATTCATAACTCTTTTGTTTCTAAATATTTTTCTTTTATTTTTTCAGAGCATTTAGAATGACCCTTCCGACATTAATATGAGCAAATATAGCACCGAGGAACGTACCCTCATTGTACAGTGGTACTTTGAGTCACATGGGTCAAATTCACAAACCAAGTGTAAATGCCATTAAAGGAAATGCTTTAAATGTTGTGCAAAGTGTGTTGGATCGGGCCATTCAGAGTAAAACCCAAAATGTGTGGACACTTAAAAAACATTATTTAAAAAAAAAAGATAATTTTTACTTCCCTTATTTTAAGTAGTGATAAGTTCAAGTGTAAGTGAACAATTATTAAAATTTGGTGAGTATAACTTAAGAATTATAGGAGCTATTGAAGATTTAAAAGTGTCAGTGACTTTTGGGCCACCCTGTACTATCCTATTATGCAAAATAATCACACGTGGTTTAAAACGTCTTTTACTTATTGAAACAGACTTCACTGTATGTGCTTAGAATAAAATGTTAGCTTGCTGTCATATGTAATAAGCTACCACCGCCGTACATGCATGATGAAATAATAGTGTTTGGAATTTCATCTGTTATAATGGCCGTCTTGTTATGCCTCTATTACTTTCCAATCACTTAGTAAACCACCACAATTGCACCACCTCAAGACTTCTGGTATTTGAGGGAACGCCATTGCATAATTTTATGAAAAAAAATGTTTACAAAAGACACACAGCTGACTCTTTGTGTCCGTACCTTTCGTAGACCACATCGTTTTGAGTATTGAAAGTATGAAAGGACCTCTCGCTGAGCTTTTGGGGGCAGCACTCTGCACTCTGTCCTTTAGAAAGAGCAGGGTCCTCTCTGCTCCCGCGGCCGATCGATAGCCCACTTTTCAGCCTCTTTAGTAAAAAGCCATGTCTTCACCTGCAATTTAATGTGTGAATGTGCATATTTCCCCGACTTTGACAAGCACATACTACTACTACCACTACTCTATTTCTTTTATACTCCTTCTAGCAAGATTAATCGAATTAAAAAGATCAAAATCACAATTTCAATGGACTATAATTTCTTTCTCAAACAAAATATATTGTAATGAAAAATGCTAACCCTGTAGTTTAGATCCTTGTTCTGAAATGTGACTCCCGTATTCCTTTCAGTTCATAATTCAGTCTTTTTGTCAATTCTTCAGGCCGCATTTAAAAAGTGAACTTTGAACAGTCCTATTATTAAAACATGAATTGTAAATCTAATCAAAATCGCAAAGCTTCGAAGAAAAATCGCAAATAGATATTTTTCCCAGATCGCTGAGCCCTGGTGCTAGCGGTGTTGCGTTTTGGAGCACAAAGCTTTCTGCTGGCAGGGACACAAGCTGCTGCACTAATAGATAAATCTATAAAAGACATTTGATTTTCCTGTCTGCCTCTGTGAGAGTGGGTGTGCTGTGGATACATCCTGCAGTCTGTCTATCCCACAGATTACAGAGCTGAAACTGACCCGAGATCAGATCTGTGCTTATCTCCATTTTGGACACAATTTGATTTGGACAGTGGACTGCAGAGCCAGTAAACCAGATAATCAGAATAAAAAGTAAAATTAAAATGAGGTCCTGTTTGATTTATTTGAACTTGGCTTGACTTTGGTTTGCAGGAAAACCCCAGTGAAATCAGTGACAGCAATACCCCCGAATATGAAATAATGCCATGGAAGAAAACAGATAATTAATTTAACTAGAAGAATTCCGGGGAAGTAAATGTCTGGAAACAGAAATTTGAAATCCAACAACAGGACTTTGACAAAGTTCAACAGTGGCGCACCAAAGAGGAAGTCCAGAACTCCCTGACGCCCTGAAACAAGAGTTACAGAACCAGAAAATGCTGTTTGATTTAGCCACTCAGGCCAAAGATCAGGCCCACGAGGAATTACAAAAGAAGTGCAATGAGGAAAGAAAAGGCCTCCTGGAGACAGCAAACTGGAAACAGAAATTTAAGATCCTGCTAAAAAAGTTTGAGAATGTCGATCGGGCCAAAGACGAGGTCTATAAAGAGATGGTGCAAGAGAAGGACGAGGAAAGGAAAGGCCTTCTGCACAAACTGCCCGGAGACAAAAATGTGACATTCAACAAAAGGAGCTGGGCAAAGTCACTCAGGAGATGCAGAACAAGGAGGGTTTTTTTTTTACTGTTGGAGCTCCAGGACAGAGACAAAAGAAAAACAGGCTGATCTAAGAAGGAAAAAAGTTGGTGTAAGTTATAATGTTGTTTCCTCATGACAAACAGACCTGGAGTAGTGTTTTGTTTCATGTTCACATGTTTAACACACATGGAAACAAAAGTTTGAAAACCAACAAAAGGAGGGACCAGGGAGGAGCTTTTTTTGAAGCAGCTTCATCAGAAGAATGCGCATGGTGAGAAGTATTACGATGCCATCTTCAGTCTCAATCACAAATGCTTCTCCAGCTGCTGAAGATATCGAGGAGGCCCAGTTTTCCAAAGAGCCTTCAAAAGACTCAAATACAGTGGCAGTGGTCCCTCCTTGTAGAGCTCCACTCTATGGACAATGTTTCAGAGTCACAAGAGTCTGTCATAAAAATGGGAACGCCCCATGGTGAACAGACGGAAACTACTGTCATTAACGCAGCAGAAGAGGAGGAGGGTCATGGTAAACTAAAATATTTCTGAATCTGTGGCCTCAGATGCAACTCCTTCTGAAGTGCAAACTGAAGTCACTAAAGCAACCAGATGCTGACGGCTTTTCTCAAATGAAGAAAAACAGGAGCATGAAAAAGGCACAGCAGCCAACTGTTAAAAAGGTCCAGATTTCCACAAATCTCCAACAGCATTTCAGGTCTCCAACGCACCAGAAGTTCAGATCAGAGAGGCTAGACATGATTCAAACATGAACGACAAGACTGAAGACATGTCTCCAGACCCACCAGCAGCGGAGTGTTTAGTGGAGGCTACACAGACCAGTGCAACAGAGCTCAAAAACTCAACGCTGACCCCGAGCTGAACACAGTGAAGATAGCTCACATCACCACATCAGCTGATTTAGAGGCAACACTGACAAACACGGACAACCCAACCCAGCCTGAAGTGGAGCAACCCGAGAATTCAACACTCGAAATGTTATAGCACTGGATGATAGTGACCATTTTAAACCCAGCAATGGAGGTATTGATCCAGGAGTCAGAGGTCAGTCCACCGGAACCTAAAGAGTCAACAGTGACACTGACATGGCTAAAACTGATGAGTTTTTGATTCAGAGTTTCCTCTAAATCAGCTGATGTTTCTTCACAACCAGAAACTCAGATCAAGGAACCATCAAGAACCAACATTGCCTCATCGTGACCAGGACGAATCCATTTTAAACCCAGCAGAGGAGGTCCAGGAGTCAGAAGCCACTCCGCTAAAGCCTGATATAGCAACACCAGACGATACAGAGTCTATCCTGAACAACGTGGAGAAGCTACAGGTCCGAACAACAGATCCAACTGTTCACAGCCTTGGCAACAAAAGACAAAAAGAACAGAAATGAGTTGAAGCAGCAAAAAAAAAAAAAAAAAAGTATATCTCTCAACAGAGGCTGAGTCGAGGATTCAGAAATTTCGTCTGCCATTATCCAGGCCGAAAAGGCTAACGAGTCACCAGAGCCTGACCACACAGCATGAGTAGACAGAAGTGAATTTGCTGTTCAACATCTGTGGAGAGACTGCAAGAAAAGCTTAGCAAAAACGCCCGCGAAGTCAAAGGAGACTCTATCCAAAGCAAAACAAAAAAAAACAAAACAGAAATATCAACCAACAGAAACCAAGCCAAACGCTGAGCTGAGACGGAAGAGACTGGATGATTTTCAGATCATGTTCTTCCTCCTGCTGCTTTTGGCTGTATACTCCTCATCGTCAGATTTTTGAGTGATGCTCAAACGTTAGGCTGGGCGCACACCTATGTCCTAAAAAGCATTAACTTCTCAAAATAAATAATGCTTTTTGAGTAATAACAGCTAAATTACACAAGCTCGTTTTGTTAAGCCCCATTCCCCACATATTAATGAATGGGGCAGGATCAATATTGTACATCAGAGCCACTAAACCCCACATGTTAGTGCCATATGAACCATCTCACACTCTGGGCACCAGCAGGAGGCCGGTCCCTGAAGTCCTCAGAGTCAGGACTAAACATGGGGAATCAGTGTTTCAGTTTTCTGCGGCTAAAACCTTCTTCCTGAAGATGTGAGACAGGCCTCTACTTTGGGACCATTGTCAAACGGTTCTGTGCATATGACTGAAAGGTTTTTATTCTGCACTTTTCCTCCTTTAATGTTAATTGTGTGATAATTATTTCTGTTTTTATTTGATCTATTGGGATTTTAATGTATTTCTTATTCTGTAAAGCACTTTGTAGAGCAAAATTCGTACACAAAGCAATTCAAATAAACTGGCCTTGCTTTAAACCCACTATTCTAACACTCAGGGCCTCATCACATCATACTTTGGCCATCACCTGTACAACAGCTTACAGCCTAATAAACTGACCTAAATCACTCACATTCTGCTTGTATTGCTACAATAGGAACTCAGACAACTGCAAATGATTCAAATAAAACATCTGAAGTAGTTATTAGCGATGTTTTTACCTTGTGCCATGAGTAAAAGAAATAAATGAAATACAAATAAACCCACATTTCTCAGAGTGAAAACTGAAAGATCCAAGGTATGTGCAAACTTGAATAGCTGCCACCTCTCCTTGAACAGGCTTTTGTATTGGAAAATAATCTAAAAATGTCTATTTATGGATTTCTGCTTCCTTTTAATGTGATATTTGAGTGCTTTTGCCCATTCAAAAGATATAGTATTTTGTTTTGAATAGAACAGTGAATTCCTGGCAAGGGCGCTAGATTTTTATTACTCTGAAGCCCATGGATAAGAACTTGAAAATAACTTCGCCCTCAAATCAGGAGTAATAAACGTGATGTAATGCTAGACCATGGCACAGAAATAGTGTTACATCAAGTGAGAAAGTAAAGGACGGATATGAAAATAGAGAGGGAAAGAGAGAGGGAGAGAGGGAGATTAACTTAAATAGGAGCAAATGAACTGAAAGTGTGCTCAAGATGAGGACACGCTGACCCCGGCGCTGTACTGTGAGGGCTCTGAATACACCATCACTCCCGTTTTATCTGTATAAGACGCAATCTCCGCCAGCACTTCAGCACGGGCCTGTCCAACATCCCAATTACTGTGCACTACTGTGTCTTCCCTTGAACGCCTCACATTCATTTGTTTTCACCATTACACGGCCAACCGAGCGTGTCCAAGTCTACCTTACGAGTGGGAATACCAAAAGCGCATTAAAACCAATAATAAACAGGTACATTCACGGCAACTATATAGAATCTTTCACAATAACATATGCGCACAGGTGTTCCAAATGGCTATACCATAAGGTGGCGTGAGAAAAGCAGCGAGTTTCTTCAATCGAACCGGCCAAAAGATTAATTCACTTAATCTCGGCCTGTAAATGGGGTATTCAAGCGGCTTAAAAACAAATTGAATGCAAAGGCAGAAAAGTAATAACAACATTTGTCTCAGCCGCAGCAGCACAATGCCCTTTTCCCCAGAAGTCTTCCACATGAACGAATGCCGGATTTGAAGCAGTGCCTGTTTTGACAGCTCCTCACTCAGTTTAGACGTATACACTACCATAGGTCCAGTGTAGAGCGAGTAACCTACATTTGACCTGCTGTATGGATACAATACAGGGCCAAAATACACGGGGGTGTTTAGGAGGATACTGACAAAGAAAGAAAAACACTGAATGAGCATACGCCATATAACACAATGCCACTGACACTATAACCCAAGAGCAGATTTAAACTGCTCTAAATGTATAATATTGTTAAAAATCATGAGCTGCAATACATAAACAGCTGAATGAAACACTTTGACTCATTACAGATGCAAACTAAGTATTAGAGAAGTTATTAATTCAACATTTTGCAGTTTAAATCTCATCACATAGCCAAAAAATAACCAAAAAATTCCCAGTAGTGAAAAGAAAAAGTACACATAAAAAATACTGATGCCATATAAACTTGTTCCAGCTTTCATATATTAAAAGATAAGTCGATATAGTGATTATCGTGACGGTTTTATGCAGACATACAAAACAGAGGCAAAATATAAGCGTAATGTTCAGGAGGAGATTGACAAAAACACTGTAAGAGGATACGCCTCTGTTGTGGCACTGGTTTCACATTGTACAAGCCATGTTATATTGGACCCTTAGGAAATTTAGTGCTTGCATACGATAGGACTGGGAACAGTTTGACAGCACTGGAGAGATTTGGTGTTGAAAAGTGTCGTGTTGTTCTGCCTGCAGATCCTGAGACATACAGGATAGTCACAGCTTCCTTACCTGGAACCACACGCTTTGACAAAACTTCACAAAGACGAGTGGGTCTGGAGCTGTGTCGTGTCTAACCGATTTCAGAGGGCGTGAGTGACAGGAGGATTAACCAATCAGAGAGAGGCATGGTCAAAAACAACAACGGAAGCACCAAACTTATTTATCTCAGGTAAAAAGTTATATTTTATTCTGAAAGTTTGAGAGGAGACGTCTTCTGCATTGGAGAGACACATGATACAGATGAGCAACTTTTTTTTTTTTTTAATTTGTTGTTTGATGCCCTTACTCATCCATTTACCCAAGGTTTGTGTTTAATTAATGTATTTTCGTATTTTTATCGTTTTATATATATTTATTATTTGTTGTTTTAAATGACAGTATGCTGTGATATTTATTTGCACATCAATAAAAATATGAAACAAAAAGAACAAAAAAAAAAACAGATGAGCGACTGTGGTTGGACCGGCTCAAGTTAGGACGGAAGATTTTTACCCTCTGTCGCCCGGCTCCAGACTGTCCATCAAGATGTCGAAGGGACTGGCTGCTCAGGCAAACAGTGACCCAGTGTGGCATTTTAAAAAGTACTGGTTTTAGTCAAGAAATTAACTTAATTATGGAATTTATGTACATTAGCATTATATTTTATAGTTGAAGATGTTTTACTGACACAAGCATTCATATGTGATGGACTCCGGTGCATTTCCATTAACCTGTCAGGGTGTCTCATATTTTTACTGCTTTCTACATTTTATATACAGACGGACGACATCAAATACACAAAAAAAGCCTTTTAATTTTTGGCCAGACAGTGTATATGAAGTAAGATATGTTCATATGTAGTAATCCGGTGCATTTCTACTACAAAGTAACTTAGTAGAGGTAAATAACTATAAATATATTTGATAAAACAATTTTTGGCCAGGGAGGAGAAGTAAGGGGGGACTCTGAGGATACTTAAATATATAAAAAAAAAAAAAAAAAATAAAAAAATGTAGAGTTGAGTTCCAGGTTTTTTTTTTGCTAAAAAATACTTCCAGTTCACCAAATTCAACTTCCACACCAAAATAAAACACTGACTGAGAGGGTGTGTCCAAACTTGTGCCTGGTAGTGCATTTCTAAACTATTACACCTCTAAAACTGCATCGCTACATTTAAAACTCAGTAAAAGTCATTGTTTTATACCTCTCCTAAACTTTGCAGAGTACAGTAAGTCCACTGGACAGCAGCAGCAGCAGCACGGTGCCTCTGACCTCATTCTGACCCACTACAGCTACAAGAGCCACAGCCACATGAACGGTGCTGGGCTGCAGTGTTGCATTGTGGGTGCGTGCGTGCGAGTAACAGGCAGTTGCTGAACAGATGTTGCCTCAGTGTTTCTAAAGCGTAATCTGTGGTTTCATCATGGCTCTCAGTCAGCAGGCATTTACAGAGCACTGGGTTAATGGGCTGGATATAGGTTAACTATAAAAGGAAATGCACTGAAAGCCAACGACAATTCACAAAGCTCCAGGTGCTTCACAACTGCTCGTCTGGTCCTGATGCTTTTATCCTGTTCAATACTCGCATGAATCAAAATTACACTACACTTAAAAGTCCTACATTACACTGTTTTCTGATCTGTGATATAATGTCGTTTCCTCGTCACAAACAGACCTGGAGTCGTGTTGTTTCAGTCACACATTTTTAACACACAAACCTGCATATTTAGGCAGACAAACAGAAAACACCTTGTGATGTCATCATGTGGTAATACAGGAAGTGCTCAGCTGTGTTTGTAAACTCCACACACCTTCACTAGAATCATTTGGATCATTTCAGCCCTGGAATTGCCAATCTCTACTGAACAAAGGATAAAAGATAGCTGTTAATTTGAAAAGTACCACTTCATGACATCACAACGTGGAACAGAGCATTTTGAGCCGTAGACAGACTAATAATACAGGGTTACTCAAACATGTGTGAATGAAACAAAACAACTCCAGGGCCGTGTCCCAATTCAACGGTTGCACACTTCAAAGTACCGCTCGAAGTACCGCTCGAAGTACCGCTCAAAGTACCGCTCAAAGTACCGCTCTCAAAGTACCGCTCAAAGTACCGCTCAAAGTACCGCTCAAAGTACCGCTCAAAGTACCGCTCAAAGTACCTCTCAATGTACCTCTCAAAGTACCTCTCAAAGTACCTCTCAATGTACCTCTCAATGTACCTCTCAATGTACCTCTCAAAGTACCTCTCAAAGTACCTCTCAAAGTACCGCTCAAAGTACCTCTCAAAGTACCGCTCAATGTACCTCCCAAAGTACCTCTCAAAGTACCTCTCAAAGTACTCCTCCGTGCAGCCTTCATTGACCGCAATGGCCGTGCCAAAATAGGACAGCCCTACACCACGGAGCGTACTTCAAATGCCGTCTGTGTGCTTAAGTTTTTTTTAATTCTTTATTATGTCAAAGAAGAAGAGTCAATGTGTCGTTGTCGCAGTCACTTATTTCTGTTAAGATTGAATGAAGTAAGGAATTAATCCCCTTTGAATATCAATAGATTCGAGGTGAATTTTTTGCCCAATTGTAGCTAATATTACATAACTAAGAAAATATACCTTGTTTCTCTCATGCATGACGGGATATAGCAGTGTGTGAAGTGTGTTTGGAAGTGTGTTTGGATGCTGATTTTCTGGTTCACGCAGGGCACATTTGCCGGCCGTACTCGTCGAAATACTCGTGAAATAGGACATGCCTTGTTGCACCGGAAGTGACATAAATGCCCCCGACGAAGTGTGCAACCTTCGAATTTGGAGGTAAAAGCATTATAACATGGCTTAAAGTTCACAACAGTCCATTTTGTGCAATATAGGATCATTAATTAATTATATATCTATGTGGGTTTTTTTTTACATTTGGCATTTACCCACTGCATTTTCTGAAATATATGTGGGACTGACCTTTCATGTAATATTGGCCAAAACTGGCTAACACTATCCCAAAGATGTGAATGAGTCTCTCTTGTTTTCCTTTCTTCTGGGGAAAATGATGTGAAACACAATACGCCGAGGTGTCCTGGAGAAGCTCCATAATGCACAATAATCATAACAATAGTCTCAGATGGCACAGTGTCACAAAGAAGCTGTATGTTCTCCTCCTCTCTCCTTCCATTTCAAACAAACGCCACCTCATCTTATACTTTTCCCCTGTATTTCCATGGGCCCTTTCGCTCTCGACACACACAGCAGGGGCAGCGCCAGGGGGGGCTTGAGGGGGCAATAGCCTCCCCTAGAATGGCTCATACTCCCCCAAAGATTTTTACCCCACTTTCATATTTCATAGCACATCCAATCTCAACGAAGAATGTTCAAATTGTGAGTGTTCAAACTGAAAAAAGAACGACATATTAGGTTTTATAGATCACTACATGGTGCAAACTACATTTAAACTGGTTTAAAACAGCGACTCAAACATGGCCCATTATTAATAGGCTCTAAATCAGGGGTGTCCAAACTTTTCTCATTAAGGGCCATTTAAAAACACCGACAAAGCTGAGGGCCGATTGAGGGCCATAGACTGGTCACGAATACAGTGAATACTTCAAATCTGTGTGATTACTACAAGTTACACTGAACCACTAGATCTTTATTCATGCTCACACCCTCAGTGGGACACATTAAATATTTGATATGGGCTCGTTAAAGTAAATTTTCAGAAATATACAGTAAAAAGTACAGTTTAAGGTAATATGGGCCAATTCACCTGGAAGCTTGAGGGCCAAGAACAATTGGTCTGAGGGCCGCATTTTGCCCCGGGCCACAGTTTGGGCCTGTTTTAAATGAACATGTTACGTGACGACTCGCATTGAAAACCTTCACATCGCCTCAGCTCCTACGGCCCAAAATGTCTGGCACCACCCCAGCCTCATGGCCCAAAGGCACAATCGCAGTATGGACTGATCAGAGCTGGCATTGAACCATTTTCTGTGTGGGAGAATAATGCACTGCCACTTGGTTATAATCCCCAATGAGGTTTTATCTACAAACACAACCACATTAATGCACTAACGCAGGGGAGTCAAACTTATTTTCACAGAGGGCCACATCAACAAACGGTTGCTCTCAAAGGGCCAGATGTAATGGTAAGGTAAATGACTAAATGTAATGTAAAATAAACGCAACTAATTTTGAATCTTGTTAATTAACCTTTTCTATATTTATTGCTTATTCAAGTTACAAATATTGCATAGATATGAAAAAATGGCCGTAACTGTGCATCTCCTGATAACCTGATATTTTAAGACAGTCACACCTTTTAATTTACTTTGTCGCGGGCCACATGTAAAATGAAGTAGCGGGCAACATTTGGCCCACGGACCTCGAGTTTGAGACGTGATATGACATATGACGGAACACATGGAATATAGAAGTACATACAAGTATCTCAGGGCTGTGCAAATTTGGATCGTGATTACTGTTTCAATATCAAAAACTGCGTATTTGAAAAAGCAACAAATGCAGTTTATTCTGAATGATATGGGTGACCACACAACCTGGAGCATGAGTAATATTTGAAGTCTGTGCCGTCCAGATCGATACTTGGCAGTGCGTCCACTTTCGCACAATCATCGAGACTTCTACGACTCAAACAGAACGCAACAGTTTCCATAATAAAACCTAATCGCTGAGCATATCTATCTGACGAGTAGACTTGCTCTGGCTGCGAGGGAGGTGTGTGAACGAGCTTTATTACTGACGATGTTAAAATAATTATCTGGCACGTCTTGTCACTGTGTATTTGTATCACAGTGGCTCTGGGTCCCTGGGTGAAAGCGATAGCCCCGCTGCAGCCTCCACATACAACACAGAGCCTTTAACGTTCCACCGGCGTCGCACAATAACAAGGACCCCTCGTGCATCTTAATGTTTTAAACGCTGTTATTATGTTAATAAATAAACATCCTGTTTGCCGTGACACAAGACTCTCAAATGAATATTGAAGTGGCTTTTTTATTTAAGGCAGCGGTGTTATTTATTCAGCGCGGGGATAAGTCAGAAGTTCAGATGGGCTCTTATTGCTTCAGAAAAGTGAGAGCATTTTCAAGACTTGCTAAACGAAATATCAAAAGCAGTTTAATGGTTTTCATGAATGCTAAAATGTCTAAATAAAATGCATTCACTTTGTACTTCAAAATGTGTATCTATTAGCTCCGTTATTTAACATTAACACAGCAACAAAGCAAAGATATAATTCAAATGATCAGAAAAAAGGATTTGCACAAACTACATACATATTTGTGTTTGTCTAGTTGACAGATTTAAACTTGTTTTGCCATGGATCAGACCTGGACGGCACAGACTTGGGACAATACTGAAATCTGGCGTCACAACTCCCAAAGCAAATTAATTGTAATGAACGATTATATCACGGTGATGTTCTGGATGGTGAGTAATTAAAGGTTCGATATTTAAAACTACGATCTAGAAGGAAACATCATGGAGAAGTAGATTTTTCTGCACATTCTGGTGATGTAATGGCAAATATCATGATCATATCGCACAAACGATTATTGCCGACCCTTCTGATCACGATAAACGATATTTTTTATTGCTGCATCCCTGCATAAGAATCAGAAGACTTTTATTGCCATTGTCAGTGAACACAACTCACAAACTAGGAACTTTCTTCAGTGATAAAGTGCAACATAAAACACTGAAGAATATATTAAAAAAAAAAAAAAAAAAAAAAAAAAAAAAGTAGAAATATAGCTAAGTACAAATAAGGGCATGCATAAAGTTAAAAATATATGCTTAAAAAGAAAAGTCTTGAGTAGTATGTGCAGATCTTAAAGCACAAAGCTGATCTTCACACTGTCTGTCCTCGTCTCCTCGTATTAAAACCTCCTAATGGGTCACCACGCAGAAAAGTCACAAGTGCAGATCTTCACTAAAAGCATTTCAGACTTTGTAGCGTAGCAACAGGTCGTGGGTTTTAGTGACAAGTGTTACTAAAGAACAGAACGGACGAACTTTGTGCTCCTGTGCAGCTCTGGACTGGAGCGGGGCAGACGGGTTTAAAGGACAACAAACAGATCATGATTTCATTTCAAAAGCTCGTTTAGCCTCCTACGGTGACGCGAACACACGCAGTGAATTCATCCTAATCGTCAGGATGTTCTCAGAAGCAACAGCAGTTTAAGTTTTCACAAGTGCATTAATATTCTGACTTCTCCAAAAACCTTGTCCACTGTCCACTCCAGGTCAAAGAGTAAAGTCATAAATGTTACTTAACAGCAGAGAAAAAGTTAAAAACTCTCCAGGATGATACAACAACAGTTTTAAAATATGAAAAGACTTTAGCTTCATAAAATGCAGGTGAATATGTCTGGATTCATGTTATATCACTGTGTTTAAGTTGCATTACACACAGTTTTCCTCTGGTGAAAGTCCAGGCTGCACATCTCTAGAGGCTCTTAATTCTTGAGTAACTTATTGCACCGTTTTATTACAAAAGATGATTGATTGATTTCACAACAAAGGCATCTGAAGTTACAGCCTGCGCTCAGTGTCTCTCTGGAGGGCTGTTGACTCGCTCTGGACACACAGTGACCCTGGTGCCCTGCCACGGACCAAAGGACTGATCATTTATGGCGGGATCGATACAGTTTTATAAATATATCCGCGCTCCTGCTGACACCTGCCCGCGCTCTGGTCGCTCTCTGGTCCACAGCTCTGACTCTTCTCACTTTCTGGCTCGTGTCATAGTTGGTATCGTGCGCGCTCAGACTCCGCGCGGACCAGCGGCTCACGCGCGTGTTGTTTCTGTCGGAGGTGATTAATGAGGCGCGTCCCCGGACACAGTGAGCAGACACCCGGGCAGCCCTGGACACCGCCGCGGGATTCACTCACACCTGCACCTCTCCCTCTCACAGCCTCAGCAAAACACACGGATCACGACATGGATGAATGAGACAATTAGGACAGACAATCGTCCAGCGGAAAAGACTCAAGCCACGCGCTGCACAGAGCGACGTGCACGTGACAACATAAACATTACGCAGAGATACAGTGTTTCCTGATGTGCTCACTGCTGAAGGCAGAGCTATTCACGCTGACAACACAAACAGCACTCTCCCTCTTTACGCACAGCACATTAAAGCTCAAACTTTTACGTGTGGCTTTATTGAACAAAAGGACTTCAGAAAATCAACAAAGCCACGTTTAAACACTCACACACCGCATGGAGATTCCACAACTGACTCTTTGCGCTGCCAAATGCTGCTGAAAGCAAGTCGAATGCTTCATAAATACCCGCGCCCTCTCGAGCAGCTCATGTTCACAAGGAATGAATCAAGTTTACTGAGCTCCAGAGGCGCTGAACTCCACACTCCACACCGGGCACCAGCTCTGGGTCTGGAGATGTGTGGGTCTGGGCTTGGCTCCACAGGAGCCGGTACATGCAGCTGCAGCTTCCCCGCTTTGCTCTGGAGTCACACTCTCTCCTGAACCTTATCAGCCAGAAAGGAAAATCACAACTTACGGGTTGTTTGCAAAATCCCGTGGACCCCGCTGAATATCCAGAGAGCGACCGGCAGTAACGATGGCAATCCCCGGGCAGGATGGTGCCGGTGCATGTTCGCGGCGTGGACGCGCAGGGCGCAGTGGGACTCAGTGTCAAATAAACTGCGTAGCGGTGCAAACAGCAGCGGTCCGTCAGAGAGGCTTCACACAAGAGCACTGAGAGAAGCTCTGCTGCTCGGGCTCTCTGCCTCTCTCCCTCTCCTCTGTCTCTGCCTCGCTCCCTCTCCACAGTCTCTCCCTCTCCTCAGTCTCTGCCTCTCTCTCTCCTCAGTCTCTCCCTCTCCTCTCTCTGCCTCTCTGCCTCTCTCCCTCTCCTCAGTCTCTGCCTCTCTCCCTCCCCTCCTCAGTCTCTCAGTCTCTGCTCCCTCCAATGGGGAGATGATGTAAGGATCGCGTAGAGGAAGACTGCCCAGCGCGTGCAAATAAGAGGAGCACTCTCTCTGCAGATTCCTCACTGTGCGATCCCCGAGTAAACCAGCAACAACCAGCAACAACCAGCAACAACCAGCAACAACCAGCAACAACCAGCAACAACCAGCAACAACCAGCAACAACCAGCAACAGCCTGTAAAAACTCTCCTCCATGTCCCAGCGCTCTGCGCGCAGAGGCTCAGAGTCAGAACTGTCCAGCTGCTGCGTCCTGCGCTGTGCGCTGTCCGTGGTGCTGATCTCAGTCACTCCGCTCCTGAGTAATGCCTTGTTGTTTCTAGACAGACAGTGCCCCCCTACTTCTCCAGGCGGTATCCTGGATTGGGACTTGTCTCTTTTATAACACAATGAGAGTTACATTAAAACAAATGAGAAGCCCAAATTCACTGATAAATCACTGCACATGTAACATGCTGTTGGTTCATATAAAACAATCTTTGTTATGTTTACTGCAGCTTCATAAGGGCTCAAAAGTGCGGTCTTCTCCTACATCAGGATCATATAAGATCATAAACTATTCAACATAAACACAGTACAGTATTGTCTCTGCCAGCGTGTCAGGCTCTGTTATACATACACTCCTTAATGACTTCTCTTTGCAGCAGGGAGCAGGAAATTGAAAAGTCAGATTGAAGCGCTCCATCAGAAGTAATGTCTCATTTATTTTCCAACGCTGAACTGAAACAGTTTGCGGTTATTGTCAATGCTTGGAAGATAAAAATTTGCCATCTCATATTTAATTTGAACTTAAAATGGGTAAAAATAGTTAAATAGCTGTATTTTTTTGACTATTACACAGCAATTTCCTCAGATTTTAAGAAGTAAATTTTTTTTCTGAAAAGTTTATTTACAACTGCGCAGAACGTGACGGTCCAATATGAAACAGAAATGAAAATGTGAAATTTACTTCAAAGTAAAAAAAAAAAAATAAATAAAAATTTTGTAATGTGTTTAAAATGTTTGACACTCAAGTCACCAGCCTCTCAAAGCAGCTCTTGACAAGTTCATGTGAAAGTCTCTCCCATAAGAACTACACAAGGATACATCAGGATGTGATGGACAATCATTTATAACAATCTTTCACAAAGTAGAACAAGTAAACAGCAATGACTGATGGGATATGGGCCTGGTTGAGAGTGGTAATTAATCTAATGGGCTAATGCAAACAACACAAATGCCTCAAATAAACAGCTAAACATTTAAGGTTGAGCTAAAAGTGTTTAGTTTTGATGTATTCTGTGTATAATCCTGTGCCAAACGTCAGTCTCTTTTACGTAGTATTTTCACATTTAATGATCTGCAGCTGTTTTATACCAGTTTACCTTCTGTCTCTGTTTATTGAACTGCATACAATAAATGAAATACTCTTTAAATGTGTTCTTCTGCCTGTCTTACCTCATCTGAAATGCTTTGATCGCAGCGCGGTGGACAACCTTCATCTTTACACCGATTCTACAGTCCTGCAGATATAGTGAACATGGTTTTTGTGCAGCGCAGTTGGAAACAATGAGACCGTAGTAACTTCAAATAGAATGAGAGCTAAGAGTGAACATGTGGTAATAATAGTAAACTGTAGCAAAGGTAGAGTTCATATAAAAGCAGCTTTACCTTGGAGACGTTGGACAGATAAAAATGTGTCAGTGAAGTGCGGGTCAGCTCCAGCAGCACGTCTCCTGTTGAACGGACAGAACACAACATCACAAAAGCACTTTACGCCGTGGTGCAGTAGGAGAAAAAGTGCTCTCCAAGTCCAATTAATGCATGACATAGTACTTAAGAGCTCAAAGTTCAAATTCCAAGCTACAAAATTGTACCAAAGCAAAGGTAAAAACTTTTATAGTTCATAAGGCTTGTCTCAATCCTTTGCCATCGTTATGTGAAAAATATTTACGGCAGATGAGCTCAGTTCAGGTTCAGAGCATCGATTCCAACATAAAAAGTATTGGACTAAAAATAAAAAAGACTAAAGACAGACTAATATGGCTAATTAGGACAGTAGGGCTTCCCAAAAAAAAAATTTTTAAACATGCAAAAATAGTCAAAAGTGCCAATTTAAGTTGATTCTCCACATTAATCAACTCAAATTACACACATGCATATTTTTAGTGGTAGTTTCAGCAAATAGTGACCAGAAGCGGCGCGTGGCCCAGTCCATTTAAGCCGCGTCGCGAGCTCCCTGCTTCACCAACCTCAGACATCTAATAATAATGACCACAATAAGATTTACTAACATGTAAACCAGGTGTAGTACATTAGGCCCGGGACAATTTCTCTCCCAGTAAGTGACTTGGGGCCAGAATAAAAAAGAATTTAAAAATAAAATAAAAGTTCGAAGTCTGTATGAAATAGCTCTAATAGTATGAAATAAAAATCAAGCTGGTTTTGTATCGCAGCCTTTTCATGCGAACCACTCTGTTTGAAAAGAGCGAGTCTTTCGTGTCGTTGTCTGGAGCAAACCATTTAGCCCCTTTATAATTATAATTAAAGGACCGAGACCAATGCTAACCTCCTGCTTTGACCGAAAGTCCAGAAAAAAGTGAACAGATTGATAAACTTGACTTGCCAACTCTAAATATTCTGCGGGAGATGGAAGAATCCCTGGGCTCACGAGCGCCCCCTAACATGAGGCCAGGTAACTGCGTGCCTCACCCGGCGCCTTTTCACAGCCGGTAAAAGTACAAATTCAGCGATTTTTTAATTTAAAAAAAGAATTAAAATTGCAAAGTTAAATAGAAAATAACTTTATAGTACAAATCATTGGATAAATATAAACATTTCATTCATTTTTTTTTTTTCTGTGATGACAGATGAGGCCTCCCCTGACTGCGCGTCACTGATGCAGAATAATTAATAGTTATAATAAATGACCAGTTCGTTCTCTCAGTTTACCATTTGCCTTGTTGTCCATCGAGGAAAAAACACTCCAATAAACCACCTGTAACCCACGACAAACGCCTCATGAACAAACTGAAACAAAGCGTCTGCCTGTAGCTAATTGATGTTAACAACTACACTAACATTTTCTCTATATCCGTGTCTATATCTGTACGCCATATGCTATGTTAAGAACAAAGAACAAATATCTGCCATATAAATAAAACACGTGGGCCTATGTCTGAAGTAAAGCTTGGATCAATGGTCTGTTGTGGCAGCAGATGCATTCTTTATATAGCCAAACTTTATGACTTATTAACAAGCCGGGAGCTCCAGACAGTGATGTGTTCTGCCTCTACTGTTGCTAAAGTCTGCGCGATCCCAAGAGGAGTAACATGAACTAGCCTACATACAGTACTACCGCTGCAGGGTCAGTGAGCTGGAAGATGCATTCAGTTGTTCATTATAGGAGAGTGAAAATATAGGAACAGAAGCCTCCACAGAGCACACAGACAGAATGATGCATTGGGTCAAAGATTGTTTTCTTGGTTGTTTTATTAGTGTCACTCAAAAGGTATTGACAACGACTGAATAATCCACAGAGTTTTTGAAGTTTTGTTTTGTGCGGAAAGTTTGACCATTTCTGTATTACCTAATGTGTTTCTGGTACAAGAATATTATTTTTTAATTATAATTCAGGGGTTATACACAGATAGTTGCATTTATCTGTGAGGGTAGTTTTCTGAAGACTTTTTTTTAATCTTATTAATTTCTTGAACTACTTCTACTACTTGAGTAATGCTATATTTTGAGATAACAGTACTCTGCCTTGTCTGTGTAATCCCTCAGTCTTCTAGGTCTGATCCATAGTAAAAGACGAAGTTTAAATCTGTCAGCTGGACTCCTCCCACGACGATTTGTCCAGTTGACAGATTTAAGATTGCTCATAGACTGTATATATAAATGGACAAAGCTAACCTGCTAGCCACCAAATAGGAAGTGAGCACCTCTCTCTAACTGCTGCAGCGAGTCTCGTCATTTTGGTCTTAAATTGTTAATATTAACCCGCTCTGCATGATCCTGGTGGTTTTATTTTGCCATTTTACCCATGATTCAAGATGTAAACATTAATAACAGACTATTGCTAAGTGTTCGCTCTGTGCTAAACCAGCGGTCCGGGCGGGAAGGGGCGTTACCTTCAACAGCCTCGCTCCGGATTGGCTCTTCGGTTGCTATGATACTCGTGGTCAGAATTACAAACACGGAACCCGGCTTCAAATTGGCCCCTATAACCGCTCCAGCCTCGATGAGCTTCATTTTATTGGAGCTGCGGGCGCCGTCGCACTGACTTAATCCACTTCTCTATACGGTTTATGGTATTGCCCAAGGACACAACAACAATATGTAGGTCAGAGCTGAGATCAGATTCCCCATCACTGGCACTATTCAAGAACTACTCATAATTTTAGTTCAAACTTTGTCTCCTCTACCCCAGAGAACAGTTGCGTTGCGCTGCCTGTGTTCCTGGGGGTAGGAAGTAGAACGCAGATACAGTTTCCTCCTCCTTCCCAAAAGAAACAGCCGAATTGACTTATGTTAATTAACGACCTTTGGTGTCAATCGTTCCAGGGATTATTTGCATACTCTGAAAATAGCTCCAGAAGAGGGAAAAAAATCAACATCTGCACTACAGTGGGACGCTCTGTGCTCTTCCTGCCTCGTACACAATGACAAATGACTATTCATGTTTTTACAAATCATTATGAATGCGATTAACATGAGCACATCTCATAGTCATCCCCGGCAGACGCTTTAGCTTTCCTTCTATCAGAACTTTGGAAATGCAGCCTACACATCGCTGTCACCATTCTGCGGATTATTTAGAAAAGTTTTTTTAAAAGCATTTTATGTGTCTTGCGGAGTAAAAGTTTCAACTATGGCAGCAACTCGACTAGTCAAATAATTATTGCCATTGTAAATTTTGATTTTTAAAACAGATTTTTGACCAAATAAAGGTTGAAATATAGTGACTGAAGGCTTCTAAATTGATTTTTTTTGACAAATGATTTTTATTGAGATGAAACCTAAAACATATTGTGACAAAGTCGGCTTTTGTCCTGTTAGTATTAAGCCTTGGGGAGGGGTGTGGTGGTGGGCTGGACCATGTGGAGGGGAGAACTGGGTTAATTTTTATTTATTTATTTATTTTTTTATTTCAATGTTTAAGTGTTTATAATTTATTCCGAAACACTTTTGGGTTAAAGGGACTCAGGCGCTGAAAAGGATGCAGCTGATTGTGAGATCCTGCTCAAAGTTCTACCTTAAAGCACCTAAAGTAGATGGTATATTCCTGAGGGAGGTGCTTCAATCTTTGGAAGGGGTTTCAGTGGAGCTGTTTGGTAGATTTTATTTAAGTTACTCATTTTCTGTTTTTGCGAAAGTTTTTTGTTATTTTCTTAAATTATTTTGGCGTCCAACCAAAGTCATCTTTTAAATACATTTCTGTCTGGTGGAAGACTCTTTTTATGCATGTCTGTCTCTCACTTTGACCACATCGAGCCTGCTTCTCCACAGACGTTATATAATAAACACTGACACACTTTAAGGCCCTAATATATTGTTCCAGGTTTTATATATTGAACAATAAATAACAAGCTTATTTATATAGCACAATTTGCACACAAAGTCATTCAAAGTGTTTTACAGAATAAGAAATACATTAAAATTACAATACAACAAATCAAAACATAAATAATCACAAAAAATCATAGTAAAATTAACATTAAAATAAAAAAGTGCAGAATAAAAAACCTAAAAAAACCAGCATTGCACAGACCTGTATACATATGAGTCGATATATATATATATATCGTGACATATATATATATATATATATATATATATATATATATATATATATATATATATATGACAATAACGTGTATTTCATTTTTGAACTGTCAGAACAGTGAGTTTTAAATATTTGAGCTGCTTTTTCTCACATTCATTCTCCATATTAACTGGAGATGGTATCGTTGTTCGCATTACGCCTTATCTCGTGTCCGGCCTTTCTCATCACTAATAGAAACGCTGCTTACAATGGATGTCAAAGCCCGTCATTGTCACATTATAGTTCACGTAATCCCATAATGCACACGAGCCAGGAAAGAAATGAGAGAAATGACAAAAAACGACGGTGAAAGTTGCTGATTCTACCTTTCACTGTATGGATCCAGGTTTGTCGGCAGCGGTTTAGGTCAGGCAAGTTTCATTTCAGCAGAACGACGAGCGCAACACTATCTGCTCTTCGGAGGAGGCAGGGAGGGCTTTTAATAATGTCACTGCATAATAGGATTCTGAAACATTTCGCATGGCATTAATTAACTAAATGAGCCTCAAGGAATAAGAGCAGAGAAGGTGGAAAGAGGAAGAAAAAAAAGTTTCAAAAGCACGGCCGTGTCACATTATGTGTCTTGAGTTGTGCTTTATATACAATTCCTTCTTTGACGCTATGTAACGGTTAATTGGTTCATTCAATGTAGTGATTTTTCTGGTTTCAATGTAATTGTAAGAAGTAAAAAATCATAATTTACGAAGCTAGCTTAAATATTTATACTTCTATATTTTAAAAAAAAAAACGTAAAATTATCTGTCTGTTCATGTCACATTAACATTACGCTTCCATACAGAACGTTTGATGTCAAAGTGCTGGTTTTGTCACTGTCCTGGTTTCCCCTCCCCTCTTGTTTGTCTGTCCTTATTTGGAAGTTCCTGGCCTGATTGACACAGCTGGAACCTGCCCAGTAATGACCAGCAGCAGTAAGTATGGTTCTTCTCCACGTCCAGATCGTTCTATGCCAACTAACTGTAACTTCCCTTACCTCTGCCACTTCGCACCTGCCCTGCCATTCTGCTACTGCCCCGCCGCTCCACACCTGCCTCGCCTCTCCGCACCTGCCCCGCCTCTCTGCACCTGGCCTGCCATTCTACCACTGCCCCACCGCTCCGCACCTGCCCACCACTTTAAATACTCACTTTTGCTCTTCGGTCCTGCCAGCAACCTGCCTGTCACTTCGCTCCTACTCTGCCATTCCACCACTGCCCCGCCTCTACATACCTGTCCCACCTCTACGCACCTGCCCCACCTCTACGCACCTGCCCCGCCTCTACGCACCTGCACCGCCTCTACACACCTGCCCCACCTCTACACACCTGCCCCGCCTCTTCGCACCTGCCCCGCCTCTACACACTTGCCCCGCCTCTACGCACCTGCCCTGCCACTCCAAAGACTCACCTCTGCTCCTTGGACCCACTACCTCCAGCAAAATTGTTAAATAAAAACTTGACACTTGTGTATTTGTCCCTGTCTGGTTTGGGGTTCAGCTCTGGGTCACCCCTGACATTTGATTTGTTAATACTGCAAACTGTACTGCAAACTGTACTGCAAAATGAATGTTAATTATTAGACACTTGAAATGAAAGAAAATTAAGGATTACATTTTTATATTGTGATCCCATAATAACCATAACACTAAAATGTAATAGAGTAACATCCGTACTTGACACATGCTCTGGGTTTTATACATAAATATATCACAACTGTCTGTGTGGACGTGCTGGGTCACGGCGCACATCTATCTGCTGAATGTGTTTGCTTCATTAAAGAGAATGAAAGCTCTTCACGCTCTTTGTTGCAGTTTTCATTTGCATTGGGATCTAAAGCAAGAGTTATAGTCCATCTACTCCAGTGAAGGATTTACTACAGCGGCAAAAGGAAAAACGCATGTGTAAAATTACAGTAGAAATTCTCTTTGATACTCCAAACTAGTCCTACTATTGTCACAGTTATTTTAGTATTTTTACTTTTATACTCTTAAGTACAGTACTTTACTACATTCCACCACTGGTAGTAGTGTATGCGCTGTAACATTAAGTATAAATATTGGATATCTGTACTTTAAAGTGGATACTTTTACTTTTACTTCACTACATTTGACAGTAGTATCCACTACATTTTAAATAAACCCTTAAACTAAAATATACACATAAAAACAGCTCAAAAAAAAAAAAAAGTTTCTGTTGAACAAAATTCAGCACAAATCTTTATCAACATCAATACATTTTACAATACAATACGCAAGACCTCAAAATATGTGTGAAATACTCTAAGTACTTTTTAAAGAGACACTTTAATACTAATAAGAATTTTTTTTCATGATATTTTTACTTGAGTTCTTTTGTGGGTTTTTTTTTTTTTTTTTTTTGCCCTGGCATCTGTACTTTTACTGAAATAACACAGCTGAGTTCTTCCACCACTGACAACTAAAACTACAAATATACTAATCTTACTCTTACTACTATTACTGATGCGCAGTGCTAAAGTTGTATTCAAGAATGATATTAGTTGCAGCTTTTCAGAGAGGCGAAGAAACATATTAAAAGTTAGTTTGAATGTGTTGACCTCCGAAGCACAGTTTGCCCTCCAGATTAAATCTCCCGTTTGAATGGACCAGACTGTTTGGTGTTAGTGACTCAGTCTGTAAACATTCAAAGATTTAGTGTTGAAAAGATTCAACAAAATGTCTGAAAAATATCAATGATCTGAATAAATCTGGTTCAGGTGTTCAACCAGACAACTAAAGCACTGTGCCCTTTCCTGGCTACGTCTCCATGTACTGAACAGGACTTTATATCCTGTATTATGTGAAACTGACTCTTGTGAGCTTTAAACTGACTCCTGTGTTCTTTAACTCTTGTTGGATTTAAACTGACTCTTGTGAGCTGTAAACTGACTCTTGTGGGATTTAAACTGACTCTTGTGGGCTTTAAACTGACTCTTGTAGGCTTTAAACTGACTCTTGTGAGCTTTAAACTGACTCCTGTGTTCTTTAACTCTTGTTGGATTTAAACTGACTCTTGTGAGCTTTAAACTGACTCTTGTGGGATTTAAACTGACTCTTGTGGGCTTTTAAACTGACTCTTGTGGCTTTAAACTGACTCTTGTGAGCTTTAAACTGACTCCTGTGTTCTTTAACTCTTGTGGGCTTTAAACTGACTCTTGTGAGCTGTAAACTGACTCTTGTGAGCTTTAAACTGACTCTTGTGGAATTTAAACTGACTCTTATGGGCTTTAAACTGACTCTATTGAGCTTTAAACTGACTCTTGTGAGCTGTAAACTGACTCTTGTGAGCTTTAAACTGACTCTTGTGGAATTTAAACTGACTCTTATGGGCTTTAAACTGACTCTATTGAGCTTTAAACTGACTCTTGCGAGCTTTAAACTGACTCTATTGAGCTTTAAAGTGACTCTTGTGAGCTTTAAACTGACTCTTGTGGGATTTAAACTGACTCTTGTGGGATTTAAACTGACTCTATTGAGCTTTAAACTGACTCTTGTGGGCTTTAAACTGACTCTTGTGGGCTTTAAACTGACTCTTGTGAGCTTTAAACTGACTCTTGTGGGCTTTAAACTGACTCTTGTGGAATTTAAACTGACTCTTGTGGGATTTAACTGACTTTTGTGGGATTTAAACTGTCTCTTGTGGGATTTATTTTTTGATGAGGAAACATTATAACACAGATCATAGAATGGCGTAATATGGGCTCTTTTAAAGAATGCTGCTTAAACATTTTTACTAGACGTCACGCAAAGCTGAAGGCCAAATGTGAAATGAAAAATGTGAGAAGAGCCTTTATATGTTAACTAAGTATAATGGCATGAAATCTTTTAAAATGTTCCACTGTGGATGTAAAGGACATACTTTGAAACAACCCAGTGTGTTAACATTCATGTTGTATCATGTCTGTTCATCAAGCACAGTCCCAATCAAATAAATAAATAATAATAAATGAATAAATGCTGATGTCGAGGATACTTCAGCTTGTTGACATTTCAGTTTTGCATGTGGGCACAAGTTATTTACCATAATTAGCCACATGTTTTTTACCCTCAGAGGAAATATGATACACTTAATTATCCTTTTACTTTCTGCTGCTTCTGTAGTGTGTAAAAGTAGATTGACAGTTGCATATTCAATTAAAACCACACATTTTATTCTTGTTTTCCTGTGGACCTTTGTGCCAGACATAATGGAGAACACCATGTACAGAGATTTCTAGTAGGATGCAGTGCTGTTTTTTACCTGTGAGCTGCTCGTAGATTCTAATGTATAATTATCTGTTTTAAAAGTCTTATATTGCACAAAATTGACTTTTTTGATTCCTTTATCCATGTCACAACGCTGCTCCCTCATCAAAAACATACCTGGAGTTGTCGTTTGTTTCATTCACACATGTTTGAGTAATCTTGTATTATTAATCTCTCTCCATCTCACAAGCTCAAAATGCTCCATTCCACCTTGTGATGTCATGAAGTGGTAGTTTTCAAGTTAACATCTCCTTTTTAGCTTTAGTTTAGTAGAGACTGGCAATTTCAAGGCTGAAATTATACATAAATGTAGCGACAGTGTATGGAGTGGAGCACTTCCTGTATTACCACATGATGACATCACAAGGTGGAACAGAGTGTTTTCAGTTTGAGAGAAGAACTCAGGCTAAATGTGCAGGGTTTGTGTGTTAAGCATGTGTGAATTAAACAAAACACAACTCCAGATCGTTTTGTGATGAGGAAACAACATTATTATAACATAGATCAGAAATGATGTAATATGGGCCCTTTAAATGATTAACCCTGCACTAAACCAGCCGTTGTCCTGTCGCCCACACAAAAAAAGGGGATCAGCTCTTGTCCCTTGTGACTCAAAACCAAATAACTGAATGAGGAAGACTTTAAACACTAGATTTATTGTTTTCCTCATGACAGTTTGGGCTGTACGAGTCGTTGTGATAGTAACAGTATTTAGGCCTGTCTCAACAATCACTATATTGACTTATCGTTCAATATATGAAAGCTACATATTTTATCGCTCAATATTTCTCGTGTGTACACAGGGCCGGACCAGCCTATAAGCAGACTAGGCAGCTGCTTAGGGCCCCAAGGCCACCAGAGGGCCCCCAAGACGCCTTACATTTGTATTCAAAATAATATAATGTGTAAAGTTATACTAGAAACAGTGCAGCAGCTTCTATAAAGATTACATTTGTTTTTTGTTTTTTGTTTTTTTATATATATATAGTGGCAAAATATCTGCTGCCTACATTTGTTTTATCTATGCGTTTACACCTTTACATGGCTGTTTTACAAGTTAGATTAAAACATTTCAGTCTTTTGTTCATATAAATAGAAAACAACTGGAGTCACCAATAACCGAGGCCCAGGTACATCCACTGCCGAGGGGCCCAGACACACATTCAGCTTAGGGCCCCCTGAAAGCTGGGGCCGGCCCTGTGTGTACATGCATTTACTGGGACTATCCTGTCAATGCTATAAAGTAGTTTCAATATGATCGTTTAGCGTAATATTTCTCCGTAGCCATATATCATACTTCAAAATGTGTTATCGTGAAGTCCTAGCTGCATTGTGAGTAGCATCTGTAATCTGGGAAGCTAGTTTTCCCTTAAATGGTGACATTATTCCTTTGCCTGGAATGTTCCCCAGTATGGCATTAAACCTGTCAATCCACACAGAGAAACACTGCATAAAACATAATTTGTGGAACCCAAAAACAGTTACATAACGCACCTTTGACTTCAGTCTCTTCCAGCTCCTCTTGTGCTTCGGCTTATAAACATGATTTACTGATAGCGAGTACTTTTCTTCTTCCTCCCGTGACTTCTTGTTTTCCTCATAAATAAATGTCACCTTCACATTCTGCCAATTACACCTCCGAGTCTCCGTGTACTATTCATAAAAAGAGCGCTTCGGCTTAACAAAGTAGGCATTCCGGTGTGACAATCCCGGCTCGGAAACGCTCCCTCTGCCGGCATTCAAAAACCCTGTGTTTTGTATTATCGTGGGTAATTGGCCTTGTGAGTTGATGAACCAGCGGGAGGTATGTCATTTTATCTTTTACGTGGCATATCCATCCTCCACTGTGTAATTTCAGAAGCAAAATGGCTCTCGTTCTTCCCTGTATGAATGATGCTAACCATTTTTTTAATTTTTTTTTTTTTAACACGGATTCTGTCAAGCAATTATATTTATGAAGTGGACAGTTTTGGACATTACTCTGACTGAGTGGAGAGCTAGCGAAATTGAAAGCGCTAATTGCGTTTACGGCGTATCATAAAATGCACAACTCCGTGTATAAGCCAGTGATCTGTAAGGAAGCCTGTGGGTAATAAAAGGCGGCTGCGTTCGTTAACTTCTCCACCTTCCTTCCCACTTACCTCCTCTCCTCGTCTCCTTTTTCGTCTGATCTTGTCCTTGTTCCTTGCTCTATCCCACCTCTTTTTTCGTCTGTACAATTTTGACCTGCATAACTTTGCATACTGTATCGCCACTGACTTCACCTTATTACAAATCGTGTTTAATCTCCTTCGCTAACTGCTAAAAGCTAACGCCTGATCACATTAGCGTGCTGCTTCATCATTTCAAGTGTCACCTCATGTACAGCCATCTCATTGCTTTGTAATTAATGAGCGTGCACCTAACGATCGGGGGCTGTGTGGCTGATGGGATGTTTGGAGAATGCGTTGCCAGGTTACAAGATAATGATGGAATGTTTTCTTCCTGCACAAGAGGTCGTGCGACTTTGGGTTGAGGTGCAATGAGATAACTTGTCAATCGTGTTTGGTTTACAGTGGGTAAGGTCAGAAATGAAAGAAGCCCACATGAAACGGAGGTGAAGGAAATATTGAACAAATTACAATAGCGCAGTTGTTTTGGAGATATGCAAATTAGACTATAACTTCAAAAGAGACCTTAAAAACATCTAGTGTAATCCCAAACAAGGTTATAGTGATTTTTCTGCATGTTTGAGGTCCGTGATTTTTATGGTCCACTGACATTTTGTGCAAGACTTGAAACTCAAACAAGACGATGCACTTTTTAAAGCAGACCTATTCTGCTTTAAATGACTTTTCAGAGCTTTAAACCATGTTATAGTCATTTTCCTTCCCATTTGGAGCGATTCGTGCATGTTTGAGCAATCTTTAATCGCTTATTTCCAAGACGCCATATTGCCGATCAGTTCCTGTTTTCGCCTTCACTGGTACAAGTCCACAGCTCTGTACTTACTTTTTTTCTCCAGCTTTAGCGATGATACAACAAATTATACAAATTATAATGGCATACTTGTTTTGGAGATATGCAAATTAGACTATAACCTCCAACGAGACCTTAAAAAGAGACGGAAACATCTAGTGTAATCCCAAACAAGGTTATAGTGACTTTTCTGCATGTTTGAGGTCCATGATTTTTATGGTCCACTGACATTTTGTGTAAGGAACTTGGAAGAGGCACATTTTAAAGCAGACGTATTCTGCTTTAAATGACTTTCCAGAGCTTTAAATCGTGTTATAATCCTTTCCCTTCTCTTGTTTTTGGAGAGATTCGTGCATGTTTGAGCAATCTTTAGTCGCTTATTTCCAAGACACCATATTGCCGATCAATCCCCGTTTTCACCACCACCTGTACACACCCACAGCTCTGTACTTACTTTTTTCTCCAGTTTTTTTTTTCTTAAATGATGATAGGATTCAGTAGAAATTACCAAAAAATCTGCTGCTCGTTAATGTGATCTGCAGTTGTCCATAGGAGGCACCAATGACGTTTAAGGCGACGTCAGCTCCCATTGGGTTTTCTGACGTGGAAGTTAGTGATCTTGTTTCACTTAGGTTTATTTAGGTGAATATTGTGATTTAAAACGAGCAGATTATAACATGATGATCCACGGGTGTCATAGATTATAACTGTAGAGCAGACACAAGCACAATAGGTCTGATTTAACATATTCGTGAAGTTATCAAAAAATCAACATACTCATTTTTGTCAAGATCGCCCACCTCTAACATGAATACCATTATAAACGATTGAAATTTGACAAGTCAGGCGGCAGTGGTCCAATTGGTAGAGGCTTCACCCACCCACTCAATGGTTAGTTGTTAGTTCCCTGGTTACATCAGTTTAAATCCTCGCTGTGTGTTTGGCACTTTACCAGCCTTGCCTTCAGTATGTGTGCTCTCGATGTTTGAATGTCTAAACGCAGGGGCAGAGGTTACTTGATGTAAAGTGCTTTAAGTGCCCGATGGAGGTAGAAACGCACGACTAAATATGTTATCAAAATATATCAGCATTACTGGTATGACATCTTGGCAGCTAAAAGATTGGTCTGAAAAAGTAAAAAGCCACAAACTCCAAAACCTTGTGAAATGAGAATTGTGTTTGCTTGAGCCGGTGCTACTTCTGCTCCTCACGCTTCGCCCCTGTGACATTGGAGAACAGGTCAGACGCAGTAGACACATTTCTCAGTAGAATAAGCCCCGTTGGTTGATTTACTTACAACATACATTGACTAAAATGTTCATCTTTCCCTCACAGTTTTTGGCCTCAGCATGACTTTACTTTACCTCCTAAAATTGAATAATGCTCCACTTTATGTTAGCGTTGGCCATTTCAGCACTTCTCCGTTCTTTACCTCCTCCTTTGTCATAGTTGCATTCTTATCAGTCCTCTCCAAAAACTGACTCTCCTGCTCTTTCTAGCCTGCGGCATTTATGGTTTTGCTGTTGAGGCAGTTTCTCTTTTTGTGTTGGCTATTTGACCATAAGCTGGATTTATAGTAGCAAATCCAAGGCTTTCTTTACCAGCTTGTCCTTACTCTCAACTTATGTCTGGTTCGAGAGGCCAAGAGTGTGTGCATTGCATTTGGGAAGGCTTTTCTGCTTGGTGACTGGAGGTTTTGATGCCGCCTAATCCATTCTGATTGGCTGGCCATGACTGTGCCCAAATATGGAACAGTGACCTTCTGGGCTCTCAATGGTGAAATCCTAAAGTCTTAAGTCCCATCTGGGTCTGTCACTTGTTCCAGTGCCACCTCCTACAGTATATCGCCCTCAGACCACACACAGACCTTCTATGTCCTGCTGCAGAATTATTGTTCAGGATAATCCATAATCTTATAAGTATTTTGTCAATTTTAGTTTCTAAATAAGATTATAATGGCATAGCCTGTATAGCTAAAGTTTGGTACTTAAGCGACTATGGCTTTGGCGAGGTAGTACTGTGTGTTACGGCCCTTGGTCTCCAGGTCCTCCTGTGTGTGCTGTCCCTACCATCTGTCTCTCTGGACCTTTCCTGATGTGCCCCCACAGTTGGCAGCTGATTGACAGCACCGCTCTCCACGTGATTGGAGCAACAATCAAAGGCCTGGCCAATTGTCACCCTCCACCTGTCGCCCACCACTTTAAAGTGGACCCGCCCCCGCCCGCTACTCTTGGCTGCTGAATTCTTTGCCTGAACCACATGCCACTTGTAACTCTAAACTTTGAAACACTGAAAAGCTTGAGACTATTCAGATTTAAAAATCTAAGACGGAAATTAGATCTTTTGTGTTTCTGTTCCTACACTAGTTTTGTACTCTCTGAGCCTGCCTTTGTTAGTTTTCTTTTGTTTGTAGTGTAATTTTTTTTTTGTAAGTTTGTGGTCAATGTAACCCTCATTTATCTCTCTATTAAAGTGCTACTTATTATTTACCCTTTTAACATCCTGGGTTGTTACTTCCTTTCTCCCTAGGAACGGTCCGTAGCACTGTGCTTTTTAACACAGAATGGTTAACAATAGGATTAAACTTCTCTTTCTCCAATAAATTTGACTATATCCATGGCAACTAGCAGGTGACACCAACAGGACAAGACAGAGGTCAGAGCTACCCTAAGAATGCATGTCCACCTTTAATTAAATAAATCCAAAATAGATCATTGTAATGCCATGTTGTGGACCTTTCTAAGCAAAACAATGACTTATCTAAATGGTATATGGTCACATTTTTAAATAGTGCTCTTGGCTGGTCTGGGAACGCCTTGGGGTCCCACCGGAGAAGCGGGAGGACATGTCTGGGGTGGGGGAAGTCTGGGAGTCCCTGCTTAGACTGCTTCCCCCGCGACTCGGCCCCAGATAAGTGGAAGAAAATGGATGGATGAATGAATGGATGGATGGCTTTTCCACTTTCAGGACACTCAAAGCTCTTTACATCCCACCCACACATTCATACACCAGTGTACGCAGACACTGAGGGCGAGATGGGTTAAGTGTCTTGCCCAAGGACACAATGAGAGCATCTGTGGGAACTAGAATCGAACCGCCAACCTGTGGGTCAGAAGCCTGGTCATCATTTGACGCAGGAAACGCACTTTGGGTTTGTCCATTGTGGATTTGATCGCTCAACCAATGATGACCACTCTGCTCAAGCAATGTATCTATTAGACAAGCCGGAAAAGTTACATAGTGCAGCTTTAATGGTGGTTATAGATCTGTTGCTACACAAACAGGTCATAGTTCCTCTTTTCTGACCAGATCTGTATTATTTAGAGTTTGTAAGTAATTATTATGTATTATTAAAAACGAATTTATGTCTGTTATTTCCATGGCAACACAAATAGTCTAGATTTAAATGCACAAATAAGAAATATGACTTTTGCAGCAGTGTCCAAGTTCTGCGCTTAGGGTTACAGCCATAACTCCCCGGACGAATGACTCAAACCTCATCACATTTTAAAATATGCATAGATTTTGTGGGCATAAAATTCCGAACAACTTTCCATTCACATTCATGTATTCACTGCAGCCGCCCCAAAAAATATTAATTCACCTTCGACCCTCATTATTTCAACCATGAACTTAAAGTCACCGCACACGCTCCCTATTCCAACTATATCATCGCTATCTCCTGCTATCTCCACGGCCGCACGCGAACTTATAATATTAAGACGGTGCTAATGTGAAATTACAATGATGGTAATGTCTTGTTTTGTGTAATTCCAGTTGGGAAGCCTGACAATTCATTTTACTGCACAAGTGTGGAGCTAATGGGAACGTGTATGGCCACAGCCGAAGAAAGATGGAGACCATTTCAATTACTCCAGAGGTGAGAGGACGACTCATTCTGCTCCATGTATGAATGGCAATAACGGCATAATCATCTGGAAGCAGAGAAAGTGCGATGATTCCACAGTCGTATAGCTCCATTTTTCTTCATGGGAACGCCGCAGGGCTTTTCCAATAAGGAATAAAACAGGAGAAATTGGATGAACTGCAGAGTTATCACTGCCATATGCGGGTGATTAGGAGTTCTCATATTATAACATTTTTTGCATTAGTTCAAAGAAATGGCTCAATTCAACTTTCGCAGATGAGTTATAACAGTTGTGCAATAATTGGGTTTTCTAAAAATAAAAATTAACCTCAAAGTGCTAGTGATGGGACTTTCGGCTCTTTTATGAGATCTGAATCTTTTTGTATTTATTTATATAACAGCGGCCAGCCTTTTAAACGGCTCTTGGAAATGAATGGATCCAAAAGAGCCAATGTGATATTATCTACAAACTAATCAGAGAGAAACGACCAAGGCTCAGATGTGTTGAAAATGGTTCAAACTGTGAGTGGGAGAGTGTTTACCCTGTGCACAGATCTCTCAGTCGTGTCGCCTGCTCTGCCTCTGTGCAGATTTTTGTGATGGGTCAGCATTAATCACAAAAAAAAACCCATAACAATATGTAAAGGATTCGGTTCTTTTAAAAATTAGATCGTTCACGTTAAGGAACCATTCAAAAGAGCCGACTCGTCACATCAATATGAATGACGTAAAATGCAAATTGCTTTATTTTAAATTTTGCATTTAGCAAGTATTTACAATGCCTGCTTTTTATTATGACATTATAGGGAATACATTTTGTAACTGTTTTGTATCTGCTCTCAAGTCTGGGTCTGTCACTTTTCCGATGCCACGCACAGACCTTCAATGTCCTTTTGCAGAATTATTTTCAGATAATCCATAATCTTATAATCTTATTTAGAAACCAAGATTAACTAAACACACCTGATTGGATGGTGTATTTAATACCTCTGTTCTTTATTATTAAAATGACAAGAAATACATTTTGCAGCTGTATATGACTCAAAATGATGTGTAAAAATAGTGTAAATGGCCTAAACCAGGGGTGTCCAAACTTTTCTCATTAAGGGCCACAAATGAAAACACAGATAAAGCTGAGGGCCAATTAAGGGCCATAGACTTGTCACGAATACAGTGAATACTTCAAATCTGTGTTATTATTACAAGCTAGACTGAACCACTCATGCTCACATCCTCAACGGGACACATTAAATATTTGATATGGGCTTGTTAAAGTAGATTTTCAGTAAAAAGTACTGTTTAAGGTAATATGGGTCAATTCACCTGGAAGCTTGAGGGCCAATAAAAATTGGTCTGAGGGCCGCATTTGGCCCCCGGGCCACAGTTTGGGCATGTCTGGCCTAAAGGGTTGATGTGTGGGCTGTATACACATTGGACATAGGATCGTTTAGACACCATTTAAAGGTGGTCTACAGGGTCCATCACCTGCTTGACTCATGGAACTGTTGCTTTGCCTTGAATGTTCCGCAGTGAGGTATAAACGTATCTACTTTTAAATGTCATATCCCACAAAATTGACTCTTCTGAGCTTTAAGTCATGTTATAATGCTGTCATCTCATCCAAAACATACCTGGAGTTTGTTTGAGTAATACTTTATTATTAGTCTGTCTACATCTCCAAGCTCAAAGTGCTCTGTTCCACCTTATGATGTCATGAAGTGGTAGTTTTCACGTTAACAGCTACTTTTTTACCGTTAGTTCAGTAGAGATGGGCAATTCCAGGGCTGAAATGTTCAAATTGTTCTAGTGAAGGTGTAGGGAGTTTAAAAACATAGTGGAGTGGAGTACTTCCTGTATTACCACATGACATCACAAGGTGGAACAGTGTTTTCATTTTGAGAGAAGAGAGAGCCTGAATATGCAGAATTGTGTAAGTTAAACATGTGTGAATGAAACAAAACACGACTTCAGGTCTGTTTGTGATGAGGAGGAAACAACATTATAGCATAGCTCAGAAAATAGTTTAATATGGGCCCTTTAATGTATTCACCTGCAGCCACTTTTATTACCAAACACTACAATAACTGACATGTTTTGCCTGTTTAATGTTTAACCAAGTTCACCATCAGTGTAATGTAATGTATCCTATTGCTGTAGTGTCACTGGAGGTTAACAGGGCATGAAACAAGATTGTTTGCTATGAGCCACTTGTTTTTCACATCTTCGTTCTTCTCATCCCTCCTGAGTTAGAGAGTATGTCAGAAATCGCTGTTGTGTGAATGAATATGCAGCCTGCGTGTTGCGTTCTCACTGTTGTTTATCAGTACCAGATGTGACAACATATGTTCTATAAAGGGAGCTTATCTGGACTGATGGAGCAGGAACAAGCTACTGATACTTTAGTTAAATTGGAGACCCACAGGACTTCCCCAACTGGTAACGTTTAAACTGTATGTCTTACTCACACGAATCCGAGCTAACACTGCTAATATTGATCTGAGAACCAACCCAAAACTGTGTTGAAACAAACCCTTTTTATGCTGTGTGACTTTAATAGAGAGCAAATGGCACAGTCCAAAGGTGTGATGAATTAGGTGCAGCAGTGGAAAAAATGCCAGCAAACAAAAGTGTTATCTTGGGTCAGATCTCAGTGTTTCACTCGGAGCGGCTTGTCCCGAAAAGGCTCCATTAGCAAATACAATTTCAGCCGTTACAGGCGACTGGTAACACTATCAGAATACCACACTGCACAAGACGCACAGAGGAAGCAGCACAGGTGTGGGCAATATAAATGAATACAAAAGTGCTACAGGGCACAAATCAAATAATATATAGTGTTTTAAATATAGGCTTTAAAGGAGGAAAAACGCAGGAAAACGTCATGAAATAAAATGTAATGCAGTATAATTACATCATCACATCCAAGAGCATCGAAAGAGGTGCCACATGACATTCAATACTGCAACACTCATCACTCATCTACAGAGTACTCATGTGGTTAAAGCTGCACTATGGAACTTTGTTGGTAGAGGGTCCGTCACCCGCTTCAGATCTTATCAATATATATAGTACATTATTATTAGTATTAGTAGTAGTTTTATTTATTTTTTTGTTAAAGGTCCTATATTATGCAAAAGTGACTCTTGTGAGCTTTAAGTCATGTTAAAATGCTGTTACCGCATCAAAAACAGACCTGGAGTTGTGTTTTGTTTCATTCACACATGTTTGGGTAACACTTTATTATTAGTCTGTAACATCTCCAAAGCTCAACATGCTCTGTTTCACCTTGTGATGTCATGAAGTGGTAGTTTTCAAGTTAACTGCTCCTTTTACCTTTAGCTTAGTAAAGATTGGAAAGTCCAAGGTTAAAATTATCCAAATGATTCTAGTTTTTATTTTTATTTATTTGACTGAGACAATACATGTTAATGAACAAACACGATTCAACATGAATGTAAACACGCCAAATTATAGCTAAAGCTAATTTCTGTCCGCTGTCCCAAGGGCTGGAGTTATGAAAGGGTCAATATACAAATTGTACACTACACACATTGCACAGTTCCCATTATTGCACCATCCAAAGTATTGCACATTCCACTCAGGGACGTGCAGTCAGGTGAGGCAGTGCCTCACCTGTCATCACAGAGAAAAATAAATGAAATAGTTATATTTGTCCAATGATTTGTACTATAAAGTTGTTTTCTATTTAACTTTGCAATTTTATTCTTTTTTTTTTTTACCCAAAATGGCTGAATTTTTACTTTCACTGTTGAAATCCTGAGAAGAGACGCGCGGTGAGGCACAGGCCGTTCGTGCCTCACATGGACTGACTGTGTCGTGTGCTAAGCTGCTGCTTTAAGCGGCTGTGAAAAGGCGCCGGGTGAGGCACGCAGTTACCCTGCCTCGTGTTAGGGGGCGCTCGTGAGCCCAGAAATTCTTGCAACTCCCGCAAACTACAATTTAGAGTTAGCAAGTCAACTTTAGCAATTCACTTTTTTCTTCATGTCTGGCCCTTAAATGGAGGAAGATTATATATTAAAGCTCAAGCAGTTTTCTAAACTGGACTTTCAGTCGAAGCCGGAGGTTATAATTAAAGGAAGACCAACGATAAAGGAGCTAAATGGTTTGCTCCAGACGACGGGATGAAAGACTCGCTCTTTTCAAACAGAGACGTGTGAAATGGTAAGAACTTTAATGACTTCAATCCACTAAAAATTGGGGAACCAGAATAAGGATAAAAAATACAAAACCAGCTTGCTTTTTATTTCATACTATTAGAGCTATTTCATACAGACTTCTGAACTTTTATTTTGAAATTCTTTTTTATTCTGGCCCCAAGTCACTGCGAGAGAATCTGACCCAGGGCCAAATGTACTGACACCTGGTTTATATTTGTAAATCCGATTGTGACGACCTCAGTGCCTCACCAGCCATGTACCTCACCGCACGTCACTGATTCCACTCACATGAAGGTGCATGGAGTTTAAAAACACAGTGGAGCACTTCCTGTATTACAACATGACATCACAACGTGGAACAGTGTGTTATCTGTATGAGAGAAGTCTAATTATGAAGGTTTTGTGTGTTAAAACATGTGTGAATGAAAGAGAACACAACTCCATGTATGTTTTTTTTAATGAGGAAGCAACATAATATAGATCAGAACATAATAATAAACTTACTTCATGATCATCAATTCAGCTCATGCTAAAGATGCATGTGGATGTTTTCATAGCATCCATCTAGTACATAATCTGGTCAGATCTGTAGTGAGGCAAGTATTTTTGATCAATACAAATACGCGGTTCTTTTCTCGAGGACCAAGACTGCAGAAATAGTGTTTATAATTGGTAATAGTTTTCTTCTAATGGAACAACTTCAGTAGAAAAATTCCCTTAACCTTAGACCACATAAACCAGTGTTTGTGTTACTGCCATGAGGATTACGTGTGTGTCAAGTGTCCATGTGCTCTGTGTTCAGTACGCAGTGAAATTAACTGTAGCCGATGGCAAGTTGATGGAAGAAGAATCGATATAAGATTCCATCATATGATTTGGCTCAGTAATGTAAGATATAACCTCAGTGATTTCTGTAGGGGATAAAGATCTCTGCTCCGTGCCTATATTTCTAAACAACTCCAGCAAACTCACGTCTCCGCATATACAAGGATCCTGATAATCCATCGGGCTTTTTATTCAATAAAATGAAAGCATATACATACAGAACACCTGGTTGTGGCCGTATAATATTTCTCATGCGTCCTTGATTTTCTCAAAGGCGGAACAGTGAAAATGACCCTTTTGTGTGAGTGTTAGGAGGTTTTTATATATATTTATTGTAGTCGGAGGGAGGCCATCTGGTAAAGAATGTGATTGGAAAAAGTAACAGGCGACAACAATAGAAAGGGAAAGATTGGAAATGTTCAAGATGCTATGCTCTTTTTCTCAGTTTTTGTCATAAGTGTCTGACCAACTCTATAGAGCTTTTGAAATGGAGCCATACGTAATGCTCACTGTGCGCTAACCAATTTGAGCCTGTGATTAATCTGTAATTATCTGCCTGGAACAGGAAGTAAACAGCTCCATCAGCAGCTTAGAGAGTGGAATTTACTGCCAAACTGTGTTAAGGGAACGTAATCACCAATGCACCAACATATAAAGGTAAGTATGTCGTCCAGTTCAATGTGGAAAATGAATTCTTTGGAAAAGTTTTGATTGAAAAAGAGTGAGACTTGTTTATTTTATATGGATAATGTAGTTGTCATGTCCTGAGCAGCAAGTTCAGGCTCTGTGCAGTTGTATGTTTTATCCATAGACTGTATAAAGAAGTGAGTGTGACGCCACCCATAGTGTTTGGGGCGAGGCTAGCAGTTATAGGGACGAATTTTGGAGTATCATAGCAACCAAAGAGCCAATCCGGAGCGAGGCTGTTGAAGGTGACGCCCATTACCCCCGTGCACCACTGGTTCAGTAGGGAGTAGAGGCTTAGCAATGCTGTCAATCAAACCTGTTGCTAACGTTAGCGGGAGCGACCTCAGGGAAACAAGACGCCTGGTTTGTCTCTTATTAATGTTCATATCTTGTTTTACAGGCACAATAGCGAAATAAAAATACCACAATCATGTAGAGCCGGTCAGTACGAACATTTTAAGAGAAAAATAATGAGCCTGACAGGAGCAGTTATGGAGAGAGGGGTAATAGTTTTTCAGTAAAAAGTGAATTGGAGCCAGAGTTGATGGAACTGGAAGTGCGCTCAAGCTCACTTCCTGTTTGGAACATGACGGATAGCAGGTTAGCAAAAAAACAAAAATAGCAAAAGACAAAGTTTAAATCTGTCAACTGGACAAATCGTTGGAGGACTGAAGACGTTCTGCTGCTCATTTAAGCCGCTTCTTCAGTTCTGATGAGGTTGCTGCTGGACACTGCCTTATATCTGTCTGAAGGGAGGGGCTAACCACACTGAAACTATAAACATCTATTGTCTCCAGTTTCAGATGAAAGTACCCTATTCAACCTTTAACGACCCTGCTATTGTCATTGTTTTGGGTCTGAGGATGGAGTTATAGATGGGGGAGAATTATGTCTCAGGCCCCCATTCCTGTGTAAGGATTCTCTTTCCTAACAAAAACAGCTTCTTAAACTCCCCTCTCAAATCATTTCTTTCCTCTGGCTAAGATCTGAACTTCACTGTCTTCAAAGGAGTGGTTAGTGGCTTTGAGATGGAGATATACGGCAGACTGGGGTCCTGAGTAGCTCTCACGCTGGTGTTGGTACAATCTCTTATGGAGCTGTTTTTCTCCAGTGTAGCGCTGCACTCTTCACTACACTGAATGGAGTAGACCACATTACTTTGTTTATGACTTGGGGTTTTTCCTTTGGGTGAACCAGTTTTTGTCTTAAAGTGTTTGTCCAGTTGACAGATTTAAACCTCATCTGTTGCTATGGATCAGACCTGGACGACTGAGGGATTTCACAGACATGTCCATTTATATCCAGTCTATGGTTTTATTCATGCTTTATACACTATTCTGGCATCTCTCAGTAGCTCAAGGAGACCTATGGGAATGGTAAAAATACTGCAACTTGTCAAAATAACTAATAGAACAGAGTAATTTGCTATATTAAGCACTATTTGATGTCATTGGTCCAGCATAGCCCTATATACAAAACATGTGTGCGCTGCTTGTAGAAGAAGGCTGTTCTTCACTGGCAGCTGTACGCAAATTGTCCCTGTGGCGGAAACTAGAGTTTAAATGGAAAACAGATGTTTCCAGTTGGAGCCGATATTGAAGAAAATACAGTCTGTCAAACACAATTAATAATAAAACACAAACTCTGGTGACGGCTCATTGTAAATGTGCCACCAACAGAGACATTAGTCACACATAGAGGAATCTGCAAATATCAATAATTCAATGTGATTTAAAACAATATAGACTAATAGGCTTACATGTAGACTAGTGCAGGTGTAAATCACAACTAAAAACACTCATTACTAGACCGTACAAATGCTTCTATTATAAATACTGCAGTTTTGACAATTTTATTAGTCTTGCAAATAAGTAAATTGTTGTGAGAGCCAGGAACTAAAGATTTAACTCCTTCCTCCTTTCACTGGACGCCATGTTTCAAGCAGAACAAATCTTCTGACTCCAACTGGTCCACCCCAAGACTAAACTTTGTCCCGTTTCAGTACTAGTTTGATGTGTTCTGGCCCTGGATTAACACATAGACTGTATGAAGTGGACTAGGTGAGTGTCACGCCACCTACAGCGTTCTGCTCCAGTCAAATGAAGCTCATCGAGGCTGTGGTTATAGGGGTGAGTTTGGAGAAAAGTTCCATATTTGGAATTCCGACCACGAGTATCATAGCAACCAAAGAGCCAATCTGGAGCCAGGCTGTTGAAGGTAATGCCTTCCCACCCACGACCAGTCAATCAAAACTGTTGCTAACGCTAGCAGGAGTGACCTCAGGGTAGGAAAGCGCCTGATTTGTCTGTTATTAATGTTCATATCTTGATTTACGAACAAAATAGTGACATAAAAATACCAGGATCAGTAGAGCAGGAACATTTTAAGACCAAAGTGATGAGTCTGACAGCGGCTTTTACGGAGAGAGGGGCCACAGTTTTTCAATGTAAAGTGAATTGGAGCCAGAGTCGATGGAGCCGGAAGCGTGCCCATGATCACTTCCTATTTGGAATGTGGCGGCTAGCAGGTTAGCCATGTCCATTTATATATACAGTCTATGAACAAACAAAATCACATTACCATTAACTATGGACTCAACTAATACTAGAACTGAACAGCGTCACCGAACCACAGTTTTCAAACCCGTCATATAACATCCAGAAGTAGGAGACACACAGGTTATACTTTACCTACACGACGGCCATTTTGCAGTTTTATTCAACTCTGTCCTGCACATCCTCCCAAAGTTAATTTCGTGTTACACAGCAGGTAGAAAAGTTACTTCAAGGGCAAAAACCATGAGGGGAGAGTTACGTGTGTCACTATCTATTCAAGAGTTCCCATTGTGACTTTAATGTGTGATGAAAATTTCACTGGCTCCATCTGTCCACTGTTTGCTCTGCTCTGATAACGACTCATTGTGCTTCTACATCTATCCCTCTATCCAAATCAGTCTTTTATTCTAACACTGCTCTAAAGAACGTAAGAGCAATAAATTGATGAGTGATGTGTTTACTGCCCCTGATCTGCGTCGGGAATTTAAAGTGTCTGCACCCGATTTTGTAATTGAGCAAAATTTGTTTAGTCCCAGGACAGATATATTGTAAAAGGAGCTCTCGGGGTCAAAACGAGACTGCTGCGTGCTGCTATAATCATAAAGCAGGGCCGATAGTCGCTCGGAGTGTTTGTCCACTGATCCGAAGGTTGGCGGTTCAAATCCCACGGACCATTTATTGTCAGAGATGCTAGAATGCGTTAGGAAAGTGAAACTAAAATGAACTGAATCTGTTTTTCACATTTTTGAGATAGAATAACTCAGTCGGACTGCAGCGTCTTTAAAGCTACCGCTGCTTTACACTTTGAGCAGGAAGTAAGTTAATAATAAGTAAGACAAACTGCAGTAGACTTGAGCATTTATTTTGGTCCCCCGCTATTCTGCTGTGCTTGTTTATTTTTTTTCAGTTTATCATTAAACTAGTGTAGCGCTAGGTGGCTGTGCTGCTATAGCTAGCCGTTTTAGCTGGATCATTAGCTCATTAGCTCATTAGACTTTAGCCTGTGGCATCTAGTTTTTGGGAAAGAAAACAAACTACACAGCAATGAGTTCCCGGGTCTTTTGCCAACGCCGAGGGAGACAGGCTGAACATGTGCCAGGGAAACTTTACAGTCTAAAACTTCCAAGATTTGGATGGAGTTTCTCTGGTCACTTTGATGATTTCAACCTCCTGATCTTGGTTTAGATGCAATTATAGGAGCATAAAATGGACTAAATAAACGCCCATAATGATAAAACCTCTAAGTGTTATCTGCACATACAGGTTATTTGCTTTTAATAGTTTGCAACAATAAGTTTGGCTAAAAGTGCATGATCTTTTCCATTTTTCCATTTCTGCTCATTTTTCTTTTTTGTGTCTATCCATTTTGCTTCCTTTATTGATTTCAGCAGGATTGAGGCAGGGAGTGACAACCTCTAGCACCAAATGTGTGGAGACTAGTTGCATTTATCTAGCAGCAGGGTCCCCTCTCCACAGATCTGACCTGTAACTTGGCCTGGGTGCGTTTGCCGATTGTCTACATGGAGATAAATGTGTTTAAGTGCTACACTGCGGAAAATGACAGGCTAAGCACAAAAACGTCTTGCTGGAGATAAGCAGGTGACGTACTTTCCACTATAAAAGTTACACAGTTTGACTTTAAAGCAGGTGAACTGGACTCAAGTGTAACACAAAGAGTGCAGTCAAATGTCTTAGTAAATATAAAAGAAAGTGCAGAATATGGTAAATCAGGCAATAAACAACTGTGGAATAGTGCCTTATTTAATATCAACAAAAATCTCTTCCACACTGGGGATTCAATAAGGGGGATTAAACTCAGAACAAGTTACTCTAACAGGGATAAATGCAGGTTCAGAATTTCAGAAATGCAAACAGAGCATTTCAGATATAGAGCTTGAGCGTTGCCCCTGACTGGTCAACAATCTAGCCAGGACTAACTGAACAGAGCGAGTATATATAGACTACCCTGGGCTAACTAGCTAATGAATGGCAGCTGCAGGGAGCAAAAGAAGGGCCAGAACAGACTGGAAAACGGAGCTGGATTGGGGATAAACATGTAAACAGGCACAACTGTGACTTTAGAGGTCCTATATTACACAACATGGACTCTTGTGAGCTTTAAGCCATGTTACAGTGTTGTTACCTCATCGAAATCATACCTGGAATTGCCTTTTGTTTCATTCCCACTTATTTGAGAAACCCTTTATGTCTACATCAAGCTCGAAAAGCTCTGCTCCACCTTGTGATGTCATGTAGTGGTAGTTGAAAGCATGATTTTTTTTAACTGCTTTACTCTTAAACCTAGTGCTGAATACTGTGTGTTACAACATTGAGGTGAACTTGTTTCTCTGTAAGAATGCGACACATGCTTATTTTAGGATGTCTACACTGGAACCTGCTACTTCGGTAACATGATAGGGGTATTCATCTTTCGGTTGACAAGAGGTGTTGTAATACATCTTTTCAGTGACAACAAGCATCTTTTCATGATGTATTCTACCTCCCTGTAAACAGTTAACGGTGTATCCATTTATGACCTTGTACAAACAGTATGTAAATATAGTTCAAGTCCTTTATAGGAGCAGCCTTCTATAGATAGTACCTTTCTTGGAGTATAAGTACTAGATGGCTCTGTGATGGTTTATGTGACGGTCCTGCCCGGCTGCCGCACCGGGAGCTCTGAACAGCCTGCCTGGACCCTGTCTGCCCCGGACCCTGTCTGCCTGGACCCTGCTCCTGCTCTTGACCCTGCCTGCCACCTGCCTGCCACCGCGGGGTTCTGTCCCCTTCCCTCCTTGTCTGCCCCGCCGGTGGTTCCTAGTTCTGGTCCTGTTCCTGTCCCGTGTTCCTGTCCCGTTCCTGCTCCGGATCCAGCCCTGTTCCTCCCTGCTTTTGGTTGCTGCCTCCCTGGTTGGCTCCGCACCTCCTTGTTGCCAATCAGGGGGGCAGCCTTTATATTCTGTTGAGTCCTTGTTCTGTTGCTGGATCCTTGTCTTTTGTTTGCCCTGTCTTCTGTTCATTTCTGTTTCTGCTCATGTGAGTTACTTTTTGTTCATTGTGGATCATGCTGGCAAGTTTTCTGTTTTTGTTTTGGACACCTAGTTTTGTGGACAATTCTCCACACACGTTTGTAAACTCTCGCCGCAATTCAGTCCACCCCCACACGTGACTCAGGCTTTCTTTGTAAACTCACACATATGCCTGTCCCTGCTGTCTGTAACTTCATTCATCTCATGAAATAAACTTCTTTGTTTCTGTCTACCTGCTCTGCAATCTCTTCCTTCACGATTACAGTACTTTTCAAGTTAACAGCTACTTTTTACATTTTGTTTAGTAGTGATTGACAATTCCAGGGTTTAAATCATCCAAATGATTCTAGTGAAGGTGTGTGGAGGTTAAAACACAATGGAGCACTTCCTGTATTACCACATGACATCACAAGGTGGAACAGAGTGTTTTCTGTTTTAGAGAAGAACTCAGGATATTCAAGATTTGTGTGTTAAACATGTGTGAATGAAACAAAACACAACTCCAGGCTCATCAGGTTTTGATGAGAAAACAACATTATAACATCGATCAGAGAATGGTGTAATATGAGCGCTTTAACATGACTAGATATTACCAAGTTATTTGAATATCTGTGCTCTCTCAGTGGAAATTTTAGTTGGTAATTCATGTTCTAAATCAAATTTACAACATTTTAGTACAATAAAGTCAGAGCGTAAAACAGTTTAATTTTCTGAAGTAATATCCTGTAATATTTGAAAATCTGTGTCATTTGATGTGGAAAATGAAGAACATTCAAATGTTTAGTTGAGTTAAGCACTCCTCTTCTCATGCTAATATCTGTGTCTTGTCACGCTGCCATAGCTCCGTGCACGGTGAAATGTGTTTGAATGGGAGCTAACGGCTGATCACCTCTGGCTACTGCAGCGGAAAGGTCCTGACGAGGCACATTTTGGGCCTTGTCTATTCAGCCTTTCCATTTTACAGTCTCCTCACATGTCTGCTATCATCCACACACAGCTCAGCGCTCGAACATTCTGTCTTTAATATTCAAATACATCGTCTTGTTCTGACTCCTGCTCGTGACTTGTTGTTTCATCCACAGTCGGTTTGAAAAGTCTGTATGTTTCTGTTGTTCACTTTGAGAGGTTAAAAGAACTCTGGGTTTGTTCATACTTGTCCTGGTCTGGCCCTGGTCTGGTCCTGGTTTGGTCCTGGTTTGGTCCTGGTCTTGTACTTGTTTGGTTCTGGGCTGGTCCCGGTCTGGTCCTGTTCAGGTCCTGGTTTGGTCCTGATTTGGTCCTGGTCTGGTCCTGGTTTGGTCCTGTTTTCATCCTGGTTTGGCCCTGGTCTGATCCTGGTTTGGTCCTGGTCTGATCCTGTTTTGGTCCTGGTTTGTTCCTGTTTTCATCCTGGTTTGGCCCTGGTCTGGTCCTGATCTGGTCCTGTTCTGATCCTGGTTTGGTCCTGGTCTGATCCTGGTTTGGTGATCTGGTCCTGATCTGATCCTGGTTTGGCCCTGGTCTGATCCTGGTTTGGTCCTGTTTTCATCCTGGTTTGGTCCTGGTCTGGCCCAGTTTTAGTCCTGATGAAGACTTGTTTACTTTGGTCCTGTTGTAGTCCTGGCTCAGGCACGGTCTAGTCCAGCTTTAGTTCTGAATTGATCCTCATTTAGTCCCACTAGATTTTTTAATGTTATAAATAATGCACAAACACTTTGAAAAGCACTTAACAGTATAAAGCTTCTTGCCCCAGGCCACCAAATTTCTGTCGACGGGCCTGATAAAGGGTGAAGGTTGTTCCAAATGAATATCTGTACTAATATAAACCCACATTTATTAAGGGAAAACGCTGCTTCTTTTTAAAGGTTTCATATTTTTGGAGTGTTAACCATCTGGAAGTTTACTTGATTTTTGTTTTACTAGTACATGTGAAACCTGTGGCCTCCTCTTCTCACCTTTGTCCAGACTGACCCGTGCTCTCTGGTCGTCTTCTGTCAGGCCAAAACTGGAGGTTAAGATCCGTTTAATATAAATAACAGGCAAGTCTGGCAAAACGAGGGGCAAGTATATAGTGGTAAATGTACAAAGTTTATTTAGACAATCATGATAAAAGGCTTTTTCGTTTAAATTACTTAACTTGGACTAGCTACACAGATTACATCAATGGACAACACAAGAAATCAGTACTGAAGTATAGAATTTAACTGAGTCTTACTAAAATTAATCACAGCAAAATTAGTCATTCAAAACTTAATCAAACTGAGACAAGAGGTTAAATCCTATGTTCCAGTGGACCAGACCAAAGTGCTAGTACTCTGCAAAATACAATTTAAAGAGGTATAGCTGGTCTTTAGTCCAGTTACACCTAAGCACTTTATACATTAAAGTGTGTTGAGTTATAGATGTTTAAAGTGCACTGTGCTGGAGCCTACCTGGTCCTAAAGTGTCTTGTGCTAACCCTGAAACGGGCCATCCCGCATTGCACTAACCCTTTATTGCACTACTAATTCCCGATATTATAAATAAGCAACTATAAAACTACAGTAAGTACAAGTCTAACACTAAATCTAACATCGAATATCACTGAAGGAGAGTTTATGACGTCTTGTTTTGGCCCTGGTTTGGCCCTGGTTTGGTCCTGTTATGGCCCTGGTTTGGTCCTGTTTTGGTCCCGGTTTGGTCCTGTAATGGCCCTGGTTTGGTCCTGTTTTGGCCCTGGTTTGGTCCTGGTCTGGTCCTGTTTTGGCCCTGGTCTGGTCCTGGTCTGGTCCTGTTTTGGTCCTGGTCTGGTCCCGTTTTGGCCCTGGTTCTGTTTTGGTCCTAATCTGGGTTCTGTTTTGGTCTGGGTTTGGTCCTGTTTTGGCCCTGGTTTGGTCCTGGTCCGGTCCTGTTTTGGTCCTGGTCTGGCCCTGTTTTGGGCCTGGTTTAGTCCTGGTCTGGTCCTGGTCTGGCCCTGTTTTGGTCCTGTTTTGGTACTTTTTGGTCCTGGTTTGGCCCTGGTCTGGTCTTGGTTTGGTTCTGTTTTAATCGGTGGCAGAGGATCTGACTGCACCTGTGCACAGTGATGTGTTCATGATGCATACAAATTTCCAGCACTGCACTTTGCATTTAGACATAAGCACACCTGCTTACAGTTATCAGACAGCAAAGTAGACAGCATCTAGTGGTGACATGTGAGAATGCAACAGGGCTGCGTCGACCACTCTACAAGTACAATGGTAGCTTTAAAGTCTGTTTCCCAGCATACTGAATTTATCCAGGCTTTGGGACAGCAGAAAGACTACAGCTGGCTTATAGATGAATGCTTCTTTTTGTTTTAATCACTTCTCTCTCGAAGTGCTGCGTGTGTTTACTACATCAATATGTTTACTTTTAAATAGAACCATAATGAGTTGACCGTACATTGATTACCACAACAGTAAAATCAAACATCTAAGTTTGAAAGAGGACTTAAGCTTGTTCTCATCAGTTCACATGCACGAATCAAGACGATCTCTAATCTCCCACCACTATGAGCCCACACGTTTCACCGCTAATGATCCACAAGTACAATCTATTCCATTACAGAACACTGGAAATTGGCTTTGTCAGAAATCTACTAAAATGTATCTGCTCATTGATGCTGAGTAAAAACACAACAAGAGAAGATGAGTTTGAGAAAAGAAAATACTGTCCCCTAATTTAATATTTGTGAAAACCTTCAGCAGCATGTATGAAGAATTAATGAGGCTGATATTGGCCAGAGCTGTAAAAAGTCCAAAGAAATGTATCAGAAAGAAGCAAAGATGTGTTATACTTTGTTATAAATCAAAACATTCTTCTCTATATATATTTTTTAAATCCTTACCATTTCAGACACTTATTAAAGGTCCTGTATTACACCAAATTGACTCTTGTGAGATTCAAGCCATGTTATAATGGTGTTACCTCCTCAAAAACAGACCTGGAGCTGTGTTTTTTCTCACACATTTTTGAGTAACACTTTATTATTAGTCTGTCTACATCTCCAGAGCTCAAAATGCTCTGTTCCACCTTGTGATGTCATGAAGTGGTAGTTTTCATCTTAACGGCTCCTTTTACCTTTAGTTCAGTAGAGATTGGCAATTCCAGGTCTGAAATCACCCAAATGATTCTAGTGAAGGTGTATGGAGTTTAAAAACACAGTGGAAGCACTTCCTGTATCACCACATGATGACATCACACGGTGGAACAGAGCGTTTTCCTATTTGAGGGGAGAACTCGGCCTAAAAATGAAGGATTTGTGTGTTAAACGTGTGAATGAAACAAAACACAACTCCAGGTCTGTTTGTGATGAGGAAACATTATAACAAACCAGAAAATAGTGTAATATTAGCCCTTTAAAATAGCATATAGTGGAAAAAGTATTGCCCATATATGCACAAAGAAACTATAGCATTGTTTCTGTCGCTTTCACCGCCTGCGTGACAGACATAACACATGTTTGGATGCTGATACTTCCTCTCGACATCTTGCTGGATAAACGCTGGCTTTCTCGCAGCTATGTAGAATTTGCGACGCCACCCCATGCTGTTCCTATTTGGATGTTTTCCTCCGAGTGTTTTGAAGTTGGTTATCTTCAGAGCGGCGTTTGCTGTGATTCGGCAGTGCAAAATTAATCCATATATTAGTTATGTAGCAGAAGCCGTCTTTTTACTGCAGGATCCAACGTGGGGGCACAGTTTTAATCTAAGCGTAAATGACAGTGGGGATGGATTATGGTGCATTTTCCCAGCATACTCCACAGCTCCTATAGATGCATCTCGGCTTATTTATACGACTGGGTTTCACCTTTTATGTTGCCACGTGAGGTCCAGGTTAAGGCGCTGGCCGTCGGGTCCTGTTAAGTGCGTCTGCGCTGGGTTCGAGCCGGTGTGTGTTTGAATGTGGTGTGTGGCTGCTCGCGATCAAAGGGGATAGAAATGATAATCCGGTTGAAACAAAACTCTCTAATCATTTATGCATGGATTGATACCGCTACACCAGGGACGGAGGGCGAGTCAAAGGGAGCGGAAAACAGAAGAAAGACACGAGAGTGGGAGGCAGACGGGTGGGAAAGTATTGGAAAAATAATCATATTTATAAAACAAATACATATTCAAATAACACAGCATTCATAATGGATGAATCAGCATAAATATCACGCTTCTCTGTCGTCAACCTTTCCGCCAAGTTTGATGAAAAATTGTTTGTGCATCTAGTTTAAAAAGTGGTGAAGAAGAAGAAAAGGAGACACAGGAAATTCTAAAGAGAAAAAAGTTTGACACTATTTGGACCAGGTTATTTAAATTGAAATTGACAGTATATTATGAAGGGGGGCACCATTCCTACACCAATGTACGCAGACACTGGGGGCGAGGTGGTGAAGTGTCTTGCCCAAGGATACAATGAAAACATTTAACTGTGGAAGCTGGAATCGCACCGCCAACCTCTGGGACAATGATGTTTATGTGAAGATGTTAAGAGCGGGATTCGAAACCACCAACCTTCAGATCTGTGGACAAGCCAACTGAGCTACTGTCCCCCCTCCACTGATATTATATTTTTAATTATAATACGAGTGGAGCAGATCATACTCGACCACTAAGGGCAGCACTGACTCGGACATTAATTCAGTCGTTAAATATTGAAATCGATTTAAATTCATTAAATTTACATAATTCACTTTTAGAGTCTATAGATCGTCCCCTGGGTGCACAGACTTTTAAATATATCGTCTTCTTTGCCGACGTTGATTGTCGTTTCAAAGTGGTATTCATTATTTTACAGGAATAAGGGCCGTGTTTGTCCACTGGTCCGAAGGTTGGTGGTTCCAATCCCACCTCAACATAAAAACATCATTGGTTGAGCGGTTAGATCCACTGTCCCACAGGTCAGCGGCGTGATTCTAGCTCTAGAGATGAACCCTGGACAATGGTGTATGAATACGTGTGAATGGGTGAATGGTTCCTTTAAAGCAGAGGTGCCCAATTTTTTATTTTTTTATTTTTTTTTTATCAAGGGTCACATCTCAAAACATATTTGAAGCGGAGGGCCACGGACTGTGATTAATGCAGTGCGGTGCTTTATACACAGCCTTGACAGAGCCGCAGTTTATTAATAAGGCTTGAAACACATTCATTTTAGGTCTGTATCACACTGCAATGTGATGTTTGAGGTTATAGTGGTAGAAATACTTTAATTTACTGTTAAAAGTACTGCTTATGATCAATTAGGCCGCTTCAGCAGGAGACCTGGGGGCCAATGAAAACTGGTCTAAGTGCCGCATTTGGCCCCCGGGCCATAGTTTGGACACCCCTGCTTTAAAGTGAGTGCCTTCAAGGAGGAAAAGCGGCGTGTAAAGATGTGACCATTTACCCAAAACATTTTTCTCCACAGCCCATTATTAACATATTTTAGACCAAAAAAGTGTATTTATTTACTCTAGAGAGGCAAATGAAATGATCAAAGACTATATAATCACAAGACGTATATCTAAAGATCCTTAGTTGGGTCATTACTTGTTCAGTTACGGGAACAGGGCTTTGTTTGAGATTCTCATTAGCCATTAGGCTCTGAATACAGGCTTTTACCAATCTTCACTAAATGTCCAATTAGTGAAAATTATGAAAATTGCACAAAAAGCCCTGTTCTAAATAAAATTTCACTTCAGATGTATTAATGAATGAAGAGCCGTTCTCCTGCTGGTGATCTCCTAGCAACAGCAGCCGGGATCTCGATGTTTTTTCCCGCTCAGAATACCTTCCATATTGTGAGCTAGTCAAGTTCTCCACAAAAGGGACTGAACAAGATATAATTAGGGGCTAGATTAAACCAGAACATTGTTACCATAGGGTTTAACATTTATTAGCAGCCTCATAAAGAAATATTTACTGTTCCAACTCTGCCTACGCCTCTAAACTAGCTACACATTCTCTTGTAATTACCTCCTGAACAATGAAAAGATGAAAATTGTGCATACTTCATTCTCTTGTGTCTGACGTCAGGCAAATCCATGGAACAAAAATTAGATGGAATGATTTGATAATTTTAGGCTTTGTCAGCTTCACGGCAGAACTGCTATTCTGTTCTCAATATGTCTCATAACCTTAAGGACTTGGAATTGTGCTTAAACCAAAGGATGTGCAGCTGAATGACTTTACATTAGCCCATGTTCCAATGAAAAATGTGTCCAGACTAAGGCCATAGTGCAGTCTGATCTGAATGATATAGTTTTGATCCATGCCAGTTTCTTCTGTTATGCAAAATTGACTTTTCAGAGCTTTTAACCATGTTATAGTTGTTTCCCCTTTTCATTTAGTGATTTGTGCATGTTTGAGCAATCTTTAATCACTTATTTTCAAGATGTTGAAGATTTGTATGTTGTCGATCAACCCTCGTTTTCAGTGCCACCAGCGTACACCCATTGCACTTTCTCATTTTATGTTCTTAATCATCTTTCTTTCTTGTGAATTTATTGTCTTTCTTTTTCTGTAAAGCACTTTGAATTACCGCTGTGTACTAATTGTGCTATATAAATAAACTTGTCTTGCCTAATCAGTGATACATGTTGGATTCGGCAGTGTCATGTAGTCATTTTGGTACAAACAACAAAAAAACCACAAAATCCTCTGCTCACTAGCATGATCTGCAGTTGTCCATATGACTCTTTGTTGTGGTGATGTTCATCGCGATGTCAGCTCCGTGGAAGTCAACGAACTTGTTTCTTTTGTCAACTTGTTTTAGATGAATATTGCAATTTAAATGTCAGCGGCCGAAATGGGCTGAGACCCAGGACACGCTGGAGGGACTATGTCTCTCGGCTGGCCTGGGAACGCCTTGGGGTCCCACCCGAGGAGCTGGAGGACGTGTCTGGGGTGAGGCAAGTCTGGGAGTCCCTGCTTAGACCGCTGCCCCCGCGACCCCGGGTAAGTGGAGGAAATGGATGGATTTAAAATGTGCAAATTATAACATAATGATCCACGAGAGTTGTAGATTATAACTATATATCGGACACAAGCACAATATGTTTTCTTTAACATTTGGAACAACTTGACTTTTAACCCTATCATGCAAATCCTCCATACTTACTGCAAGTGTGCTGAAAACAAATGTATTCTTCTGTAGTTCTTACACTGAAATACAGTCAGTATATCATTTTACAGTTGTGCCATGTGGAGGAAACAAATGAACAAAGTCGTTACATTATTCCCGTCCCCTAACACTGCACACTCCACTCTGCAGGCTCTGTCTCATTCTACACGATGTACCTGGGTTCTAATTGGCTTTCTTGCAGTGATCTTATATCTTGGACTTTTGCAGATACGCACACCTGAAATAACCCTTAAATCGAAGTGTAAGCAAAAATATTACAGCATTTTATAACCAAGCCGCCCCCAGCAGAGAAAGAAGTCGTCCTGCTGGTTGAAACGTATTTGCTGTTATGTTCACTTCAGGTGTGGAACTGTGTTAGCAATGTCCCCACACCTCTGAGTGAGGGCTTGAACTGCGTTAAGACCCAAGACATGAGCTTGTTAAGTTGCTGAAAAATAGTTGAACCGTGATTGGCTCTTTCCCACACCTCCGCAGGTGTCTCACCTTATTTGATTCACATATTGTTTGCTAACTTTGTAATGAAGGACATGATTAGGTAAACTCCAGAGAAAGAGGACGGGGGTGTGGGCGAGGCTAACCAAATGGGGCGTGGCATGTGATATAGATATGTGTCAATAAGGGAGGGGGCTGGGACAAGAGTGTACTATTGACCATCTTCTGTTCCACCCATTTTTTCTTCTAAATCAGACATGTCAAACTCAGGCCCGTGGGCCAAATTTGGCCCTTGACACAATTATATTTGGCTCACAAGATCATATCAAATGTGTGTCAGTATAGAACATGCACCACTAATACTACAAATCCCTGAATGCTTTGCCCCCACCACTTCTGTTGAGTCATTAGCATCTGCTACTTGTCGCCTCAGTCAAATTTAATCCACCCCATCTGAAAAATATGCAGATATTGTTGAAATTTTTCAATAAATATTTAGTTTGGCCCGTGACTTAGTCCCAGCTTTTAATTTTGTCCTTCAGTGAATTTGAGTTTGACATCCCTGTTCCAAATATCTAAACTGTGCTATGTTTGTAGTGGTAAGTGGGAATCCTGTTCATTTCAATGGAGAATTTGGGGAAATTTCACCTCAAAAAATCTGAAATAAAATGGGTTCATTTGTGTAAAACATTTTATGCTCATGTGACCAACAAGTCAACATCGGCAGCACCGTGCAAAATAATACCACCCCAATGACGGTAGCAGTGCCCACGGCTATTTCCACAATAAGGTGAATAGTACAAATACACAGCTCATGTAACTTGTAATATTTGTACTAGTACCAATAACAAGGATGACTGGTGAGCAACATAAATAATCATTTTAAATATTGCAGTGAGAAGAAGGAACTTTTGAGAGAATATAGCATGAAGACATCATAGAATAAACACTAACTTTTTTTGCAAAGTTTTATTCATAATCAGTGAGACGTATTACTAATTCCTATTTTCACAGGCTAATAGTTCTGCAACAGGTAAATTCCTCTAATAACAGGCTTCACATGTCTGCACTTTGCTCCAGTGTTTATCTAAAGCATGTTCTATCATCTGGAGTTTTCTGTGTCACAGTTGTGCTTATCTTCGACAGGACGGTGCCCGAGCAGACAGACAAACGGTGAATTAAACAGGGGCTCCTTAGCTGAGGTAATTATAGCCAGAGCAGTGAAAATATGTATTGAAGTGGAATGGATCTGGGAGGCCAGACATTAGTATTTTTGCCCTACTTTCCTTCCAGCTTGTTAAAAGCAATTGCCCGGACGATCTGTCAGGCTGCCTCTGGTTAACGACTCCCCTAGTTAGACGCAGAGTGAGATTTCTACAAACAGCACCAGCCAGAGAGCTTCAAAGTTATATAGATGCAGTATTATGTAAAAGTATTGGACCAGTTCAACTAAGAAATGTGAATTATGATGTATCGAGTGTTCCAATGCAGCCCAACAGTGACCTCCCATCCTCCGCTTCTCAAACTAAGCTCTGTGGTGACTAATGACCGCGAGACCTATAGTTTTATTAAATCTGTTGTTTTATAAAGAATTTTTCTGAATCTTGCATTTTAACCCTGGAGAACCCATGGAGTCAGATTTGGTCGCAGTTAATTGCTGCTACCAAAAATGAACAAAGAAAAAAAAAAAAAAAAAAAAAGTCAAATTAAAATTTTTTTAAAAATCAAAAAGCCCAGAGTGCCACTTCTGGCCCCTGCATAGAGATGCCTAGTGGATGAATATTGAAGTAAAATGAGCCAGTGGTGCGACAAGATGGCTGGCCACATGCTGTTTTGTTGAGCTGGAAAAATACCCAAACAAAATTGGTATTTTTTGGTAAAATTGTGTTGTTGTTTTTTTTTGGGTTTTTTTTGTTAATCTTTTTAGTAATAGCTTGCAGAATGTCTAGAGGTACATTTTATATTCTTTTTGGATAAATTAGCGAGCCCAATGGGTCAAATTTGGCCCTGACTAAATTAGTGATTAAAGGGTTAAAATTGAAATAGTGTTCAATGAACTTATAGCAGTAATTTAATGCAATTTTCATAATTTTCCAAAGAAGAAAAGGGTTATTTTGTTCTCCAGGGTTAAATTTTCTTTTTGAGCTCACAGCATCCGCATTATGGATATTAGCACATCGCTGGTTAGCCTCTTAATATATTACTCAGCCTGGATAAAATGATCTCCACCACTCAGTCAGTTTATCTCCACCAGAACCACCACCCACAGGCAAACTAGAGGAGCAGCACGAGGAGACTGCATCATCCCCCTCAGGAAAAGTTCCTTTGGCCAAACAGCTTTCTCTGTTCGTGCTGCCTCGGACGGGAACCTCACACCCACAACCATCAGATCCGCAAACACTTACCACACCTTTAAACTACAGTTTAAACATTGGCTAATTGCAAATCAGATTTGTGATCACAGACTCTATCTGCCATTGCTGCCCCCTGCTGGCCTTTTACCCTGTGTCTGTGTGCGATTGTCATTGTCATGTGTGTTTGTATTTGCTCTGGTGGTGGTTTGTAGCTGAATGATTGTTGTGAGTCTGCCTTCTTTGTTATAGTGTATATATTTCTCAACTGTGTTCTATGTATTTATTGTGTTGTAATTTTACTCTTGTTTTTAGGTGGACAGTATCCGCTGTCAAGGGATGACAGATGTAAAATAGCCTTTGGCTAATTCTGGCATATTTACAGAAATGTCGATTAATATGCACTGTACCTGAAATAAATAAATAAATAAAAATTGGAAAACATAAAATAAACAATCTATGAAAATTCAAGTTTATTAAAATAAAGTGTAACTGTTCTTTTTCCACAGGTACTCGAGGAAGCGGCACTGGAGAAGGAGACACAAGAGATTTCCCAGGTAGATGTTCGGTAGCAGGTAAATACCCACAAGGAAGGAGAATCTCTGTGCAATGTTCACAGTGGCTTGTCTTTACCCTCAGGTCTCACAGTGTACACAGGGAGATTGCCGGCTTTCTTCACCACAATATACACATCAGGCTCCCACTTATCCGCCAGATTGTGCTTGCCTCTCAAGCGTACATTTTTCACCAGGACCCTGTCTCCAATGTTGAGTTCAGAGGCCGTGATATGGCGATCAAATCTGGTCTTGTTTTGTTCCATCAGTTTCCTTGAGTTTTCAATGGCCAGCTTGTAGCTTTCTTCCAGGTTTGACTTTAACTTCTGGACATACTGCTGGTGAGAGTCAGGTTTGTCATCACTGAGTGGCAGTCCGAAAGCCAGGTCAACAGATCTTGCTTGGCGGCTGTACATAAGTTCATAGGGAGAGAATCCCGTGGCATCATTTTTGGTGCAGTTGTATGCATGCAAGTGGTTTTACATGATCTTTCCAGTATCTTTTTTGTTGTTCGGTCAGAGTTCCCAGCATATCTAGTAGCGTTCTGTTGAATCGCTCTACAGGGTTGCCTCTTGGGTGATACGGAGTTGTTCTTATCTTTTGAATTCCAGCCATTTCACAGAGTTCCTTAATTAGGCGAGACTCGAAATCTGTGCCTTGGTTGCTGTGCAACTTTTCCGGTATGCCGTAATGAACAAAGAAGTTGTCCCAAAGACACTGAGCAACAGTCTTTGCCTTCTGGTTTCGGGTCGGTACAGCGACAGCATACTTGGTGAAATGGCATGAATGGTGTGTTGGTCGATGGTAACAGAGTCAGAATCTTGGAGGTGTTGCAGGGCAAATCTCTGAATTCTTTCTCTCTCTTTTTGAGACAGATGATCATCAGATACCTCTCCATGGGGACGACGTGACAGACCATCAGCATCGGCATTCTGCTTGCCCACACGGTAGGTGATTTTGAAGTTGAAGGTGGACAGGGCAGACAGCCATCTATAGCTGGTGGCGTCAAGCTTGGCGGAGGTCAAAAGGTAGGTCAAAGGGTTGCTGTCGGTCAGAACAGTGAATTGGTCACCATACAAATAATCCATAAACTTTTCCGTAACCGCCCACTTGAGAGCAAGGAACTCCAACTTGTGAGCAGGGTACTTGGCTTCGTTCCAAGAAAAACCTCGACTGGCATAGGCCACCTAAGGACAGCACCTAAGCCTGTGGAACTGGTGTCAGTGTGGAGAGTGTATGGTTTTCGAGGATCGGCAGAGTTTTGATTTTATCTGGGTCGGTCTGTACACCCTCCTTAGAAACAACGTGCCCAAGATACTTGACGGAGGTCTGGAAGAATGTGCATTTTTCAACAGATAGTTTGAGTCTGAACTCATTCAGCCTTCTCAGAACTTTCATGAGTCGCTCTTCGTGTTCCTCGAGAGTGGGTGCAAAGACAATCAAGTCGTCAATAGACGAGGACCTCTTTCAGGTTAAGTTCTCCCATACACTTTTCCATCAACCGTTGGAAGGTGCTTGGAGCATTGGTCACTAGGGCTGGGTATCACCAAGAAGCTGCCGATACGATACGTACCTCGATACACAGTCCGCGATACGATACGTATCTCGATACAGTGCCATTTCGATACGATTCGATACGATATATTTCACATCGATACGATACGATTCAGAAAAAAATAAAGGCCTTCAACCTTACTTAAATGGTCAACCCAATTTTCACAAAAAAACCAAACATTAAATGGTGCATTTATCTTCCATTTATTGAAGATTAAAAAACACAATAAAGTGCTTTTTGATTAATGCATGTTTTTAATTAGAGGGAGGATGGCGGTTGAAACATTTTTTTCTGACATTTTCGTTTCTCTTGCTTTTCTTCACCCGTAAAGAGTAACGTCTGGGGGGAATATCGATATCGATACTAGGAAACAAAGAATCGATACCGTATCGATTTTAATAATATCGTATATATATATCGGTGTATCGATATTTTAGCACACCCCTATTGGTCACCCCCTGGGGCATCCTGTTAAATTCATAAAATCCCAACGGGCACACAAAAGCTGTTTTGGCCTTGTCGGCTTCGTCCATCTCAATCTGGTAGTACCCAGATTTCAGATCAAGCACGGAAAACCACTTGGATCCAGACAGAGCAGAGAATGCGTCTTCCAACTTCGGGAGGGCGTAAGCATCTTTGATGGTTTGCAGATTAAGTTATTGCAGTTGAGATGGTGGTTCAGCAGGATGGACGCTCTGTTTGTTGGAATGGACTGTCTGGAACGGGCTTATTTCAGCGATGACTGCTTTTGCAGGGATGGTAACAGTGTGGTCAGACTCATTGATGATGATGACTGGCAGATGACATGGCCGTTGTTGAGGTAAGTCAATGAGGCAGGTTTTCACAATGAGTCCACCGTGAAGGGGACAGGATGCAGGGTGTTCAATCACTACTGCCTTTTCGCCTTGTAGCAACCGTGACGCCAGGTGTCCCTCAAGTACAGTGGTTTGGCCGGCCAAGATGGTGTACGGCTGATTGGACTGCAAGGGCACTGTGGTGTACTGGTCATCCACACTTTGATGGTGGCGGTGCTGTAGGATTTTGATAACAGCTTGGTAACCAGAGGCAGCAGGATGGAAGGGCTGATCTGAGTGTATGGCCAAGTATTTGCTGTATGCAACATCCAGAGTATTGGTGCCAATGAGTATCTGGGGGTTGGAATGCTTTACGTCAGGGACGACAAGGGCCAGAGTGTTAAGTTCGATGGGTGTGCCAAGGAAATCAGGTGGGAGGGTCAGTGTTATTTCAATGTAGCCAAGATATGGTACTGATTGTCCATTTGCTCCTTCTATTTACAGCAGGTCATCCAGGGGCTTGATCTCATGGTCTGACAGGTAAGTATTGTAGAATGAGTGGGGGATTGTTGTGACCTGGGAGCCAGTATCGAGAAGGCAGTGGAAGTGATTGTCTTTGCTTTGGATTTGACCTGTGCTTTTTGTTCCAACGAGACCTCTTGGCAGTGTCAAAGCTCTGAATGGGTTATTCTTGGGACCGGTCATGGTGGCAGCTTCTGAGTGTGCCTTCACAGAAGCTGCTTCTAGTTTAACTGAATGCTCTGATTGTTCTTGTTGGTCCATACTTGCTGTTTCTGGCGTAACTGTTTTTTCTTTTGCTCAACCAGAGTGGGGTTGGCTGGGTTTGAGCAGGAGGATGAAATTTGGCCATCTTCACCGCAGTTGAAGCAGTACCATGGCTTTGGCTTAACTGCGGACTGAGACTGGGAGCGGTTGGACTGACGTGGTGTGGGCTTGGACTCTGCAGGGCTGGTTTTGGACAGAAGTGCAGACATTTGGTATTGGAGCTGTTCCATTTGTTTTTTCAGTTCTTTGAGCTCACCGTTGGGACTTGAATGGCCACATGAACAGGTGCTCTGGGATTGGATGTTGACTTTTTGCTTTGAACTGGTGTTGATGTGCCGTTTCATGAGTGATTCTTTGGCTTGTTGTCTGTCTTCTTCTGTGCGTAATAACAGTAAAAGCTCAGAGAACTGGGGCATTTGTGGCACTTGCGTATTCGGACCCGGCTGTGTTTCCGTGAGCATGTCCACAGTAGATGCATCCACTTGCTCTCTGTTGGTTTCATCATTATTGGTATCGGTTCCAGTTTCATTGTCAGTGTTATCAAAGCTGTCCTCCTCATTTGCTCCTCTTGCATTCAAATGCTGACTGATTTGGCTCATCACCGTTTTGAGCATGTCCTCGAAACAAATAGCTGACCTCCTTGGTCAGCTATTTGTTTCAGTCCTTGCAGGTAATCTGGGGTTGGACTACTGTGTCCCGCTTTGGCTGAAAGTTCATCTGCGAGTGCTGTGACGCGATACTCACGGCCTGTGGTGATTGATTTGTAGGTGTAAGGCAGAAGCGGCTTTAGAGCGTTTTTTGTGTAAAGTGCTTGTGGGGTCATTGACGGGCAATGTGGTTTTTAATGTGCCGTATGCGCGCAAACCATCGAGAATTTCATCATGTGAATCAGAGTTTGTGATCCCGGAGATCAAAACAGTTTGTGGGACCTGTACACCTGTTTGCGCAACAAAGTCAATTTTTGACAGATACCTGTAATGAAGTGGGGTGTGAGGCGGACCAAAGATGCGGGACTCGGGGCAAGTTTAAGGCTGTTTATTCACAAAACAAGACACAACAGGTGATGGGAGAACCTACGAGGAGCTGGGTGCTGGGGTGCAGGTCAGGGTCCAGAGGTGCAGGGTAGACACGAGACGGGAAACACAGCCGGTACCGGGAGACAGTGTCGGAGAACACAGGCAGGACACGGGCAGGACACGAGCAGGAAGCACAGCAGAGACACGAGGACCAACAGTGATGTGAGCAGCACGCAGACGCGCGGTGAAGATCAGCAGGCAGACAAACAGTGATGCAAACAGACGACCTGGCAAGGAGAGCTGGGTCCTGGCTCCTTTTAACCACCTGCAGCTACATTGATTGCCCTGATGGGCTGCAGGTGTGTGTGGGAGGAGCCAGGGCTCCACCCAGCTCTGGAGTCAGGTGAGGGAGGGGGAGAGGAGACACAGGAGGCAAAACAGGAGCAGGGAAGCGTGGATCATGACAATACCTTAATTATTCACTCACACTGACTCCTGGCTAGCTCGCCACGTGTAACGCGCGGTTTAGGACTAGGGCGCACTGACTGCTGCCACTAGGGGCGACCAGAAGAGGGAGCGACTGGGAGCCAATAATCAAGTATATATATGTATTACTTTATATAAATTGGTAGATATGAATTAACAAAAAACAAAATAGACCCCAAAATAAAGATTGCGCAAATTCACTCACACACACACACACACACACACACACACAGTTCATAGAGTTCCGGGTTATTGTTGTGGTGGTGTGATGGTGTTGTGAAAAGTTCAGTGTGTAATTCAAGTGAGAGAATTTGTAATCCAAGTTCCGGGCTATTTCACAGTAAGTTTGTCCTACTGCGGTTCATGCGGTGTCTGGGTAGCTCGCCATCTAGGTATAGTAGAGTTGAAATGTAGTTTCACAAAAAACCTGACCTTTATTGTCCAAAACGGAATGATTTGGTGGCAGGTGGTTGTGCTGATGGATGTGGCAAATGATTCGATTAGACAGTCAGCAGATTATTGAAGGGCTTGTAGGAGAATTGTTTGGTAGCGGTTATTATGTTCCAGATTTGAGAAGTTCCGAGCAATGCGGGAGTAGGCACAGGAGCAGGAGGCGTGCAGCTCTCCGGCTAGCAGCTGACCGTGCCATATAAAGGAAGTGGTCCCGCCAAAGCAAGAGCACACCGGAAGTGTCAGGTGACGCGGGTTACAAAAGACTACACAGTTATTTTTATATGTGGAATACTTCAGTTTGTGGTGTTTTTAAAATTGATTATGCCTCAAAATTAGCATTAGCGTTAGCATTGAGACACAGGAAGTATTGATGCTAACAGTGAGGTTGCCGAGTGCTGTCGTGCACAGAATCACCAAATATTTAAAGTGACAAAGAATCCTCTGAATTATATAATGACCAACTTAATTCACATTATAACCATATAATCCTTACTTTTTTATTTATTTATTTTTTTATTTATTTTTATTTGTTTTTTATTTACTTTCAAAATTACTTAACATTATTATTTGTTCATAAAAAAATATGTTTTCAAAGCATTATCACCTACAGTTTTTTTTCCCACATTCTAAAATATAATATAAAACCCCAGAAAGTGTATGTAAAACTTGTATTGGTAACAGTGTTTGCGTTACAAAATGAATGCGGCAGGTGCTAGCTGTGCCTCGCTGTCCTAATCCAAATACCATGAGGAAAATTTAAACAAATCTTCCTGCTTTTTCACAGCGCTGACAAAGCCATTTCCATCTGACTCTCTCTCTCTCTGTCTCCGTCTTTTTCATTTAAAAAAGAAATTCCTCCGACTTCACATCAGCAGCCCAGCCAAAGCCTCTTACACAGCCCTTTAGCCGTCAACTGCTCTGACAGGATCACATTTAACAGCACACTTGATGTTCTCAGCCCTCCGAGGAAAGGTACAAAATCACTGCCAGGGATTTGCTTTGCCACCTCTTTGTCTCTGAAGGAAACCAGACACGATACAGCATAGTTAAAGGCACCTGAAGCAGGGCTCGGTAACACTGACTCAGGCGGGTTTACAGGGACACCGGAGAGGGGGAGAGACGGAGGGAGAGCAAGACAAAGAAGAGAGGAGGAGAGAGAAACAGAGGGAAAGAAAGAGAGAGAGAGAAGGTGAGGAGGAGGAGGGGGATGAGAGATGAGAGGGAGAGAAACAAAGGGAAAGCAAGAGGAAGAAGGAGCGAGATGAGAGAGAGACAGAGGGAAAGAAAGAGGGAGAGAAGGCGAGGAGGGGGATGAGAGATGAGAGGGAGAGAAACAAAGGGAAAGCAAGAGGAAGAAGGAGTGAGAGGAGAGGAGGAGAGACGAGAGAGGGAGAAACAGAGGGAAAGAAAGAGGAAGAGGGAGAGAGAAGGTGAGGAGGAGGAGGGAGATGAGAGGGAGAGAAACAAAGGGAAAGAGAGAAAGAAGGAGCGAGAGGAGAGAGAGATGAGAGAGAGACAGAGGGAAAGAAAGAGGAAGAGGGAGAGAAGGCGAGGAGGGGGATGAGAGATGAGAGGGAGAGAAACAGAGGGAAAGAAAGAGGAAGAAGGAGCAAGAAGGTGAGGAGGAGAGGAGAGACGAGAGAGAGAAACAGAGAGAAAGAAAGGAAGAAGGAGCGAGAAGGTGAGGAGGAGAGAAGAGAGAGACAGAGAGAAACAGAGAGAAAGAAAGGAAGAGGGAGAGAGAAGGGTGAGGAGGAGGGGGGGAAGAGAGATGAGAGGGAGAGAAACAAAGGGAAAGCAAGAGGAAGAAGGAGCGAGAGGAGAGGAGGAGAGACGAGAGAGGGAGAAATGGAGGGAAAGAAAGAGGAAGAGGTAGAGAGAAGGTGAGGAGGGGGATGAGAGATGAGAGGGAGAGAAACAAAAGGAAAGAAAGAGAAAGAAGGAGCGAGAAGGTGAGGAGGAGAGAAGGAGAGATGAGAGAGAGAAACAGAGAGAAAGAAAGGAAGAGGGAGAGAGAAAGGTGAGGAGGAGGAGGGGGATGAGAAAGAAGAGAGGAGGAGAGAGAAACAGAGGGAAAAGAAAGAGAAAGAGAGAGGAGAGGAGAGGTGAGGAGGGGGATGAGAGACGAGAGGGAGGGGGCACGAACGTGAGGGAGCAGTGAGAGGAGAGAGAGACGGAGAGAAAGGGGGAGACAGGAATAAAGGAGACAGAGAGAGGGACAGGGAGAGAGAGGGGAGACAGGAAGAGGGAGAGAGCTACAGGTAGAGAAGAGGGATCGAAAAAAGGGTTGAGACAGCGAAAGGGGGGATAGAGAGAGAGGGTGGAGACAGAAGGGGGCGTAGATGATGGGGGGACGAGCGAAAGCAGCGAGAGGAGAGACAGAGAGCGAGGAGGGACTGGGAAAGAGGGGGGGTAGAGAGAGGGGGGAGACAGAGAAAGGAGAGGAGGGAGAGAGAGAGGACAGGGGGATAGAGAGAGAACGAGCGGGAGAGAGGAGGAGGAGAAGGAGGCAGAGCTCGTGGTGATGTCCTGCAGCTTTACTGTGCTCTGAAGATGAGTGAAAACGCTGCACAAGAGCCGGCCGACTGTGATCAAACAAGTGACACTAGAAATGAATGAGAAAAATGACATCAGCTCCACGCCCTCTACGACGGCCTGGGACCTTCACATTTATATATCTACACGGCATTTGTAGATGTTTAATAATCATCATGTTCTAAAAACAATCTGCTCATTTACAAATGTTTATTAAACCATTCATCAGTTTTATTCATGATTAGTAAATGATTAGTAAACATTTATAAACGAGTAATTCATTTTTATTCATGATTACTAAATGATTAGTAAACATTTATAAACGAGTAATTCATTTTTTATTCATGATTAGTAAATTATTAGTAAACATTTACAAACGAGTAATTCATTTTTATTCATTGTTAGTAAGTGATTAGTAAAGATTTATAAAGGAGTAATTTATTTTATTCATGATTAGTAAACATTTATAAACGAGTAATTCATTTTTATTCATGATTAGTAAGTGATTAATGAACATTTATAAAAGAGTAATTCATTTTTATTCATGATTAGTAAACATTTATAAACGAGTAATTTATATTAATGATTAGTAAGTGATTAGAAAAACCATTTATAAATGAGTAATTAATTGTAATTCATGACTAGTAAATGATTAGTAAACATTTATAAATGAGCAATTCATTTTTATTCATGATTAGTAAATGATAAGTAACCATTTATAAACAAGTAATTAATTTATATTCATGATTAGTAAGTGACTAGTAAACATTTATTTAAAAAAAAATAAAATCATGATTTAAATGGGCAAATGTCTTCTGATATACCGTCCTAAACTCTTATTGTTTTTGATGGAAAGAACTACACTAATAAGACAAATCTTTCATCCGAGCGTGGTTAGAAACATGCTTTGAACTTGAATTGGATCGTGACGCCATCGTGGAGAACAAAAGAGCGTCCTTGGGATATTTTCACACCGAAAAAGGGTCCCTCACCTCAGAAAGTTCGAGAACCTCTGCCTTAGTCAACTCTCATGATTAGTTGCGTGATAATTGCAGCATCTATCTTACAGGTATGTATTCTGGGTTTGCGAAACACACTGGAACATTCATCTCCATGGAGACAAGCAGGCAAAAAAGTTACACAGTTCACCTTTAGAGTCAGTTTAACAGCTCTTTAGCGCTCCCTTGTCGATATGTGGCATGTTTTACACTATATTAGCTGTATTACATCTTCAAATGAATAATTCTGCTTTTCTTGCAGTGTTTTTCTGCTGTCGTAACTTCACCTATTTGAAATTACAATTTACGACTTCAGATCCCGCCTGCTACTTGGTGTTGCTTACTGGATATTCAATAATGTATGAGAGAATCTGAGCTGGATTTACACCCCTGGCCTGAGTGCGATTTACCCTGGCTGTTTCTTGTTGTTGCGTGGCTGTAAACACATGATGTATTGAGGCTCCAATCCGATAACATCCCCTTACCCCCAATGCTAAACAAGGTCACCATAATGAGTGCTCTTAAGCTGGGGGGGCTTCTGGATCTGCCGTGATCGTAACTGATTATCGAGCGTCTTTGATGAGAGCTGCCGGAGCGGGGTGGGGGTCGAGTACGTCAGGGATAAAAAATTAAGATGGAAAAAAGCAGGGAATAACTGTCTGTGATATTAAGGCCTCTCCTCTGGTCCACTGATGAAAGACTAATCATGATAAATGCCTCTTAAATCCAGTTCATTTTGGTCCCATAGACATGAGGGCTCATTCTGACAACCCACATATTTCATCAGATTTTTTGTTCATGTCGTGTTTTTGCTTCTGAAAAATAAACAAAAACTAATGAAAAATACCTGCGCCGGACTGTTGGGGTAAAGAAAGAGCTGAGTCCAAAGGAAAAGCTCTTGATTTACCACGGTCAAGCCTGGACGCTTCCCTGGGGAGGTGTTCTGGGCATGTCCCACCAGGAGGAGGCCCCCGGGGAGACCCAGGACACGCTGGAGGGACCATGTCTCTCAGCTGGCCTGGGAACGCCTTGGGGTTCCACCAGAAGAGCTACAGGAAGTGTCTGGGGTGAGGGAAGTCTGGAAGTCCCTGCTTAGACTGCTGCCCCCACAAGCAGGAAGAAAATGGACTGATCATGAAAAATATGCAGTGAAGACCACAACACTGACTGGAAATGTCTAGATACTTTGAGCTAAATTTATTCCAACATTTCATATTGAAATGAAAAAGACCCAAGTTCACCACTGATGAGTTAAACCTAACTGGGCCCTACTTGGGACTTAAAATATTGTCCGAACTTGTCTTTAAAAGAGACATATTATATGTAAAATCAACAAATTATTTAAAGGGCCCATATTACATTATTTTCTGATCTACTTCATAAAGTTGTTTCCTCCTACCTAGAGTTTGTTTTATTTCATTCACACATATTAACACACAAACACTTCAGTTTGAGAAAAGAACTCAGCCTAAAGAAGCAAACACTCTGTTCCACCTTGTGATGTCATGTGGTAATACAGGAAGTGCTCCACTGTGTTTCATTAGAATCACTTGGATAATTTCAGCCCTGGAATTGCCCATCTCTACTGAACTAGAAGTAAAGGGTACTGTAGCTGTTAATAATACCACTGCATGACATCACAAGGTGGAACAGAGCATTTTGAGCTTTGGAGATGTTACAGACTAATAATAAAGTGTTACTCAAACATGTGTGAATGAGACAAAGTACAACTCCAGGTATGTTTTTGATGAGGTAACAGCATTATAACATGGCTCAAAACTCACAAGAATCAATTTTGCATAATATAGGACCTTTAAATATGACTTAAATGATACAAAGTGAAAAATCGGATGTGACTTGATGAAGTGATCAGAAGGACCATCGTTAGAAACCAGTTGATTTAGCTGTTTACATGTTATATATTTTCATAGTCGTATATAGTCCAAAAACGTGTAATAATCAGATTTTGAATGCATATGTACTGTAACTGCAGCGTTTTTAAGCCATTTACATCAGTACTGCTGTTTACAATGAACAAAACACAAAATAATGATCTGTATATGCGATCGTTTAATGCTACAGGTAAAACGCATAATATCTTCTTTAAATTGTGCCTGTTTAGTCCTTCCTCCTCTGTCTATTTCCTCCATACATTTTATTTACACTGCGTAGCTGATCCCTCGGTGTGTGTATTCATAAAACAGGATTCACCATAGTAAATCCTTGTGATCCATGCTGCGAGAGCTGTTTTTGTCTTAAAGCGTAGTACACATTTGAATATGAAAGCAAATGCAAATGTGTATGAGACCCTATTTTTATATGAAAAGTCAGATTTCCAGTGTGCAGAGCTGTCAGCGTACACGGGGCAGATGCTTGTCGTGTGTGTTTCCCGGTGCAGGGTTAACACTCGAACCATTGAACCACGATGTATTTAGCAGTCCTGACATCACTCGAAGCAATCTCATCTCTACATAAACAGAATGTTGCAGTGTTTATATGCTGCTTTATTCACTCAGAGGTCTTCAGAGATCAAGGAAGTACTCAATGAAAAGTTTGCAATATTTATTCAAAACAACACAGCACTTATCTACTTACCAGGCGATTGAGGATAATGGCAGTCAAGTTAAATGTACAAAAATAAAAAGTGTGTCTTGTCGTTCTTGTGCTGTTTTCCTCCACCCTTCTGTGTCAGAGTCTGGAGCTGGGTGGAGATTCTGGCTCCTCCCACACACACCTGCACCTCATTCCGTAATCAAGCTGCACCTGGGGAGGACAAAGCGACCCTGGACCTGACACTCGGCACCAGATCGTCCGTGTAGCCACATTGGTACAGCTCTGCTTGGCTCAGTGTCATGTTTTTTGTTCCTCGCCGGATCCCGCTCAGCTCCTCTGCCCCCGAACCAGCTCTCCACGACCGGTACAAGCCTCACACTTTCCGACGCAGTTCACCTCGACCGATACAGGCTAGCTCACCTCTGACCCCTCAAAGACGACTGCAAACAACCCCGCTCTCAACTGTCTGATCCATCTACCTTCATTTGTATTAAGTAAATTCACCCAAGTTCTGAATCTTTGGACCCCCCCCTGTCAGTCGTTACTACACAAACTTAAAGAAATCGATCAAGAACATCACCAGTACTTGTATTATTATGAAAATGGGGTACATACATGTGTTTAGGTGCAGAGAATCTTACTCCATGTGTGGGAAAAGTTCATGAACATAAACAAGAGGCCTCTCAGACTGAACAGGGGGACAGAAATACAGCCTAAAGCCACTGGAAACGTCTTTATAACGATAAGGCTGATCCATCGCATGTTTGAGACGTAAGAGGAAAAATCCATACTTACACTTTACAATTAATATGAACACTACAATTATTAATATTACAGCAAATAATACTGAGACATATTATACTGGAACCTCCTGATACTTTTAGTCAAGTGAACTACACACAGCACATGCCCAAATCAGTGTTGGCAAAGTCAAATAATATTTAAAAAGCGTAAAGTACTGTGCATATGTATTCATTTCAGTTACTCTTCCTAAAGTACATTTTAAAGTTGATACTTTTTACTTTTACTTCACTACATCTGAGAGCAGGTATATGTACTTTTTACTCCACTACAGTTTTGAACTAAACTGAAAAAAATTTAAAAAAATTTGATCAAGTTCATAGAGGAAACACAAATATAATAATAAAAAAAAAACAGATTAAAAAACACACAGATTAAAGTGTTTCAGCACAAATCTGTATCAAAATCACTACTTTTGAAGCCTTGTAAAACATTAAAATCTGTGCAAATTACTTTTACTTTTTACTCTTAAAGTACATTTTTAAACAGGTACTTTAATATTTTTACTTACGTAGATTTTTTTCATGTGTTACTTTAACTTGAGTATTTATTTTTTGCTCTGGTATCTGTACTTTTACATAAGTACCCAGACTGAGAACTGCAACCGAAGAAGCGTCTTAGAAGAGCAGAGAAACATCTTCACTCCTACAGTCCTGAGAGAATTGAATGTTTCTTTTAGATTACAGATACATTACATATTTACATAAACTAAAACAAACTGAAAACACACAAATATATTCGCCACAAATCAGAAACACAAACTTTCAACTCCTGATAATGATAATATTACTTCTACTACCACCACCACCACCACTATAACTCTCGCTGATCTCTGCACATAAACAAAATCCATCTGGTGGCGTCTCCTGTTTGAATCATAAATCCGTGTTAGCGATGCGCTCGTGAGGCCGCTGCGCTCTCCTCTTTAGCACTCAGCCAAACACATAGCGAAGATGCATGCTCCCTTACAGAACCATTTACGCGGGCCGGCCCACGCACCACTGACTTTTTACTCCTCCAATTCAACACAGAGAGCCATCCGGAGTGACTGGCCCATCTCATCTTGTCTCCCTGTAGTTAATGACTTCTGCCTAATGTCTCCATAAGCCCTGTTGAGTGAAAGCCAGGTAACGCTCACTGTCTCTCGCTCCGCTCCCTATAGTAATTATCACAGCCTTGGGCCCAACACGAGCCGATATGTGTTTGCAGGGGATCAGTTTAGGGGTTGTAATATATGCAAGCATGTGTTGTTATTCAAATGCCAAAGGGCTCTTGTCTTGGATTTTGTGCATGAGATCCAATTTGCAAGATAAAAACAAATAGCCACAGGACAGATTCGGTACTTGGCCAAAAATGTTGTTCGTGATCACATAAAACGGTGTTGCATGGAGGTTAGCGATATCTTCTTTTTCAGCTTAAGAATGTGTTAAGCGGATTAGCATCTGTAATAATAATAATCATGAATTTGATTTGTATAGTGCTTTTATATCTACATGCATTGGAGAAGATTGACAGAGCACACACTGCATTTATACATAATGTGGGTGAAGTGTCTTGCCCAAGGACGCAAAGATTGTATTCACAAAGCCGACATTGAAGCAGTAATCTTGCCCATGTGTTTTCATCACCTTATGTTACGACCCAGCTCTGCCAGGGCTCGGGAAGTAACAAAAAACAAGATGTTAAAATGGTAAAAAAAAAATAAAGATGTAATTTAGTGAACAGGATTGTAAAAGGGAAAGTAGCAAAAGTCGGCTAAAATATTCATGCAAATGTATAAAATAGGAAATCAAAAACCACAGTTTAAGTTTAATGCCTCAAAAAACTAGTCACACTGGCCTTTTAAAAACGAGTGACGAAATAGGGGACACATACCACAATATCAAACTACGAGTGTCCCAAAATAAGCACGAGTCGCGTAAATCTACAAACAGAACTGAAAGACAAACAACACAAAAACAGAACTAAACTAGCAAACTAACGTCTCAAACGCACAAAGGTAGACACAGGCACTTACGTCAGTTCCGTCTGTCCCATTTCATGCACCCCACGAATAAATATGCCCTGCGTTACCAGCGTTTCCATGGAGATCGGCCGTGAACGAAGCGTGCATCCGAGCAGACTTCGCACACTGCTATATCTCATTATGCACCGCGTGAAAACAAGCTAGATTTTCTTAAAGTTAAGTAATACGAGCTACAATTGGGGGAAAAATCACCTAGAACATTATATTTGCCTATTGATATTCAAAGAGAAAGTCCTCAGTCCTCATTTCATTTAATCTAAAGAGAAATAAACGGCTGCGACGACGACACATTGACTCTTCTCTTTTACACTTTTAGGTCATGAGTTAGCAGGTGCACAGCTCATTAGTCAGCAGCCGTCACAGTTACGACATAACATAAGCGACGTAATGTAAGCACAGACAGTGGCTGACGTATGCTCTGTGGCGTAGGGCTGTCCCATTTCAGCACGGCCTACATGGAGCAGTACCCTTCGTCAGCCACGTACTTCGAACTGTACCTCAAAGTGTCCGACCATCAAATTGAGACACAGACAGACAATGGCAGGTGTGTAGAAAGTCCTTAAATAGGGGAGGCAGCTGCAGGTGAGACGCAGGATTGGACCGAAGGGAAAACAGTCCTCCAGTCTGTCCTCACACAGACAGGACTCCACGGGGAAAGAGGAGAGATCCATCACACACAAAACATAATAGACAGATACTAAAAGATGAAAAAAATGAAGGACCAGGGCCGTAACACTTTCCCCCTTAAGTTACAAACTAGTTTTTTAACAAATTGAAATCATGATGTTAGACTTACATTGGCTGTAGGAGATTAGAAGGTGGAAGACAAGTCAAAATGATTCCAGAGCTGGATCTAGGTTGGCCAGAAACTACAGTTGATAGCGATTGTCTTGCACAGATCAGGAGTACATTCCCTGACCCAGTTTCCTTCTAGTACAATTACAACCTTGTACCTGTGTTTGTAAAGTTCCACCTGATTCTTGCGTCGTGGTCATCAGCTGGCTCTTCTTACTGGCATGTTTTAGGGACATTTTGTGAGCACTGGGAAGCTGGATATCGATATCCCGTTATTATTTCAACAATCGTAAATCTTATGATGAATGACCCATTCCCAAACCAGTGCCTTGTCAATGCAGGTTTAATACAGAGACATTATTGTGAGTGATGGCAGAGACGGCGCGTCGCTGACCTGGTTTCGGCTGCTGGTGGGCTCCACACAAAATATTACAAAGTAGGTTCAACCCAATGAGAACTTTGGTGGGAATGATGAATACATGAACTAATAAAACTGACAGCTTCTTTTGGTAAGAGTATTCTCGATTTCAGAGTGAAGACATAGAAATGGGTCATATGCATTGTAAGGTATATAGCAAAGAAATGGAAGTTCGTTTGTCTTACTTTGCATGGGGCCGCCGATCGTGACGGCAAATAAGTTTTCTCCAGACTACAGAGCCGTTTTAAAGCCTCGGAGAATCGCTACAGTGTTGACTTGTTCGTGCACGTGAACGTAGAACATTATCCCCAAATAAACCTACTTTATATTACATTTTAGCTGCAAAACTTTTCTCAAATTCTCCATTGAAATGAACTGGATTCCACCACAAAGAAAGCCCCGTTTAATAGGTTTTAGATGCAAAAATGGGCGGGGCAAAATAAGATCAATACTAGGAGCACTTGCTTATCACTTTTACTGCTTATTTCCATGGAGATGTTATTGTTTTACCTGGAATGTTCCACACTATGACATTAAACTTCTCTATCTTGCTTGCTTTTTGCATTCTTTCCATGAGTGGGGTCACCTCTCCACAGATCTGACCTACAGATTGGTGCTAGTGATGTGACTTTCGGCTCTTTTATGGGATCTGTTCATCCATTTAAAAGACTGGCTCTTTTACTATTTATTTATATGCCAGAAGCCAATGTGAAAACTCGTTTAAACAACATTTACCTTTTAGAATTGTGCATAATCTAAACAAAACGCTGCACTAAAATAATAATAATCATTTTAAAACTAACTGTTATTATGATGTCAGATGTGTTTTTGTGCTCAAAGCTCTCACCCGTGTCGCCTGCTCTGCTTCTGTGCTGTTTTTTGTGTCAGTTCATTGTTAATTAGTATAAAAATACATAAAAATGAGAAAGAAAAGATTTGTCTTTTAAAAATGAGATTCGGATCCAGTCGCTCATGAACGAGTCGGCTCTTTTGAACGGTGAACATCACATCACTAACCTGCTTGTCTCGTTTAATGTCGTACTATGGAACATTACAGGATAATCAATAACATTCAGTGGAGACAAAGAGGTGGCAGACCCTCCAGCAAGAAAGTTACATAATGCAGCTTTACTATCTGTGCCATTCATTTGTGTCAATACTCCTCTGGCCCAGTTTTCATTAAAAACAGAACCTGTTCTTCAGTGGTGGAACATAACATAGTAAAAGAAGTAATGTACTGTACTTAAGTTTACATTTTAGCTATCAGTACTTTGCTGAAATACATTTTAAAGTGGATACTTTTTACTTTTACTCTACTACATTCAAAAGCAGGTACCTGTACTTTCTACACCACTACATTTTTGAGCAGGACTGAAAAGTAAAAGTACTTTTTGAGGCGAGCTGAAAATGCTGAGGGTTTATTTTTAACACGTCCATAATTTAAGCAAACAGATTTATTGTACCCGTTTCTGTTTAGACACAGACCGGGCGACAGGTGCGTTTAATCAACCAATCACAGCAGTTAAAAGACATACAGGTACAATTAGACCCCAATGTACCTGCAAAATTGTGCAGAATTCACTTTACGTAAGTCTTTTGTGAGTTAAAATGCATGGATAATGACTCCAAAAATATAAAGATTCATATCACACTAAAAAGGCAGCAGTAATATACCATAAATTTGATATTTTCTAACAAAATAAGTGACGCCCCCAACCAGTTCACATAAACCTCCCTCAGAGCTCAGAGGGAGGTTTATGTGAACTTATTTACTTATGTCAAGAGATTATGCACAATTTTGCCTTTACATTGGGGTCTAATTGTAAATGTATGTCTTTTCACTGTTGTGATTGGTTGATTAAACTGAAGGGGGCGCTCACTTAACTTATATAAGGGAAGCGGAAGGGTCTGTGCCAGAAGGACCGAAACACTGTAAGAATAAAAGTGAATCACGAGTGAGACAGTTTTCTTAACCTTCCAGACAAAGCAAACAAAAATATAAAATAAATAAAATAAAAACAGCAGGAAAAAAACTTGATTTAGTTGTTTCTCTTGAACAAAATTCAGCACAAATCTGTATCAAAATCACTACATCTGAAGCTCAAAATCTGAAATACTTTAACTTTTTACTCTTTAAGTACATGTTTAAACAGGTACTTTAATACATAAGTAAAAGTACAGATACCAGAGCAAAAAGTATCACATGAAAAAATGTACTTCAGTACCAAAATGGATTCTGCTTCTTCCACCGCGGCCGTTCTTGTATTTGCATGTGAAAAAGAAAGAGATAGAAGCTTGTATTGAATGGCACTTATCCTTTGGCATTCACCTCTCTCTGTGGTCACTGATCCAGAAAAACAAGCCGCGTGTTCACACATGATTTAGCTCTCATTTTCAAAGGGAGATTGTATTTTATCAGAAGTTGAGTTTTCAAAGGAGCGTGGTGTCAGCAGTTTGTCATGTGCAGCAGTGGAGGCTGATGGGATGGATGTAAACTCGAGCTTATATTTAACTCGTGGAAACACTCGTAGGTGATTGCACGTGTGTACAGACATAGAGCTAATACGGGAGAGCCCACAAACTGAAACACTCGTGAGGTGATTGCAATCTACGTGTTTAAAATACAGACCACTGAGAATACATAAATACTCATTGTTTGACGATAGCAACAAGCAAATATGTCTGTGGGGTTGGGTGATATGGGATATATCTCGATTTTGATTTTTTTTATTTTTTTGTCAGGTAAGGAGCAGGGTGTCAGGACCACTGCAGTTTTTATTTTTCCATTGTACAAAATAAACTAAAAAGCATGTGTGCGGTTCTGCTATAGACAGAAACACGTGCGATGTTTGTGCAATGACTTAGGTCTTAAGTTTCACTCATAAACAAAGAGAAAATAGTCGTTTATGTTCTATAACTTGAATTATAATGATCAGAAGCAAAAGAGAAGAGAAGGAGAGGAGAAAAGGTGAGGAGCTGGATCAGAGAGAGGGAGGAGGAGCAGACGACACTGCACCAGCAGAGGAAGAGGGAACGAGACACTGAGTATTTCGATTTAACTTCAAACTTGGAAACACGTCAAAGACACGTGAGGAGACATAAAGAGACTGTGGCCTGACTCAGAGATTTAAACGAGAGAGCAGTGACTCCTCTTCAGGACCACACGCTCTGACTGTCACATGATTGGCTGGAGACCTGTCCATTAAAATGCGCTTCACTTATTGAGATCGACCAGTGTTTAGACCCACGATCCATTGAGCTTTTGATCTCTGGCCCTAATTACTGGGGGAGAAAAACTACTAACCCATTATTCTGGAGAGTTGGTGAAGTGCAGACTGTTGGACGCTCACGTTATTGTAGCTTGAACATCATTATACATGAAATGAAGTGTTGCCATGTTGGTTCCTCCCATTCAAAAACCCAGACCCAGAGTTGTTGGATAAAACTGACCTTTGATGGAGACAAAATCACATCGCTACTGGGATTAAACTGGGACTAAACCCGGATCTAAACCTGGATAAGTCCAGGACTAAATCAGGTCTAGAACCAATGGTGGAAAAAGTACAAAATTTTGTTACTTAAGTGAAAGTACAGATACTGGAGCAAGTAAAAGTATCATAAAAAAAATCTACTTTTTACTCTTTAAGTACATTTTTAAATGGGTATTTCACACATATTTTGAGGTGTTATAAGACGTTGAATGTAATGATTTTGATAAAGATTTGAGCTGAATTTTGTTCAACAGAAACAATTAAATCAGTTGTTTTTTTCTATATTTTTGTTTCCTCAAACTATGAATGTGTTAAAAATAAAACACTCAGCCTTTGCAGCAGGTCTCAGACTATAACAAAAATACTTGTACTTTTTAATCCAGTTCAGCGATCTAGTGGAGTAGAAAGTACAAATACTTTCTCTCAAATGAAGTGAAGTAAAAGTAAGAAGTATCCACTGTAAAATGTATTTAATTAAACTACAAATATCTACAATTTGTACTTAAGAGCATCACTTTACTACTTTTGCTTTGTTACATTCCACCACTGCCTAGAAAACATTCAAACCAAGTCTTCATCAGGACTAGCCTAGACTCAAAGCTACATAAATAAATACGAGTCAGCACGAGGCTCGTCTCAGCTGCTTTGTGCCTCCATAGTGTCACACAGCCATAATATCACACTCACAATTATAAATAATGTACGAGTGACACTGTTCTCCCCATGCATTCAAGGCCCGTCTGCATTTCCCATGGAGCACTGCACATATGGAGTCGTCATAAAATAATAAAACTTAAGCTGGTGTCTGTGGGGACGCTCACGACTCAAGCTGTGCACATATAGAGTCCTGCCACTGTGCATCTGTCACACACTCCTCTGCACTGGACACCTGCACCGACTTTAGCCCGATCAGAAACCGGAAGTGTGATTTGAAATGGTTCAGTGGGATTTTTACGACCATTCAGCTTGGTCTGGGTTGCCGTTCTGTTTTTTTTTTTTTTTTTTTTTTTAAACATTTCTCTATTTCATTCTGGGATAGTACTTTATAAAGCAAATATTAACCAAAAGAATGTGCACATTACCAGTCAAAACCCGCTCACTCACTTTTTACTACTTTCTACATTTTATATACACACAAAAGGGATAAAATATTTAACTTTTTTCTACTACATAATTCCATTAATCGTACTTCATATAACTACTAAATACACTCGAAAAAAAGTCGCCACCTGGATTTAACTAAGCAAATAGGTCCAAGCCTCAGCAACAGTCTGTTTTTTCTTCCCTGATGGCACGAGTGGTTCAGGAGCGTGAGACATCATTTTCACACATGGATTGTCCACCACAGAGTCCAGACCTTAACCCCAGTGAGGATCTTTGGGATGTGCTGGAGAAGCTTTGTGCAGCGTCAGACTCGACCATCATCAATGCAAGATGTTGGTGAAAAATGAATGCGACACTGGATGGAAATAAATCTTGTGACACATATTTGAAGTCTTCTGTTTGTATATAAAATGTGGAGAAAAAAAAAAAAAATAATACTAATAAAATGAGAGAGTGTGTCTAAACATTAAAACTGGAAAAACAAAGACATTTAAGTCCACCACAAGTACAATGTTAGAAGCTTTTCTTGTGCCAAATTAGACTAACTTCCATCCATCCCTTATCTTCCACTTATCTGGGGCCAGGTCGCGGGGACAGCAGTCTGAGCAGAGACTCCCAGACTTCCCTCACCCCAGACACGTCCTCCAGCTCCTCTCGACGTGAAGAAGCAGCGGCTCTACTCCGAGCTCCTTCCATGTGACTGAGCTCCTCACCCTATCTCTAAGGGAGCACCCGGCCACCCTGCAGAAGAAGCCCATTTCGGCTGCTAACTTAAGTAATTATTGTGGATCAAGTGTCAAGTGCCCAAGGATTCCTCAGTAGTATACACTTGTTCAAGCTGGAAGCAACCCACCAACCTCTTGATCACTTGGCAAAACATTCTGTAACTGAACTAGAGCAAAGTACAAACAGTGCGTAAGCGTCGAGGTCTGTAAACAGCCTCATCCAGGGTAATTGTGTTCTGATTACTGATCTATAAGCACCTTCACAGCTCATAAATAGGTTTATTTATGAAAGTATACAGTGCAGGCCTACGCAGAGGAACTTATACCAACTTTGGCCTAGATTCAAGTTTTGAAATTGAATATTGAGTCAGTATTAGGCTTACATAACAGGGGCCGCTAGGTGTACGTAGCACTGCTGACAAAAGAGTTTTACAATAACATATGGATTTGGAGAATGTCTTAAACATAAACTTTGTAAAGGAAAGGATAAATAAAATGTATCTTACAGTTTATGACATCTGTAGTAATCTATACATTTGAATACATATTTGGAGTATAGTTCTAGCATTAAGTTAAGTGTTTTAATGTGTAAAAACAATAGGTACTTTTTACTCTTTTATAACATTATGGCCCTTAAAGGTTCTATATTACGCAAAACTTGTGACCTTCTCAAAAACCTACCTGGAGTTGTTTTTTATTTCATTCACACTTGTTTGAGTAACTCTTTTTATTAATCTGTCTACAAACCCCAAGCTCAAAATGCTCTGTTCCACCTTGTGATGTCACGAAGTGGTAATTTTACAGCTACGTTTTACCTTTTGTTTAGTAGAGTTTGGCAATTCCAGGACTCGATACACCTTCGCTAGAAACATTTGCTTGATTTCACAGCGGAGCACTTCCTCTATTACCAGATTACATCACAAGGTGGAACAGAGTGTTTTCTGCTTGGGAGAAGAAGTCAGTTTATATATACAGGGTTTGTGTGTTAAACAAGTGTGAATGAAGCAAAACACAACTTCAGGTCTGTGTCATGATAACTGGCCACAGGACCAAAGAGACAGGTCTCGGGGAAACAGAACAGAGTTTATTTGTAGATATAGGAAACTGAATGAAGGTCGTCATAACAGACAGTTGGAGGCGGTGTTGTAGGCAGTCGTCCTGGAGCGGGTCGTGGGTCGCAGGGTCAAAGGTTTGGGTGTTCGTACCGGACATGGAGAGCTGGGTCGGAGACGGAGGTGCAGGGTAGTTCCAAGAAGTGGAATCACGGTGGACAGACGAGCAAGTACACCGGAGCACGACATGAAGATGACAAGACGATCTGACCCCGAGTGTCAGGTCCTGGCTCCTTTGTCCGCCCCGGGTGCAGCTGGTTGCAGATTAGGTCCAGGTGTGAACGGGAGGAGCCCACATCTCCATCCAGCTCCAGGCTCAGATACGGAAGGGAGGGGGAAAACAGTGCAAAACACACACACACACACACACACACAAAAACAAATCCTGACAGTATGTTTGTGATGAGGAAACTAGAGGAAAAAATAGAGTAATACCAGCCCTTTAAGTTTCCTCTGACTGGACAGTGTATAAAATGAGTTTGAAGAGCGGATATACATAATCTGCTTTAGGACCAGTCCCCTCGGCTATGATGCAGGATACACTGAGTACAATCTGCTGACTCTGCCTACCTCTGATTTTCATTATAGAAAAACTGATTTTGCCTAGAGATTCACGTTGTACGGGATGGAAGCTTGTGGCTAAGACTAGGACACTGATAGTCCACCGGCCCCAGGGGAGAACGACAGGAGCACCCATTAAGCGCAGTGCAAATCTGGGATATAAGGTCCAGCTGTCGCCCAAAGCCAAAGAACAGCTCCTCTGAGTGATCCTCCCTGCTTCTGTCAGCAACAAGGTGAATGAGATTTTAGGTGTGAGACTGTAAGATGCTGAATAAATATAAAAGCATTGAGAAACATGGAGGAACGTGTGGCCTGGACCTCAGGGTGAGAAGGTACGTTTAACAGATGTTGTAAATCTTTTCAGACTAAACCGACAGCTCTAAGTCAAAGCAGGAAGACGCATTACTCAGGCCGGTGCAGCTTTTTTATGGAAGATGAAGACAGTAACTCAGTTGGTAGAATGTTTGCCCACTGATTCGATGGTTGGCGGTGCGAAGATGAATGCTGTTGTTGTGTTCTTGGGCAAGACACGTAACCCACCTCACCCCGAGTGTCTGTGTACGCTGGTGTGTGAATGGGTGAGTGGTAGAGATCAACCGATTTTTTTTCATGGCCAATGCCGATACAGATTGTTTAGAATGCAGAGCTCTGTCGATATTTTTTGTCGATATGTAAGGCTGATTTTGATTATTTCTCCCAAATTATGTAACTTAAATGTACTACAAACTCCCCCCGCAAGCCTGTTTTATCACAATCGTATAAGAGAGCTGTGAAGTCATGTTTTGTGCAGTATCTCTCCATATTACAGTGTTAATATAAAGCTTTATGTGTATTTTCTAGGGAGCAAATCGACCAAAACAACATATCACCCTCTGCTTATACATTACAAAGGCCAAATATCGGCCCATATAGGTTGGGCGATATTTGGACCATCTCTAGTGAGTGGTTCCCTCGATGTAAAGCGCTTTAAAGTCCTTGAAGATGGAAAATTACTATATAAAAATGCGATCACTGACCAGGATTTTAACAGGTATCTTGTCCTAAAGGTTGGCCTTCTTGTGCACTTCTTCGAGAGAGAGAATAAACAGCAGTGGTAGACGAGCTGATAGATCCATATGTGGAAAATGACATTTGAAAAGATAATAAGTGAAGTGGCTGCATTAACATGGTGAGTGCTTTTGAAGTGGGAGGTGAGCAGTGCGTTATTATAGTTGTTGAAAGTGCATAAGGAGTAAAAGATGTAAATGTATGAGCTGTATACGGTGTAATGGGGGAAGGACAGTCTCAGTTTATGCTCACTGTGGTTAATGCATCTTATGGATTATCAAACAGGAAGGGAGAGGGAGAGATGGTAAGAGCAGCTTATTTTTTTTATTGTAGACCATAATAAAATAGTTAGAAATTTTAAGTACTTAAAGGGCCGATATTATGCCATTTTCTGATTTATGTTATGTTTCCTCATCAAAAACATAACTGGAGTTGTGTTTTACTTCATTCAAACATGTTTAGCACACAATCCTTTCTTAATCTCTTCTCTCAAACACTCTGCTCCACCTTGTGATGTCATGTGGTAATACAGGAAGTACTCCACTGTATATTTAAACTCGATACACTTTCACTAGAATCATTTGGGGGATTTACCAATCTCTTAACAAAAGCTAAAAGAAAACTACCACTTCATGACATCACAAGGTGGAACAGAGCATTTTAAGCTCTGGAGATGTAGACAGACTGATAATAAAGGATTACTCAAACATGTGTGAATGAAACAAAACACAACTCCAGGTATGTTTTTGAGGAGGTAACAGCATTAAAACATGGCTTAAAACTCACAAGAGTCCATTTTGTATAATATAGGCTTGACTTCGAGACCTTTTCAGCATAATAGAATTGTTTTCCCATCTCATTTATTCATTTGAAATTGTATTTGGAGTGTTTTCCTCTACCTTCTTTAAACTGACTTTTCTCTTGATCGGTGACACCCGTTGGTTTCAGCAGTGTCGCGTCGCCATTTTGGTACAAATGAAAATAAATCCGCTGTTTGCTTCTGTGAATGTTTGCGATCCATCTGGTCCAGGAGCACAGAACTTTGCAGTGATGACTCGTGGACTTGTTTCTAGCTGTTTTAGATCGATATTGTGATTTAACATTTCCAAAATATAAAATAATGATCCACAGATGCCATAGATTATAACTATAGACCAGGAGTGTCCAAACTTTGGCCTGGGGGACAAATGCGGCCCTCAGACCAGTTTTTATTGGCCCTCAGACATCCTGCTGAACTGGCCCAGTTGATCATAAGCAGAACTTTTAAAGCAAATTCAACTATTTCTACCACTATATCCTCAAACATCACATTGCAGTGCGACACAGACCTAAAATGAATGTGTTTCAAGCCTTATTAATCCACAGCGGCTCTGTCAAAGTTGTGTGTAAAGCACCACACTGCACTGATCACCAGTCTATGGCCCTCCACTTCAAATATGTTTGGAGATGTGGCCCTCGATAAAAAAAAAAAAAGGGGCACCTCTGCTATAGACAAAAGTAGTATCTTCTTTAATGTCAAATATTTGCCTTTTCTCAGATCCTCTTAGAAAAAAAAAAAAATCAGAAATGAACAGTATAACTCAAGACTAGACCAAGACTAGTTCAGAACAAGATTACGCAAGACTCAGACTGTCACCCATAGCGTTCAGCTCCAGCCAAATAAAGCTCATTGAGGCTGGCAGTTATAGAGGAGAATTTGGAGCCGAGTTCTGTATTTGTTGAAGGTAACACTCTTCACACCTGCAGCTGGTTTAGCAGGGGGCGGGCGCTTGGCAACGATGTCAATCAAACCTGTTACTAATGCTAGCGGGAGCAACCTCGGGGAATGAAAGAGCCTCATTGGTCTATTATGAATGTTCATATCTTGATTTACGGACAGAATAACCAAATAAAAACATTTTAACACCAAAATGACGAACCTGAACGCAACTGTTACAGAGAGAGGGGCGACAGTTTTTCAATAGAAAGTGAATTGAAGCCAGAGTCGTTGGAAATGGAAGCGCACCTGTTTTACTAACCTGCTAGTTGCTGTGCTCCAAAGACTTGAACTGAAATACTCCTTGAATAAACATGTGCATCTCCAGTATAACTCTTATCTCCAGTTTGTCAGTATTATGTTACCCCAAAATGTATCTTTATTTTCATTTGTTTACAAAGAACTTCTAAAAATCCCCAAACCATACGGTAAAACTGTCTTGTTTTTACTTCTCAATCTCTCTCTCTCCCTTTCAGAGTCATGTGTCTTCTCCTAAACACCAGCTGCTGTCTAAATTAAGCTCAAACACGATAACGTCTGGATAAACTTTGCTGTAAACTTCCACAATACACTTCAAATTGTCATTGGCAGCAGTGACTCGCAACTCTGCTAACAGCGCGAAACAAGGGCCGAGGCCAGGAAATAGACTCATATAAATGCAAAAGGTACACGTGTGGACAGCATGGAAATGAGCAGATAAACAGTGATTGCTATTAGGAGGGCAGTGCTGGTCAACATGGAGAGGAGCTAATCGTAGGCTATATATTTAAAGTTTTCTGGTTGTGTTTAGAGACGCTTAGAAATCAAACGCTTAGGATTCTGCAAAAATAACCTTTGAAGATAACTGTACGTGAGGATATTAACATGTGCTATAGACTGGAGCATATGGCATCAACAAAAGCAACCCACACAACTTCTGCAGAAGAGTCTGGAACTATGCAGGAGTCAAGACACTTCTGCAGATTACATTTACACTGACGGGTAGGAGGAACTTTATCTTTCCAGGCAGGTCATGAGAACAGATTTTGACATTTTTGAATATATTGTTGGAGTAAATGATAGAGGATGATATTAAAACCACACCACTAAAGAAGAATGATATCTAAAAAAGTATTCTAAATATTTAAATCTAAAAAAAATATGAACTGCAATAAATAAATGCACAGATGCACCGCTTCAGTAGTGAGTTTGTTGAATTATAAAGTTGCATGACTCATTATAGACACATTCTACAGCTCAAATCTGATCGTTTCAATGCTCCCACTAGTACAAAGACAAAGTGCCTACAATAAATACTGACCCCCAAAAATGATTGTTCTATCAATCATATGTTGAACAGTGAAGTAATTATCATGCAGGCCTATTTCTTTCATTCTTTTTCCTCAATAAAAAATAAATTACCTTCCTTCCTTTTTAGGAATTCAAACTGTCTGTGTCCGACTGACGGGGCGTCCACAATGTTCACAGAAGTCAGATTTTGTAGAGATTTTTCTCTATGTTCACAAAATGAACATTCAAAATTTTAAATCCTCAAAGTGCCTAAAAGTTAGCTTTGTAAGATTTAGCCTAGCCCCACTCTGCTAGCAGCTATTGCACATTTCTGAAGTCGCATTGTAGGAGGCCCCAGCCCGAGGAGCTAATGCAGAAGAGAAAATGATATTTGGGCCCATGCACCAATGAGCACAGACCACTGAAAACAAAACTACGCCACCCTGAGTTCACCTTCCAGATGTTATTATTCTTCCATGGATGAAATGTTAGCAACAATAGCCTCTGTGCACAGCAGCATGCTAGCTAGCTACATATAATCTATATCAATCTATAAAAACTAGAATTAATTAAAATAAAGTCTGCCGAATTATGTTAAATACTTAAGTTTGTGGTGGTGTTTGAATATGTATTATGCCTTAAAATTAGCATTAGCATTAGCATTGAGGCACAAACATCCCTCTTTCTAGTTCTGGTTTTATGCAGTTTTAGACAAAGTTGGACAGCAAATAGTTACTCTAACAGTGAAGTTTTCAGTGTCGTGTACAGAACCTATGTGCAGGCCTATCAGCTGCACAACTGCAAAACAACCTTGTACTTTTCATTTTTACTGCTAAATTTAATGAAGTAGTTTTACATTTTCTAATAATATGCTTTTCTTCAACAAAAATATACATTTTGAGCTAAAATTTAAAATCTCCCCTTGTAATGCTCAGACTTTCTCAGTGTTACTTTACACGCTTGTATGTGCAGACTAGAGCTACGTGCTAACTCAGCATCCACAGTACAGTCCTGCTCCTGTTATCTCAGACACTGCACATGTACATGGAACACTGCCCCATTCATGAAACTCCTATAGACCGACTTACACAGAGGGACAAATTAAACCTTGAATAGGTCCTGATTGTTTGAATAAAAGCTGGTGCGTGTGCTTGTGTGTGTGTGTGTGTGTGCTGGTGTGTGTGCTGGTGTGTGTGCTTGTGTGTGTGCTGGTGTGCGTGCTTGTGTGTGTGCTTGTGTGTGTGCTTGTGTGTGTGCTTTGTGTGTGTGCTTGTGTGTGTGTGTGTGTGTGTGTGTGCTGGTGTGTGTGCTTGTGTGTGTGCTGGTGTGTGTGCTTGTGTGTGTGCTTGTGTGTGTGCTTGTGTGTGTGCTTGTGTGTGTGCTTGTGTGTGTGCTGGTGTGTGTGCTTGTGTGTGTGCTTGTGTGTGTGCTGGTGTGTGTGCTTGTGTGTGTGCTTGTGTGTGCTTGTGTGTGTGTGTGCTGTGTGTGTGTGCTGGTGTGTGTGCTTGTGCGTGTGCTTGTGTGTGCTGTGTGTGTGTGTGTGTTTGGTGTGTGTGCTGTGTGTGTGCTTGTGTGTGTGCTTGTGTGTGCTGGTGTGTGTGCTTGTGTGTGTGCTGGTGTGTGTGCTTGTGTGCGTGCTTGTGTGCGTGCTGGTGTGTGTGCTTGTGTGTGCTTGTGTGTGTGCTTGTGTGTGTGCTTGTGTGTGTGCTGGTGTGCGTGCTGGTGTGTGTGCTGGTGTGTGTGCTGGTGTGCGTGCTTGTGTGTGTGCTGGTGTGTGTGCTTGTGTGTGTGCTTGTGTGTGTGTGCTTGTGTGTGTGCTGGTGTGCTTGTGTGTGTGGTGTGTGTGTGTGTGTGCGTGCTGTGTGTGTGTGCTGGTGTGTGTGTGTGTGTGTGTGTGTGTGCGTGCTGTGTGTGTGCTTGTGTGTGTGCTTGTGTGTGTGCTTGTGTGTGTGTGTGCTTGTGTGTGTGCTTGTGTGGTGTGTGTGTGTGCTGCTGTGTGTGCTGGTGTGCGTGCTGGTGTGAGTGCTTGTATGTGTGCTTGTGTGTGTGTGTGCTGGTGTGCGTGCTGGTGTGTGTACTTGTGTGTGTGCTGGTGTGTGTGTTGGTGTGCGTGCTGGTGTGCGTACTGGTGTGTGTGCTTGTGTGTGTGACTGTGTGTGCTGGTGTGCGTGCTAGTGTGTGTGCTTCTGTGTGTGCTTTTGTGTGTGCTTCTGTGTGTGCTTGTGTGTGTGCTTGTGTGTGTGCTGGTGTGTCTGCTTGTGTGCGTGCTTGTGTGCGTGCTGGTGTGTGTGCTGGTGTGTGTGCTTGTGCGTCTGCTTGTGTGAGTGTGGTTATGTGGGTGGAGGCGGAGCTCTTGTGTGTCCCTGGTTTTAAAGGCAGGTACGGTTGCAGAACGCTGAGCGCAGTTAGCTTTTCTCTCCATAATTGCTCCTCGCCGTAAATGCTAATTTGGTGTCATGACTGCTTGACTGAGTCCCAGATGGGATTTTAAAAGAACCCAGCCTCTGTCTAATTTCATTCTGTTTAACCCACCCATCCAGGGGCTCTTTGTGGCTGCATTCTCAAAGTATGTACCGCCCGTCTGCCGAGCTTTGACTTAAATGCTGGTGGAATTTTTTGTGATTTAGCGGCTTGTAAAAGACGCTGGTGAGAGACCTCTCCTCTTGGCAGAGCTCTCTGGGGTTATGAATCTGAATGTGAACGTGTGTATAAATCAATGTGTACACACTTTGAACCATGTAGCGCATACTGTAAACATACAGGGTATAAATATGTATTCATGTACTAGAAGATATTCTCATCGTTGGCCTCGTAGCATAATCACCCAAGTCAATTTTCAAGGTTTTTGCAGATATACAAAAAGTGCCTGTGTCAATTAGAAGAAAGGGGTGGTTTGTGTCTTTAGTAAAAGTCTTTCTAATTGGCCAAGGATGGAGCCAGTGACACCTACATATGCAGCAGGTTCTGGAGAGTAGCATGAGAAAAAAAAAGAAGGTATGGTCGGCGATGTTATTCACTTACATGAGTTTATGGAGGAGGAACAGATTCACACAAATAATACAACCTGTATCCAGAGACTGGTTCACCCAAAGGACAAAACCCCAAGCCATAAACAAAGTAATGTGGTGTACTCCATTAAGTGTAGTGAAGAGTGCAGTGAGCGTTACACTGGAAAAACTAAGCAGCCACTCCATAAGAGAATGTACCGAGTCTGCTGTACATCTCCATCTCAAAGCCACTAATCACTCCTTTGAAGACAGTGAGGTTCAGATCTTAGCCAGAGAAAAGAACTGGTTTGAGAGGGGAGTTAAAGAAGCTATTTTTTGTCAGGAATGGGGGCCTGAGATGTAATTTATCTCTGATGTATAACTCCATCCTCTGTCATGATCCCTGTCTGCTGTCCTTCTGTGTTGCTCTCCCCCTCCCTCACCTGCTGAATCCGGAGCCGGGCGGAGCTTCCAGTCCCTCCCACGCGCACCTGCACCTCGTCAACGAGATTACCTCCACCTGCCGTGGGTATAAGATGGACTGGAAGCGTTCACTTGGAACCAGAACGCCCGTGTGCATACGTGAATACTCCTGCCTGGCTTTGTTTGCTCGTTATGTTGTATATCCTGTTGACTTGGATTTTTGCTCTTCTCCAGACCCAGCCTTGGACCGGATTCTCGCTCCTGCACTCCTGCACTGGTACTGTATCCTGATTGTCTCGTTCCCGCACTTGTGTGTTTTCCCTGGACTCTGATTCGTACCCACGAACCCGAGCACCTGTGGATTTATGAATTGTACTACCTGTTGCACTATTTTTGTAAATAAACACTGTAAAGACTTCTGGAGTTACGCGGTTTTGGTCCCGCTTTCTGCCTGGTTACGACATCCTCAGACCCAAAGCAAACAAAGACAACAAAGAAAACAAAAGATCTAGTCAGTCGGCTCGTTTAGGCTCCACCAGTAATTTGACCAGAACTGAAGAAGCGGCTTGGATGAGCAGCCAAACAGCTTCACTCCTACAACATTTTGTCCCGTTGACAGATTTAACTTCAGCTTATACTATGGATCAGACCTGGACGGCTGAGGGATTACACAGACAATACAACCTGTAAAGTGTATAATATCGCAAAAAAAAATCTAAAAAGATGTAAAATTGTAAAAAAAACACAAAAAAAAAACGGAAAAATATAAACGTCAAAAAGTCAAGTAAAGTATATCAATTATACATAAATAAGTAATAATAAGGATAACAGCTTTTCAACTTTTCAGAGAACTTGTAAAACAATAGACTGTGTACAGCAGCATGTAGCTCACTGTGTCTCAAAGCTAACAGTCACTTTTATTAAAATCAGAAAACACAAACTAAAAATTAAATACTTCAGTTTGTGGCACTGTTTTAATATTTATTATGGCTCAAAATTAACATTAGCATTAGCAATGAGACACAAACATCTCTCTTTCCGGTGTCCTCAGGTGAAGTATTCATTTTGTGTAGTTTTTAACATCACTGACATCCACCTCGCTGTCCACTGCCTCATCGTTAAATATTTATTCCTTTTAGCGTGACTCTGTAAAAACCTCTTTGAGATGAAATTGGAAAAGAAGTAGTGACGCTAACAGTGAGGTTGTGCACAGAGCCAATTTGGTTATTTTTGTTATTTAATGTGAGCACCATAATTTTAAAATTGGACACATGTACAGGAATTTGTTCAGTTCTCTTCCCATATTGATGGTAAACCTTTTTCACGTTTATGCAGTAAAACACATCAACTCGTTAGCAGCTTCTTTGGTTTACTTCTAGCATATAATTGTTTTTCCCTCTACAACCTAAAGTGAGACTCTTCCCATGTTTTGCGCTGCGTCAGAGCCCCAGTTGCATCACATATGGGTTTGCTTTGAAGCGGGCGAGCTGGAGGAAAGAGGGTGTGTATTTTTAAACTGTGCTGTCTTCATTAATGGCTTGTGCCTAGTGGAGTTGCACGGATAATAAACCCACTCGGTGATTGACACAGCACTGCTTTGTGCCCTCGAGCCAACAATTTAACTGACTTATAACTTTAAAAGAGGCTGTGTTTTTCCCATGAAAGTGCCTGCAACAGTTAGCACCATATATTACAAATCCTTATATTGGCTTACAGCTAAGGGGGTGTAAATGTGGGTGGGTGTTTATTACATTGTGGGGACTAAAATCCGTATATAGTCACATCACCTGCCTCCGCTATGACGCCAAAATGCAGGTCCCTTAGACGTAAATGCTTTATTATTAGATCATAACCTTTTAACCCACATTTTAACTTGAAACCATGTTAATGTAGGGTTTATGTTAAGTTTGTATAGTGACTATGGTTAAGGTTAAGCATAGGAACCCAACATGTGGACGTGCATGTGGGTGGTGGGTGGATATTTATGACATTGTCAGGAATAAAATCTATATACAGTGGTCCCTCGTTTATCGCGGGGTTACCGTCCAAAAATAACCTGCAATAAGTGAAATCCGCAAAGTAGAAAGTGTTATTTTTTACAATTATTCTATATGTTTTGTGGCTGTAAAACCCTACACCACACACTTTATACACTTTTCTCACACAGGCATTAACATTTTCTCACATTTCTCTCTTGTTTAAACATTCTCAAAGTTCAAACTTTCATAGGCGCCTTTGTCACGTTTTCTGGACATTGTGGGTTTTGTTGGGGAGAAAAGTTGCAAACATACAGCACTTCAGAGTCACACTGCGATCCCACATTTATGTAAATTTGGCTGAACACATTCTGTACTGTACAGGAGACACGGAGGAGACTGATGGACAATGGTCTACAGTCCCTCAGCCAATCAGGACGCAGAACACAATGGTCTATAGTCCCTTAGCCAATCAGGACGCAGAACACAATGCACGTTCATACACTGTAACACAAACGTTCATAAAAAAAAAAGCGAAACAGTGAGACCGCAAAAGATGAACTGTGATATAGCAAGAGACCACTGTGTACTCACATCATCTGCCTCTGTTATGGTGCCAAAATGCAGGTCCCTTGTTGTATTATTAGATCATAACATGGTTTCAAGTTAAGATGTGGGTGAAATGGGTTGATTTTAGGTTAAGTTTATATAATATATAAGTATAGTGACTATGGTTAAGGGCATCTCCTCCCAGGAAATGAATGTAAGTCAATATATTGTCTCCAAGAAGCATGGGAACCAACATATGTACATGTGGATTGTGGATGTGGACGGGGATTTATCACATTGTGGGGACTAAAATACTACGTACACACGTTTTGGGGACCTGCCTTCAAAAAATTGTTCCCCATGCGATGAATCCTTATTACATCGACAACATTTAAAGTTCTGATATGGGTTAAATAGGTCATAGGGTTTAGGTTATTGTTAAGGTTCGGGGGATTTGTCTCCAGCAAACGTCAATGTAATGTCCCCGAAAAGCACTGAAGCTCAACAGTCGTGCATGTGTGTGATCGGAGGACATTTTGACAAAGCTGGTTTCACAGTGTCGCCTCATCTTCTTATTCTTGAATGATTTCTGCACTTGGTGTGCGACTGTTCTCTCCGAGTGAACATCTGTGGGAGTACTGCTACTTACCCAATGTATATCTCAAGGATTTGCATACATGTTCTCCTTACATGCTGGGGTATGCTTCAGCGGCTGTGGTTAGGTTGTCACCCCGGGGTGCAAGCTGGAATCTGCCTCATTGTTCCGCCTTGTGTGGGAGCTTGTGTTCTCCTTATGGATTAGCTTGTACCGAGTGGAGTATGTAATAGGTCATATCGCTTGTTCAGCTCAGAAAACATTTGGTTGGAGGCTTTTGCAGCTGTTATATAAAGTGGCTAGTTAAATTACATGTTAATTTTGCTTTGGTCCAAGCTGGATTAAATTTGACCGAAAATTGTCTTGTTTGTGTTTATTATAAAGTTAGCATTCAGAAACAATAATTCCCACCAAACTATTAAAGGTCCTACATTACACAAAACTGACTCTTGTGAGCTTTATGACATGTTATAATGTGGCTACCTCCTCAAAAACAGACCTGGAGTTATGTTTTGTTTCATTCACACATGTTTGAGTAAGTCTTTATTATTACTTTGTCTACATCTTCAAAGCTCAAAATTCTCTGTTCCACCTTGTGATGTCATGAAGTAGTACTTTTCAAGTTAACAGCTCCTTTTACCTTTAGTGCTGTAGAGATTGGGAATTTCTGGGCTGAAATTATCCAAATGATTCTAGTGAAGGTGTATGGTTTAAAAACACAGTGGAGCACTTCCTGTATTACCACATGACATCACAAGGTTGAACAGACTGTATTCTGTTTGAGAGAAGCCTAAATATGCAGGGTTTGTGTGTTAAACATTGCAATATTGATCTAAAATCTTAATACCAACAGTTAATTGACTTCCTGTTCAAAACTGCTGAACTGACTTGCCCCACATTTACAATACTACAACTATTCCACTGGCCTGGTTGGCTTGGGGCCGCCTTGGAGCGGGTCTGTTTGGTGCGTGTCCATGCTCGGGGCATGGCTCCGGGTCCTGGGGCAGGGCACTGCTCCATGAAATACTGACATCACACAAATATTGTCTTAATAAATGAGTGACCATAGCTCAGTTTTGTAGAGTGTTTGTCCTCTGACCCGAAGGGTTTGTTCGAATCCTGCCCTCAGGGTTGGCAGAGGGTTCAGAGCACTGATCCACAGGTTGGTGTTGCATTTCCAGCTGCTGTTGTGTCCTTGGGCAAGACACCTAACCCTGTCTGTGTACACTGGTGTATGAATGTGTGGGTGAATGGGTGAGTGATTTGAGTGCCTTGTAGGTGGAAAAGCGATGTATAAAAATGTAACCATTTACTATAAACAAATCTAAATCATATTTGAATTACATAATTCATAATTACAATGTCGATTTCAGTAATTCACAGAAAGACATTTAATTTGTGGCTCTGTGAGACATGGATAAAGCTAGCATACACATAAATTGGTTTATTGTCAGCTTTGTGTGAGTTTGTTTGACCATTTTTTTCCTGCCTCTGGCCACGTTTTAAACTCTCTTTATGCAGCTAATGCGTTGGGTTTGGCTCATGTTAGATGCATTATGTACTGGAAATGGACACTTGTGGCCTCTACCGATCTGCTCCAAAGTGATCCAGTGGAAATGAGGCTAATGAGTAAGCTATCATGAGGGAAACCCATTATAACATGTTTTGAAACTCAAAAAGCTCCTTTGATTGAAAATGATAAGACTTTAAAGCATGCTTTATTTGTTGATGTTCTCCTCAAATAGGCTAACTTTCTTATCCCCAAAAGGAGAGAAATTGTTCTAGTTTTAATTTAAAAAGCCATTTTAACTGCCAAAAACATGAATGCCACCCTTATTATAGTTGTTTGAAGACCAATAATAATCATGAATGACCAAAGTGGCCCAAAAGCATGTCCACAAATGGCTTAATTGCAGGTTGTCAGTTTGATAGTGATCTTGAGAAATCCAGTTTGAAGTCAGTTTTTCGTTCTGGTCTTGTTGTACTGTTGTCCAACTCTGTCGACCTGCATTTCCAATACCTCCCAAAATATTCTGCGTGGTACGCTGAAAATATAAGCAAATGCGATAATAAAAATATGACAACAAATATAAAGAAGGCTCTTCCCTCTTCTTCCACTTATCCTGGGTTGGGTAGTGGGGGCAGCAGTATAAACAAACTGGGTCTTCCCCAGGGTGACATGCTCAGAACATCTCCCCAGGAAGGAACTGATTCTCTCTGTGTGGAGGAGCAGCAGCTCTACTCCGAGCTTGTTCTTTCTGTCATTACCCAAAGCTTGTGACCACAGGTAAAGGTAGGTATGTAGATGGACTGGTAAATTGAGACCTCTGCCTCTCGACTCCCTTTGCCCTTGTTTACCACAACAGTTCGATACAGGGACCACATCACTGCAGATACTCCACCGATCCGCCTGTCAATCTCGACCTCCATCCTTCTCAAGAACTCCTCCACTTGAGGCAAGGAGCCACCTTTTCCCAGCCGAGAACAATGGACTTCATACTCTGCTGCAAACCCCCCAGTGCATGTTGCAGGTCCTGGTTTAATGAAGCCATCAGGACAACCTCATCTGCAAACAGCAGAGATGAGAACCTATGGTCTCCAAACCAGACCCCTCACTGTCCATAAAAACAATGAACAGAAGTGGAGACAAAGGGCAGCTGTGGCAGAGTCCATCATGCACTGGGGGGAGAAAGAAGGCCAGAGCAGACATAGTACAAAGGTATGTACTCCATATTGTATACTGTATATCCAATATCGTTACTGAATTTTCCTTTAGTATTCATCAGTTTTATTTATTCACTTTATTCTTGTGCTTCAGAAACAAGAAAGTGAATATCTTTTTTTGCAGTAAGAGTTATTTGTTTTGAGGTATAGCGCCACATTTCAGATCTAGTACGCTAATAACAAGCAGCTTGGCTACGACTTTAGTGAGTGGCATCAGACAGCCCATCCTTTATTCCCCGTGACCGAGTCCTTTCTGTGTAACCTTTCAGGTTTTGGTGTGCTGCCGATAGTAATATTTCTACTGCTGAGACAAAAATCCTTCCAAGTCTTTTTCCTGCACTCCGAGAGCCACAAGTTCATATATATCGCATTTTCCTGGTGGAGATGTGTCATTAAGATTGGCATTATAGTTTCCGGGGACCTGATTTGTTTCTGGGGTGAGGGAACTATAGCTTCCTGCAGAGACGTTCCGATGCCATTATACCCGGATCACACGCGCACCGGTGAATATCTCTATATTGAAGACTGTCTGGTGCACTATTCTTCTCCTCTTGCTTACTTTATGTCACCTCTCCTTTTTATATCTGATAAATTCAAATCTCGTTCCTGTTATCTGCACAGAGTTCTCAATATGCCATCCAGTGTGTTTAGGACCAATTTTCACTGCATATGAGCTATTGTACATGTGCAAATAATTCTGTCATATGAATGTCTGAAGAGAGGGGCATCAATATGGGCTGATAGCATGTAGATATGAGGTTTTCTACTCTGTATATTTCATAAATCACACTATTTCAGAGGAAGAGATATTCAAATACTGGACTAAATATTGCTTTTATGATATAATTCCTCAAGCTGGAGTAAATTTGTACCACTGCTTCTCCTCATACTACTAGTACTGCTTCTTCTGTCACTGTCTGCTACTATTACTGCTGCTGCTTCCAGTAGTGGAAGAAGTAGAGTGGTCCCTCAGTTCACCTTTCGTGGTCTCACTGTTTATGTGCAATTTTGCAAGATTTTTACAGTGCAGGAACGTGCATTGTGTTCTGCGTCCTGATTGGCTAAGAGACTGTAGACCATTGTGTTCTGCGTCCTGATTGGCTGAGGGACTGTAGACCATTGTGTTCTGCATCCTGATTGGCTAAGGGACTGTAAACCATTGTGTTCTGCGGCCTGATTGGCTAAGGGACTGTAGACCATTGTGTTCTGCGTCCTGATTGGCTAATTGACTGTAGACCATTGTGTTCTGCGTCCTGATTGCTGAGGGGACTGTAAACCATTGTGTTCTGCGTCCTGATTGGCTAAGGGACTGTAGACCATTGTGTTCTGCGTCCTGATTGGCTGAAGGACTGTAGACCAGGGGTCTCAAACTCAAATTAGCTGGGGGCCGCTGGAGGCAGAGTCGGGGTGAGGCTGGGCCGCAACCCCCCCCCCCCCCACAAAAAAAAAAAAAAAAAAGTCATTTTTATTTACAGATTTACAGCACAGTATAGTATTTGGCGTCTTTTCTATATACTGTGCTCATTTTTTTTTAATCTACGAAGGTTTGAACTTTGAGAGTGTTTAAAAAAGAGAGAAATATGAGAAAATGTTAAAGCTTGTCTGACGGTGCGACCCTATAATTGGTCCGGGTTTCCGGGGACTGTTATTGCCGATGGACCGGTGCCACTATGTGACTGCAGACTATCTCCCAGTCCCATTTCGGCACGAAGGCAGAGGAGCACCCTTCGTTGGCCGGGCACTTTGAACAGCACTTCGTAGTGTACTTTAAAACTGTGCATGAGGCGAATTGGGGACACACGGCCAATGACCGACAAATAACGGTGCGACCCTATAATTGGTCCGGGTTACCGGGGACTGTTATTGCAGATGCACAGGTGTCACTATGTGACCGCAGACACAGGAGGCTGCACTGAGCTCTTTACTTTTCTTTTATCCCACCACATAACCATCACTTTGATTTATTTTTGTCAGAGAGAGACCTCATATGAACTCTCTAAGTGCCATTGACGTGCGTGTGTTAATATATGAATATATTTATGTACATTTATATATGTGTAATATCCCACTGAACAGCGTTGTGTTGTGAACGCAACGCACTTGGACGAATGTGGCGTGTGCTCAATAGAAACGAGGCACCAGGCACAGAATATAACACTCCATGGCAGCGCTACAGTAACTTTCACTCATTGAGAAATGTTTCTCTGCATCAAACCCGGCCGATGTCCCGCCCCCAGAGCCATATACCCCCACCGTGATTGGTAGATTCGTTCAGCTCCACACACAACAACTGTAAAGTGCCACACATGTCAAACCCGCGGGCCGCATTAACATAAAGTTTCATATCAAGGCGGGGGCCGCAAACTACAGGCCCGAGGGCCGCAATTGGCCCGCGGGCCGCGAGTCTGAGACCCCTGCTGTAGACCATTGTCCATCAGTCTCCTCTGTATCGTGTCTCCTGTACAGTACAGAATGTGTTCAGCAAAATTTACATAAATGTTGGATCGCAGTGTGACTCTGAAGTGCTGAAACCTTTGCTGACAGTGATGACATTCATGACAGCGAGGAGCAGGATGATGCAGAGCCAGATCAGTACGAGTTCTTTTCACGCAGTACCAAGCCCATGTAATGCCCCAAATTTCAGAAACGCTTTGGACTTAAAAGAGTTTCAGCGCACGGAGATGCCGCCTCTGCAGATACCGCTGGTAGATCGTCGAGGAAGAGGGATATAATATATGAGGGTTTGAACTTTAAGAGTGTTTAAACAAGAGAGAAAGGTGAGAAAATGTTAATGCCTGTCTGAAAAAAATGTATAAAGTGTGTGGTGGTGAGGGGTTTTACGGCCTTAAAACATATACATACATACATACTTCGCAGATTTCGCCAATTGCAGGTTATTTTTAGAATGTAACCCCCGTGATAAACAGGGACCACTGTACTTCATTTTGTTACTTAAGTAAAAATATCACATAAAAAATCTACTTAAGTAAATGTATTAAAGTACAAGTTTAAAAATTTACTTAAAGAATAAAAAGTAAAAGTATTTCATGCATTTTTTTTTTCTTATTTGGCTTCAAATGTAGTAATTTTGATTAAGATTTATGCTGAATTTTGTTCCAGGAAACAATGAAATCAATCTTTTTTTTTTTCTTGCTGTTTTTATTTGTTTTTTTAGTTGTTGCTCAAATTATGAAAGTGTAAAAATACCTGCTCTCAAATGTAGTGAAGTAAAAATGACTTTAAAACGTACTTAAGTAAAGTACAGATACCGAAAATGTCTACTTAAGTACAGTACTTTACTATTTTTACTGTTACATATCACCACAGGCTGCTTTCTGCACTAATACCATTATTATTTTCAAATATACTTCCCAAAGTTCCACACCAGCAAACAAAACCGAAATGAATTACAAACAAACTAAAAGAATAACAGTAGCTTAAAAGTCGTTCCTTTACTTTGAGTCTACTTCAGTCTACACTAAGTAAACCTTCACTTTCAATATGAATGTATAAATATTCAGTGTATTTTTGCCAATATTTTTGCCCTGGCAATATCCCATGTGCTGAACAGATATTGCTTGCATATTGCGTCCTATTTCTTCATATGTTGAGTCAGGAGAGAACCATCATTCTGTATTTTATCTTTCATCTTCCAAATATTCTAATGATCTCGACTTCGCCTCTCGGGGCAATGTTGATGATACAGATCCAGTTTAATGCCTCACAGAAATATGAAAAAAATCCCAAGTAAATTATGGGGCGCGGTTGGGACGATCATTTGCATGCAAGTCGGTGGGGAGTTAATATCTCAGTGGTTGGCAATGAACAAACTACACAATTGCGGGGAGGCTAAATGGGTTCGGTTATTGCTGTTTCTAATCCCAGCTCGCTCCCATCAGCTGACACGGACTTTTTCGGTTTTGTAAATGTACACTAAAACCAATAGATCAGCGTTAGCCTTTCCCTGCGTGTGCTAGCCCTGTGTAGCCCTGCTCTAATGGAAACAGATCAATAGTGTGGTGTCTGCCAGGAGGGGCACCGGAGATGATAAGGCCAAAATGTTCCACTTCAGAGGTCCTCCCTAATCTCTATTGACCACATAAGAAAAGCAGAACGCATGGTCATCCTGACAGAGCCATTGTTTTTACTATGAAAATGTTCAAACATGTAAAAATAGTCTGTGTAAAAACATTTCCTTCTGCAAATGTCTCTCCTCCGCTCCTCAAATAACAGGTCTTCATTCATTTGTATTTCTTCTATTCATGGGTCTGGGGTCATGTAAAAGCGCTAAAGAAAACTGGAGGCACTGTTCTTTCTTCTGTCCTTCTGGATGAATGATTTTGTATGAAAAACATTTTTGAGCTATCCCAATTTTCTACCACAAGAACATATTGAGCATAATAGGCTCTGTGCACAGCGGCAAGCTAGCTAGCACACTGTGTCTCAAAGCTAACACTCACTTTTATTAAAATAGGGAAAACATCCTATTAAAACAGCCTATTGAAATTCAAATTAATTAAAATACAGGACTACTCAATTATTTTTATATGTAGAATACTTTGGCATTAGCATTAGTGTTAGCATTGAGGCACAAACATGTCTCTTTCTAAACACAGAAGTGTCCTCCGGTGAAGTATTTATTTTATTTGTGTAGTTTCTAACATGTTGTCAGTGGCATCCACCCGTAGCTCTCTGCCCACCGCCTTATTTCTAAATATTTATTTATTGAAGCCTGACTCTGCAAAAATCTCAAAGATACAATTGGACAGGAAGTAGTGACGCTAACAGTGAGGTCGCCGCTGTTGTGCAGTTGGCGCAGAGACATTGAAATAGTAAGTGACAAAGAATCTGCTCACATGTTTAATCCTCACTGGCCATTTGAGGATGGGTGTTTATATCTGTGGTGGCAGTACTTTTGTTAGCAAGAAAGTTGTAGGTTTGACTCCCGTGCTGCTTGGACCTTTCTGTGTGGGGTTTGCATGTTTGTCAAAGCGTCTGGCTGGATTTCCTCCCCCATCAACCCAAAAACACTTGCACAATAGGTAAAATCTTCAGGTAAAATTGTCCTGACCTTAACTTTAACCTTTACTCAACCTTAAAGCAGTACAACATATTCAAAAGTAGTCATTGTTTTAATGTATACATTTTTCCATGAAAAATGGACAACCTTGACAGACATAAATAAATGTTCTTTTTATTTTGGAAGCAGAAACCCTCATTATAAAATGCATTGCAATTCATTAGAATAATGCTTGAATGGCCAAAGGTCATGCTCCATCTGCCAAAGAAATAAAATATCTTTTGGGACTTATCTTCCCACACCATTCAGTATGCTGTGCTTTGTGCAACAGCTCCTGGCCACTCACAAACAAGAGCTGCTGGCCCAAGTTATGCATTGAATAAACACATTCTATTATATCTTTACTTGAAAACTCTTGACCTGCCCCTGAGGAGGTGAAATTGTCTTTGCTGGAGGAGCACTCCGTGTGTCCAGTGAGGAAGAGGTGCTTCTGAAAAGGACTGTATGACAAATAAGGAAGCTGTTTTCTCATGTATACCTCTTGATAAATGGTTGTGCCCTTTGGTTTATTCAGGAGTCATAGCAGCTGTGATAGAAGACGAAATAAACACTAGCTTCTTTAATAAATAGTGGTCGTGACATCTGACCTTTCTAGACACCTCATGCAAGCTCATGAGTCTCAATGATATTTTTCTATTTACAGGACCATAGTACTGTACAAAACATGTTTGTTTTTGAATGGAAGAACTGCTGAATGTGACAAAATGGATAAGAATTGCTGAGAGTTGCTAAGAGCCCAATGTGGGGTCACTGCAACATGGTGATGAATATTATATAAGATTATATATAATCACTATAGAACATAAATAATGAGGTGGAGCCATTTAGACCCCAACACTATTTTTCAGAAACTGTTTAAACTTTTAAGACTTGTCTCAACCATAGAATTCAAATAAATTCAAGCTGTGCATCTACATATATATGTCCTTACTTTGTGCAGAAACTTTTCAATTTACAATTGTTCAGGTTTGTATGTTTCTGGCACTTAAAATGAATGTAGCCATCCTCGCAAATAATCTAAGATGTAAAATATTTAGACTACATTTTTTTTCCCCAAAAAGTCACAAGGAAAACCAAATAGGAGTCGGGTTTTCCTTGTGAATCGGTCACATTTTTTATATAGTATTTTCCACCTTCAAAGCACTTTACATCAAGGAACCGCTCACTTATTCACAAACTCATTCATACACCATTAAAGACATTGGGGCGAGGTGGGGTTATGTGTCTTGCCCAAGGACACAACAACAGTATTCATTTGTGGAAGCTGGTATTGCACCGCCAACAGATGGGTCAATGGCTCTGACCAGTCTACCAATGATGTTTATGTCGAGAGCGGGATTCAAACTGCCAACCTTCAGCTCAGTGGACAAACACTCTCTACTAACTGAGCTACTGTCACCCCCCATATATATTCATTTGTTTTTATTTAAAACTTAAAATATGTCATGTAAGCAGTTAATGGCTCACACCACAACTCACATTTTCTACCACATCTGCCGTATATATCTCAAATGGAATTTTCAATATATTTTTCAATAACTTTTCCTTGAACAACTGTTGACATGTGTACAGTATTTACAGTCTTACACACTTGCTTTTGATGTATTTTTTCAAGGCATTGATAAATCCATATGGCAATTCCCCAGTACATGAAGTCTCATTTGGACTCCCCCACCTTGTCCTTTACGTCCTCTTTCCACTGAGGAGACAGGAGCTGACAGTGAAGACAGGGACCTCTCAGAACTGTCAGGGTGCCAAAGGTCTACAGTAATTCAATGTACAGCAGACCGCTGCAGTACTCAACACACATTAGTGGAATAAATTGCCAGCGTCACGTCTTTGCACTTACTGTAGAGCGCCTGTACTCTGCCATAATTGTGAAAATGTCTCAGAGACTAGATTTTCCCACTTGTTGTCGTTTCTTGTTTTAGTGGACTTAAAAGAAAAGTATCCATATCACAGAATTTGTTGACTGGAAAAACAATGGGGAATTACAGAAGTTAGAATGATGGATTTGAAATGGGAATCTTTGATCAAATGTAGAGCTTGGAATTAATTAACTGAATGACGAGATGATGTGTAATGTTTATTTTGAGAGTTAGTTTTTGGCGGGTTTCACTGCCTCCACAGATATGAAAAACAGTAATAATTTATTCAGGGATTCATTTATAGGCAAGGGAAGTTTATTTGTATAGCACAATTCATACAGAAAGTAATTCAAAGTGCTTTACAGAATAGGAAAGATATTAAAATCACAATACAAACAAAACAATGCATAAATAATCATCATTAAATTACCATCAAAGAGAGAAGAGTGCAGAATAAAACCCTTTCAGTCATATGCACAGCTAAATAGAAACGTTTGGACCCTGGATTTAAACATCGTCAAAGTCCTGGCCTGTCTCACATCTTCAGGAAGATTGTTCCCGGTTTTAGCTGCATAAACTGAAACACTGATTCCCCATGTTTAGTCCTGACTCTGGGCACCAGCACGAGGCCGGCCCTGTGGCCTTCAGAGTGTGAGATGGTTCATATGGTTCTAACATGTGGGAGATGTACTTAAGTGCTAGGACCATGGAGAGACTTGTTCACCAGCAGAGCTACTTTAAGGTCTATTGCAGAGACCAGAGCACAGTCTTATGGGCTCATACTTCCTGTTCTATAGTCAGGACCTGAGCAGCAACGTTCTCGATGTACTGCAGGTGTTTTACAGTGAGCAGGCTTTTAGAGTAGTTTAACTACTGGAGACAAGTCTTTCCAAGTCTAGTTTAGACAGTATACCTTTGTTTTTTTTAGATGGTAAAAAAACTGCAGTTGTTATTGATTTGATGTGGCTGTTGAAGTTCAAGTCTGAGTCCATTATTACCCCTAGATTTCTAGCCTGATTTTGAAGATTTTATAGAGACTTAAGGGTGACTTTCTGACACTTTCTCTTTGTTTCTGTGGACCCAAACCTATGACTTCAGTCTCATCTGAGGTTCAGCTGGAGAAAGTTGTTTTACATCCACACACTGATCTGTCGGATGCAGTGGCAGAGTGAATCCACTGGTTCATATTCACCTGCTGCAGTGAGACATAGATCTGAGTGTCATCTGCAGAGTTGTGGTGGGACACATTGTTGCTGCATATTAACTGGCCTAAAGGCAACATGTAGAGTTTGAACAACAGGGGTCCCAGGATTGACCCCTGGGGCACCTCACAGGTCAGGGACATATGAGCTGAGACACAGTTTGCAATTTCGACAAAGTACTTCCTGTCTTTAGATAGGACTTGAACCAATTTTGGGCAGTACCAGAGATACCCACCCAGTCCTCTCACTGTCGATCGTAAGGATCCGATGATCCACAGTGTGCCAAAGGCATCACTCAGATCTAACAGGATCAAGACCGAGGATCGAGACTTTTCCCTGCATCAGTGTTCAGGTGGACATCAGTTGTCACCTTGATAAGCACAGTCTCAGTTGCTGTTGTGGGGTTTAAAACCGGACTGGAGAACATCAAAGGGGTTGATTTTCATTTGGAGGAAAGTTAGTAAGATGGTTGGACAAAAAAAAACCTTTTTCAAGGACTAAAAATGGCAGATTTGAGCTGGGTTGGTTTTATAAATGTATATCATAAACTACTAAAGCCAAATGACAAGGGGTCTAAAATCCAGATCTTTTTTTTTCCTTTACATGTGCCTGAGGTGAGGCTGTCTGAAATGCAGTGTGTTTTGGGATTATGAGTAGTGGCTGTTACTATATCAGTCCTAAACTTTGACACCTCATTGTTGGTGATGTAAAGCACATGTGAATATGAAGCTAGTGTTTCATTTTGCGATGTGGGTGACGTGTCTTGCTCTAAAGTACAGCAAGAACTATTGTTAGCAGCCATTGTTAGTTGTCTTAGTTGTCCTGCATAGTAAATAAATATAAATAAATACAAGTCTGTCAGTTATCTACAAGTACAAATGTGTATTATTACATTATGGGCATAGATATTGCAAAATTTTTTGGTGGAAATTCCTCAGATATATCCTTGATCCCCGATCATATTCCTGTATAATTTAGTAGCTGTGGTAATACTAACCTCTGGAGAAACATTACCTTTTGCCTACACCACAAACACAACCTCTGTCAATCAACCAATGGACCGACAACGTCACCTGCACAGACTCAAAACAAACATAAAACTCCACAAAGTCCGCTCACGTAAATGCTCCAGTCATGTCCTTCATAATGTTATTCTATTGTTTTACATTTGTGGAATCCTCAAGCATGTTCACTGGGAAGAAATTGTTGTTTTTGTTGTGT